>CAUDMG010001005.1:0-337794 GCA_958450375.1 Homarus gammarus
ATGATTATAAAACCACGACTATGATTATGACAACCACGACCATGATTATAACAACCAGGACTATGATTTTAACAACCACGACCATGATTATAACACCACGACCATGATTATAACAACCACGACCATGATTATAACAACCACGACCATGATTATAACACCACGACCATGATTATAACAACCACGACCATGATTATAACAACCACGACCATGATTATAACAACCACGACCATGATTATAACAACCACGACTATGATTATACAACCACGACCATGATTATAACAACCACGACCATGATTATAACAACCACGACCATGATTATAACAACCACGACCATGATTTTAACAACCACGACCATGATTATAGCAACCACGACTATGATTATAACAACCACGACTATGATTATAACAACCACGACTATGATTATAACAACCACGACCATGATTATAACACTCACGACCATGATTATAACAACCACGACTATGATTTTAACAACCACGACCATGATTATAACACTAACTACCATGATTATAACAACCACGACTATGATTATAACAACCACGACATGATTATAAAACCACGACTATGATTATACCAACCACGACCATGATTATAACAACCACGACCATGATTATAACAACCACGACTATGATTATAACAACCACGACCATGATTATAACAACCACGATCATTATTATAACAACCACGACCATGATTATAACAACCACGACTATGATTATAACAACCACGACCATGATTATAACAACCACGACCATATGATTATACAACCACGACCATGATTATACACTAACTACCATGATTATAACAACCACGACCATGATTATAACAACCACGACTATGATCATAAACGCGACTATGATTATAACCACCACGACCATGATTATAACAACCACGACCTTGATTATAACAACCACGACCATGATTATAACAACCACGACCATGATTATAACAACCACGACAATGATTATAACAACCACGACTATGATTATAACAACCACGACTATGATTATGACAACCACGACCATGATTATAACAACCACGACTATGATTTTAACAACCACAACCATGATTATAACACTCACGACCATGATTATAACAACCACGACTATGACTAAAACAACTACGACAATGATTTTAACATCCACGACCATGATTATAACACCACGACCATGATTTTAACAACCACGACCATGATTATAACAACCACGACCATGATTATAACAACCACGACCATGATTATAACAACCACGACCATGATTATAACAACCACGACCATGATTATAACAACCACGACCATGATTATAACAACCACGACCATGATTATAACACGAACTACCAAGTTTATAACAACCACGACTATGATTATAACAACCACGACTATGATCATAACCACGACTATGACTATAAAATCCACGACCATGATTAAAACAACCACGACTATGATTATAACAACCACGACCATGATTATAACAACCACGACTATGATTATAACAACCACGACCATGATTATAACAACCACGAATATGATAATAACAACAACGACTATGATCATAACCACGACTATGATTATAACATCCACGAACATGATTATAACAACCACGACCATGATTATAACAACCACGACCATGATTATAACAACCACGACCATGATTATAACAACCACGTCTATGATTATAAAAACCACGATTATGATTATGACAACCACGACCATGATTATAACAACCAGGGCTATGATTTTAACAACCACGACCATGATTATAACACTCACGACCATGATTATAACAACCAAGACTATGATTTTAACAACCACGACCATGATTATAACACTAACTACCTGGTTTATAACAACCACGACTATGATTATAAGAACCACGACCATAATTATAACAACCACGACTATGATTATAACAACCACGACTATGATCATAACCACGACTATGATTATAACATCCACGACCATGAAAATAACAACCACGACCATGATTATAACAACCACGACCATGATTATAGCAACCACGACCATGATTATAACAACCACGACTATGATTATAAAAACCACGACTATGATTATGACAACCACGACCATGATTATAGCAACCAGGACTATGATTTTAACAACCACGACCATGATTATGACAACCACGACCATGATTATAACAACCACGACCATGATTATAACAACCACGACCATGATTATAACAACCACGACCATGATTATAACAACCACGACCATGATTATACCCACCACGACTATGATTATAAAAACCACGCCTATGATTATGACAAACACCACCATGATTAAAACAACCAGGACTATGATTTTAACAACCACGACCATGATTATAACAACCACGACTATAATTATAACAACCACGACCATTATTATAACAACCACGACCATTATTATAGCAACCACGACCATGATTATAACAACCACGACCATGATTAAAACAACCACGACCATGATTATAACAACCACGTCCATGATTATAACAACCACGACTATGATTATAACAACCACGACCAGGATTATAACAACCACGACAATGAATATAACAACCACGACCATGATTATAACAACCATGACCATGATTTTAACAACTACGACCATGATTATAGCAACCACGACTACGATTAAAACAACCACGACTATGATTAAAACCACCACGACTATGATTTTAACATCCACGACCATGACTATAACACTCACGACCATGATTATAACAACCACGACTATGATTTTAACAACCATGACCATGATTATAACACTAACTACCATGATTATAACAACCACGACTATGATTAAAACAACCACGACTATGATTACAACAACCACGACCATTATTATAACAACCACGATCATTATTATAGCAATCACGACCATGATTATAACAACCACGACTATCATTATAACAACCACGACCATAATTATAACAACCACGAATATGATTATATCAACCAAGACCATGATTATGACACGAACTACCATGTTTATAACAACCACGACTATGATTATAACAACCACGACTATGATCATAACCACGACTATGATTATAACATCCACGACCATGATTATAACATCCACGACCATGATTATAACAACCACGACCATGATTATAACAACCACGACCATGATTATAACAACCACGACCATGATTATAACAACCACGACTATGATGATAAAAACCACGACTATGATTATGACAACCACGACCATGATTATAACAACCAGTACTATGATTTTAACAACCACGACTTTGATTATAACACTCACGACCAGGATCATAACAACCACGACTATGACTAAAACAACCACGACTATGATTTTAACTTCCACGACCATGATTATTACACTCACGACCATGATTATAACAACCACGACTATGATTTTAGCAACCACGACCATGATTATAACACTAACTACCATGATTATAAACCACGACGATGATTACAACAACCACGACTAGGATCATAACCACTACTATGATTATAACATCCACGACCATGATTATAACAACCACGACCATGATTATAACAACCACGACCATGAATATAGCAGCCACGACCATGATTATAACAATGACAACCATGATTATAACAACCACGACTATGCTTATAACAACCACGACTATGATTATAACAACCACGAATATGATTATAACAACCACGACCATGATTATAACGCGAACTACCAAGTTTATAACAACCACGACTATGATTTTAACAACCACGACTATGATCATAACCACGACTATGATTATAACATCCACGACCATGATTATAACAACCACGACCATGATTGAAACAACCACGACAATGATTATAACAAGCACGACCATGATTATAACAACCACGACCATGATTATAACAACCACGAATATGATTATAAAATCCACGACTATGATTATGATATCCACGACCATGATTATAACAACCAGGACTATGATTTTAATAACCACGACCATGATTATAACACTCACGACCATGATTATAACAACCAGGACTATGATTTTAACAAACACGACCATGATTATAACAACCACGACCATGATTATAACAACCACGACCATGATTATAACAACCACGACTATGATTATAACAACCACGACTATGATTATAACAACCACGACCATATTATAACAACCACGACCATTATTATAGAAACCACGACCATGATTATAACAACCACGACTATGATTATAACAACCACGACCATGATTATAATAACCACGAATATGATTATAACAACCACGACCATGATTATAACGCTAACTACCATGTTTATAACAAACACGATTATGATTATAACAACCACGACCATAATCATAACCACGACTATGACTATAACATCCACGACCATGATTATAACAACCACGACCATGATTATAACAACCACGACGATGATTATAACTTCCACGACCATGAATATAACAACCACGACTATGATTATAAAAACCACGACTATGATTATGACAACCACGACCATGATTATAACAACCAGGACTATGATTTTAACAACCACGACCATGATTATAACACTCACGACCATGATTATAACAACCACGACCATGATTATAACACTAACTATCATGTTTATAACAACCACGACTATGACTATAACAACCACGACTATGATCACAACCACGACTATGGTTATAACATCCACGACCATGATTATAACAACCACGACCATGATTATAACTACCACGACCATGATTATAACAACCACGACCATGAATTTTACAACCACGACCATGATTATAACAACCACGACCATGATTTTAACAACCACGACCATGATTATAGCAACCACGACTATGATTAAAACAACCACGACTATGATCAAAACAACCACGACTATGATTTTAACATCCACGACCATAATTATAACACTCACGACTATGATTATGACAACCACGACTATGATTTTAACTACCACAACCATGATTATAACACTAACTACCATGATTATAACAACCACGACTATGATCATAACCACGACTATGACTATAACATCCACGACCATGATTATGACAACCACGACCATGAGTATATCAACCACGACCATGATTATAACAACCACGACTATGATTATAACAATCATGACCATGATTATAACAACCACGACTATGATAATAACAACCACGACTATGATCATAACCACGACTATGATTATAACATCCACGAACATGATTATAACAACCACGACCATGATTATAACAACCACGACTATGATAATAAAAACCACGATTATGATTATGACAACCACGACCATGATTATAACAACCAGGACTATGATTTTAACAACCACGACCATGATTATAGCACTCACGACCATGATTATAACAACCACGACTACGATTTTAACAAACAAGACCATGATTATAACACTAACTACCAGGTTTATAACAACCACGACTATGATTATACCACCCACGACTATGATCATAACCACGACTATGATTATAACATCCACGACCATGATTATAACAACCACGACCATGATTATAACAACCACGACCTTGATTATAACAACCACAACCATGATTATAACAACCACGACTATGATTATAAAAACCACGACTATGATTATGAGAACCACGACCATGATTATAACAACCAGGACTATGATTTTAAGAACCACGACCATGATTATAACAACCACGACTATGATTATAACAACCACGACCATTATTATAACAACCACGACCATTATTATAACATCCACGACTATGATTATAACAACCACGACCATGATTATAACAACCACAACCATGATTATAACAACCACGACCATGATTATAACAACAACGACCATGATTATAACAAGCACGACTATGATTATAAAAACCACGCCTATGATTATGACAACCACGACCATGATTATAACAACCAGGACTATGATTTTAACAACCACGACCATGATTATAACAACCACGACTATGACTATGACAACCACGACCATTGTTATAACAACCACGACCATTATTATAGCAACCACGACCATGATTATAACAACCACGACCATGATTATAACAACCACGACCATGATTATAACAACCACGACTATGATTATAACAACCACGACCATGATTATAACAACCACGACCATGAATTTAACAACCACGACCATGATTATAACAACCACGACCATGATTTTAACAACTACGATCATGATTATAACAACCACGACTATGATTATAACAACCACGACTATGATTATAACAACCACGACTATGATTATAACAACCACGACCATGATTATAACAACCACGACCATGATTATAACAACCACGACTATGATTTTAACAACCACGACCCTGATTATAACACTAACTACCATGATTATAACAACCACGACTATGATTATAACAACCACGACTATGATCATAACCACGACTATAATTATAACATCCACGACCATGATTATAACAGCCACGACCACGATTATAACAACCACGACCATTATTATAACAACCACGATCATTATTATAGCAACCACGACCATGATTATAACAACCACGACTATGATTATAACAACCACGACCATAATTATAACAACCACGAATATGATTATAACAACCACGACCATGATTATAACAACCACGACCATGATTATAACAACCACGACTATGATGATAAAAACCACGACCATGATTATAACAACCAAGACCATGATTATAACAACCAGCACTATGATTTTAACAACCACGACCATGATTATAACACTCAAGACCACGATTATAACAACCACGACTATGATTAAAACAACCAAAACTATGATTTTAACATCCACGACCATGATTATAACACTCACGACAATGATTATAACAACCACGACTATGATTTTAACAACCACGACCATGATTATAACACTAACTACCATGATTATAAACCACGACGATGATTACAACAACCACGACTATGATCATAACCACGACTATGATTATAACATCCACGACCATGATTATAACAACCACGACCATTATTATAACAACCACGACCATGATTATGACAACCACGACTATGCTTATAACAACCACGACCATGATTATAACAACCACGAATATGATTATAACAACCACGACTATGATTAAAACAACCACGACTATGATTAAAACAACCACGACTATGATTATATCAACCACGACTATGATCATAACCACGACTATGATTATAACATCCACGACCATGATTATAACAACCACGACCATGATTATAACAACCACGACTATGATTATAACAACCACGACCATGATTTTAACAACCACGGCCATGATTATAACAACCACGACTACGATGATAAAAACCACGACTATGATTATGACAACCACGACCATGATTATAACAACCAGCACTATGATTTTAACAACCACGACCATGATTATAACACTCACGACCATGAATATAACAACCACGACTATGATTAAAACAACCACGACTATGATTTTAACATCCACGACTATGATTATGACATCCACAACCATGATTATAACAACCACGACCATGATTATAACAACCACGACTATGATTACAACAAACACGACCATTATTATAACAACCACGATCATTATTATAGCAACCACGACCATGATTATAACAACCACGACTATGATTATAACAACCACGACCATGATTATAACAACCACGAATATGATTATATCAACCACGACCATGATTATGACACTAACTACCATGTTTACAACAACCACGACTATGATTATAACAACCACGACTATGATCATAAACACGACTATGATTATAACATCCACGACCATGATTATAACAACCACGACCATGATTATAACAACCACGACCATGATTATAACAACCACGACCATGATTATAACAACCACGACCATGATTATAACAACCACGACTATGATGATAAAAACCACGACTATGATTATGACAACCACGACCATGACTATAACAACCAGGACTATGATTTTAACAACCACGACCATGATTATAACACTCACTACCATGATCATAACAACCACGACTATGACTAAAACAACCACGACTATGATTTTAACATCCACGACCATGATTATAACACTCACGACCATGATTATAACAACCACGACTATGATTTTAACAACCACGACCATGATTATAACACTAACTACCATGATTATAAACCACGACGATGATTACAACAACCACGACTATGATCATAACCACGACTATGATTATAACATCCACGACCATGATTATAACAACCACGACCATGATTATAACAACCACGACCATGATTATAACAACCACGACCATGATTATAACAATCACAACCATGATTATAACATCCACGACTATGCTTATAAAAACCACGACCATGATTATAACAACCACGAATATGATTATAACAACCACGACCATGATTATAACACGAACTACCAAGTTTATAACAACCACGATTATTATTATAACAACCACGACTATGATCATAACCACGACTATGACTATAACATCCATGACCATGATTATAACAACCACGACCATGATTGAAACAACCACGACCATGATTATAACAACCACGACCATGATTATAACAACCACGACCATGATTATAACAACCACGACTATGATTATAAAAACCACGACTATGATTATGATAACCACGACTATGATTACAACAACCAGGACTATGATTTTAACAACCACGACCATGATTATAACACTCACGACCATGATTATAACAACCAGGACTATGATTTTAACAAACACGACCATGATTATAACAACCACGACCATGATTATAACAACCACGACCATGATTATAACAACCACGACTATGATTATAACAACCACGACTATGATTATAACAACCACGACCATTATTATAACAACCACGACCATTATTATATAAACCACGACCATGATTATAACAACCACGACTATGATTATAACAACCACGACCATGATTATAATAACCACGAATATGATTATAACAACCACGACCATGATTATAACGCTAACTACCATGTTTATAACAACCACGACTATGATTATAACAACCACGACCATAATCATACCCACGACTATGACTATAACATCCACGACCATGATTATAACAACCACGACCATGATTATAACAACCACGACCATGATTATAACAACCACGACCATGATTATAACAACCACGACTATGATTATAAAAACCACGACTATGATCATGACAACCACGACCATGTTTATAACAACCAGGACTATGATTTTAACAACCACGACCATGATTATAACACTCACGACCATGATTACAACAACCACAACCATGATTATAACACTAACTATCATGTTTATAACAACCACGACTATGACTATAACAACCACGACTATGATCACAACCACGACTATGATTTTAACATCCACGACCATGATTATAACAACCACGACCATGATTATAACAACCACGACCATGATTATAACAACCTCGACCATGAATATAACAACCACGACCATGATTATAACAACCACGACCATGATTTTAACAACCACGACCATGATTATAGCAACCACGACTATGATTAAAACAACCACGACTATGATTAATACAACCACGACTATGATTTTAACATCCACGACCATAATTATAACACTCACGGCCATGATTATAACAACCACGACTGTGATTTTAACAACCACAACCATGATTATAACACTAACTACCATGATTATAACAACCACGACCATGATTATAGCAACCACGACTATGATTAAAACAACCACGACTATGATTAAAACAACCACGACTATGATTTTAACATCCACGACCATAATTATAACACTCACGGCCATGATTATAACTACCACGACCATGATTATAACAACCACGACCATGATTATAACAACCACGACTATGATTATAACAACCACGACCATGATTATAACAACCACGACTATGATAATAACAACCACGACTATGATCATAACCACGACTATGATTATAACATCCACGAACATGATTATAACAACCACGACCATGATTATAACAACCACGACCATGATTCTAACAACCACGACCATGATTATAACAACCACGACTATGATTATAAAAACCACGATTTTGATTATGACAACCACGAACATGATTATAACAACCAGGACTATGATTTTAACAACCACGACCATGATTATAACACTCACGACCACGATTATAACAACCACGACTATGATTTTAACAACCACGACCATGATTATGACACTAACTACCAGGTTTATAACAACCACGACTATGATTATAACAACCACGACTATGATCATAACCACGACTATGATCATAACCACGACTATGATTATAACATCCACGACCATGATTAAAACAACCACGACCATGATTATAACAACCACGACCATGATTATAGCAACCACAACCATGATTATAACAACCACGACTATGATTATAAAAACCACGACTATGATTATGACAACCACGACCATGATTATAACAACCAGGACTATGATTTTAAGAACCACGACCATGATTATAACAACCACGACTATGATTATAACAACCACGACCATTATTATAACAACCACGACCATTATTATAACATCCACGACCATGATTATAACAACCACGACCATGATTATAACAACCACAACCATGATAATAACAACCACGACCATGATTATAACAACCACGACCATGATTATAACAACCAAGACTATGATTATAAAAACCACGCCTATGATTATGACAACCACGACCATGATTATAACAACCAGGACTATGATTTTAACAACCACGACCATGATTATAACAACCACGACTATGATTATAACAACCACGACCATTATTATAACAACAACGACCATTATTATAGCAACCACGACCATGATTATAACAAACACGACCATGATTATAACAACCACGACCATGATTATAACAACCACGACCATGAATTTAACAACCACGACCATGATTATAACAACCACGACCATGATTTTAACAACTACGATCATGATTATCTCAACCACGACTATGATTAAAACAACCACGACTATGATTAAAACAACCAGGACTATGATTTTAACATCCACGACCATCATTATAACACTCACAACCATGATTATAACAACCACGACCATGATTATAACACTAACTATCATGTTTATAACAACCACGACTATGACTATAACAACCACGACTATGATCACAACCACGACTATGATTATAACAACCACGACCATGATTTTAACAACCACGACCATGATTATAGCAACCACGACTATGATTAAAACAACCACGACTATGATTAAAACAACCACGACTATGATTTTAACATCCATGACCATAATTATAACACTCACGGCCATGATTATAACAACCACGACTGTGATTTTAACAAACACAACCATGATTATAACACTAACTACCATGATTATAACAACCACGACTATGATCATAACCACGACTATGACTATAACATCCACGACCATGATTATAACAACCACGACCATGATTATAACAACCACGACCATGATTATACCAACCACGACTATGATTAAAACAGCCACGACTATGATTAAAACAACCAGGACTATGATTTTAACATCCACGACCGTCATTATAACACTCACAACCATGATTATAACAACCACGACCATGATTATAACAACCACGACCATGATTATAACTACCACGACCATGATTATAACAACCACGAACATGAATATAACAACCACGACCATGATTATAACAACCACGACCATGATTTTAACAACCACGACCATGATTATAGCAACCACGACTATGATTAAAACAACCACGACTATGATTAAAACAACCACGACTATGATTTTAACATCCACGACCATAATTATAACACTCACGACCATGATTATAACAACCACGACTATGATTTTAACAACCACGACCATGATTATAACACTAACTACCATGATTATAACAACCACGACTATGATCATAACAACCACGACTATGATCATAACCACGACTATGATTATAACATCCACGACCATGATTATAACAACCACGACCATGATTATAACAACCACGACCATGATTATAACAACCACGATCATGATTATAGCAACCACGACCATGATTATAACAACCACGACTATGATTATAACAACCACGACCATGATTATAACAACCACGAATATGATTATAACAACCACGAACATGATTATGACACGAACTACCATGTTTATATGAACCACGACTATGATTATAACAACCACGACTATGATCATAACCACGACTATGATTATAACAACCACGACCATGATTATAACAACCACGACCATGATTATAACAACCACGACCATGATTATAACAACCACGACCATGATTATAACAACCACGACTATGATTATAAAAACCACGACTATGATTATGACAACCACGACCATGATTATAACAACCAGGACTATGATTTTAACAACCACGACCATGATTATAACACTCACGACCATGATTATAACAACCACGACTATGATTATAACAACCACGACTATGATTATAACAACCACGACCATGATTATAACACCACGACCATGATTATAACAACCACGACCATGATTATAACAACCACGACTATGATTATAACAACCACGACCATGATTATAACAACCACGATCATTATTATAGCAACCACGACCATGATTATGACACTAACTACCATGTTTATAACAACCACGACTATGATTATAACAACCACGACCATGATTATAACAACCACGAATATGATTATAACAACCACGACCATGATTATGACACTAACTACCATGTTTATAACAACCACGACTATGATTATAACAACCACGACTATGATCATAACCACGACTATGATTATAACATCCACGACCATGATTATAACAACCACGACCATGATTATAACAACCACGACCATGATTATAACAACCACGACCATGATTATAACAACCACGACTATGATTATAAAACCACGACTATGATTATAACAACCACGACCATGATTATAACACTAACTACCATGATTATAACAACCACGACTATGATCATAACCACGACTATGACTATAACATCCACGACCATGATTATAACAACCACGACCATGATTATAACAACCACGACCATGATTATAACAACCACGACTATGATTATAACAACCACGACTATGATTATAACAACCACGACTATGATTTTAACAACCACGACCATGATTATAACACTCACGACCATGATTATAACAACCACGACCATGATTATAACAACCACGACCATGATTATAACTACCACGACCATGATTATAACAACCACGAACATGATTATAACAACCACGACCATGATTATAACAACCACGACCATGATTATAACAACCACGACCATGATTATAGCAACCACGACTATGATTATAACAACCACGACTATGATTAAAACAACCACGACTATGATTTTAACATCCACGACCATAATTATAACACTCACGACCATGATTATAACAACCACGACTATGATTTTAACAACCACAACCATGATTATAACACTAACTACCATGATTATAACAACCACGACTATGATCATAACCACGACTATGACTATAACATCCACGACCATGATTATAACAACCACGACCATGATTATAACAACCACGACCATGATTATAACAACCACGACTATGATTATAACAACCACGACCATGATTATAACAACCACGACTATGATAATAACAACCACGACTATGATCATAACCACGACTATGATTATAACATCCACGACCATGATTATAACAACCACGACCATGATTATAACAACCACGACCATGATTATAACAACCACGACCATGATTATAACAACCACGACTATGATTATAAAAACCACGACTATGATTATGACAACCACGACCATGATTATAACAACCAGGACTATGATTTAAACAACCACGACCATGATTATAACACTCACGACCATGATTATAACAACCACGACTATGATTTTAACAACCACGACCATGATTATAACACTAACTACCATGATTATAACAACCACGACTATGATTATAACAACCACGACTATGATCATAACCACGACTATGATTATAACATCCACGACCATGATTATAACAGCCACGACCATGATTATAACAACCACGACCATTATTATAACAACCACGATCATTATTATAGCAACCACGACCATTATTATAACAACCACGACTATGATTATAACAACCACGACCATGATTATAACAACCACGAATATGATTATAACAACCACGACCATGATTATGACACGAACTACCATGATTATAACAACCACGACTATGATTATAACAACCACGACTATGATCATAACCACGACTATGATTATAACATCCACGACCATGATTATAACAACCACGACCATGATTATAACAACCACGACCATGATTATAACAACCACGACCATGATTATAACAACCACGACTATGATTATAACAACCACGACTATGATTATAACAACCACGACCATGATTATAACAACCAGACTATGATTTAACAACCACGACCATGATTATAACACTCACGACCATGATTATAACAACCACGACTATGATTATAACAACCACGACTATGATTATAACACCACGACTATGATTATAACAACCACGACCATGATTATAACAACCACGACCATGATTATAACAACCACGACTATGATTATAACAACCACGACCATGATTATAACAACCACGACCATGATTATAACAACCACGACCATGATTATAACAACCACTACCATGTTATAACAACCACGACTATGATTATAACAACCACGACCATGATTATAACAACCACGACTATGATTATAACAACCACGACCATGATTATAACACTAACTACCATGATTATAACAACCACGACTATGATTATAACAACCACGACTATGATCATAACCACGACTATGATTATAACATCCACGACCATGATTATAACAACCACGACCATGATTATAACAACCACGACCATGATTATAACAACCACGACCATGATTATAACAACCACGACTATGATTATAACAACCACGACTATGATTATGACAACCACGACCATGATTATAACAACCACGACTATGATTTAACAACCACGAACATCATTATAACACCACGACCATGATTATAACAACCACGACTATGATTATAACAACCACGACTATGATTTTAACATCCACGACCATGATTATAACACTCACGACCATGATTATAACAACCACGACTATGATTTTAACAACCACGACCATGATTATAACACTAACTACCATGATTATGATTATAACAACCACGACTATGATCATAACCACGACTATGATTATAACATCCACGACCATGATTATAACAACCACGACCATGATTATAACAACCACGACCATGATTATAACAACCACGACCATGATTATAACAACCACGACCATGATTATAACAACCACGACTATGATTATAACAACCACGACCATGATTATAACAACCACGACTATGATTATAACAACCACGACCATGATTATAACACCACTACCATGATTATAACAACCACGACTATGATTATAACAACCACGACTATGATCATAACCACGACTATGATTATAACATCCACGACCATGATTATAACAACCACGACCATGATTGAAACAACCACGACCATGATTATAACAACCACGACCATGATTATAACAACCACGACCATGATTATAACAACCACGACTATGATTATAACAACCACGACTATGATTATGACAACCACGACCATGATTATAACAACCACGACTATGATTTTAACAACCACGACCATGATTATAACACTCACGACCATGATTATAACAACCACGACTATGATTATAACAACCACGACCATGATTATAACAACCACGACCATGATTATAACAACCACGACCATGATTATAACAACCACGACTATGATTATAACAACCACGACTATGATTATAACAACCACGACCATGATTATAACAACCACGACCATTATTATAACAACCACGACCATGATTATAACAACCACGACTATGATTATAACAACCACGACCATGATTATAACAACCACGACTATGATTATAACAACCACGACCATGATTATAACACTAACTACCATGTTTATAACAACCACGACTATGATTATAACAACCACGACCATAATCATAACCACGACTATGATTATAACATCCACGACCATGATTATAACAACCACGACCATGATTATAACAACCACGACCATGATTATAACAACCACGACTATGATTATAAAAACCACGACTATGATTATGACAACCACGACCATGATTATAACAACCACGACTATGATTTTAACAACCACGACCATGATTATAACAACCACGACCATGATTATAACAACCACGACCATGATTATAACACACACGAACATGATAATAACAACCACGACTATGATTATAACAACCACGACTATGATCACAACCACGACTATGATTATAACATCCACGACCATGATTATAACAACCACGACCATGATTATAACAACCACGACCATGATTATAACAACCACGACCATGATTATAACAACCACGACCATGATTATAACAACCACGACCATGATTTTTAACAACCACGACCATGATTATAGCAACCACGACTATGATTAAAACAACCACGACTATGATTATAACAACCACGACTATGATTATAACATCCACGACCATGATTATAACACTCACGACCATGATTATAACAACCACGACTATGATTTTAACAACCACGACCATGATTATAACACTAACTACCATGATTATAACAACCACGACTATGATTATAACCACGACTATGAATATAACACCACGACCATGATTATAACAACCACGACCATGATTATAACAACCACGACCATGATTATAACAACCACGACCATGATTATAACAACCACGACCATGATTATAACAACCACGACTATGATTATAACAACCACGACTATGATTATAAACCACGACTATGATTATAACAACCACGACCATGATTATAACACTCACGACCATGATTATAACAACCACGACTATGATTATAACAACCACGACCATGATTATAACAACAACTGACATGTTTATAACAACCACGACTATGATTATAACAACCACGACTATGATCATAACCACGACGATGATTATAACATCCACGACCATGATTACAACAACCACGACCATGATTATAACAACCACGACCATGATTATAACAACCACGACCATGATTATAACAACCACGACTATGATTATAAAAACCACGACTATGATTATGACAACCACGACCATGATTATAACAACCAGGACTATGATTTTAACAACCACGACCATGATTATAACAACCACGACTATGATTATAACAACCACGACCATGATTATAACAACCACGACCATGATTATAACATCCACGACCATGATTATAACAACCACGACCATGATTATAACAACCACGACCATGATTATAACAACCACGACCATGATTATAACACCACGACCATGATTATAACAACCACGACTCATGATTATAACAACCACGCCTATGATTATAACAACCACGACCATGATTATAACAACCACGACTATGATTTTAACAACCACGACCATGATTATAACAACCACGACTATGATTATAACAACCACGACCATGATTATAACAACCACGACCATGATTATAGCAACCACGACCATGATTATAACAACCACGACCATGATTATAACAACCACGACCATGATTATAACAACCACGACCATGATTATAACAACCACGACTATGATTATAACAACCACGACCATGATTATAACAACCACGACCATGATTTAACAACCACGACCATGATTATAACAACCACGACCATGATTTTAACAACTACGATCATGATTATCTCAACCACGACTATGATTAAAACAACCACGACTATGATTAAAACAACCAGGACTATGATTTTAACATCCACGACCATGATTATAACACTCACGACAATGATTATAACAACCACGACTATGATTTTAACAACCACGACCATGATTATAACACTAACTACCATGATTATAACAACCACGACTATGATTATAACAACCACGACTATGATCATAACCACGACTATGATTATAACATCCACGACCATGATTATAACAGCCACGACCATGATTATAACAACCACGACCATTATTATAACAACCACGACTCATTATTATAGCAACCACGACCATGATTATAACAACCACGACTATGATTATAACAACCACGACCATAATTATAACAACCACGAATATGCTTATAACAAACACGACCATGATTACGACACTAACTACCATGTTTATAAGAACCACGACTATGATTATAACAACCACGACTATGATCATAACCACGACTATGATTATAACATCCACGACCATGATTATAACAACCACGACCATGATTATAACAACCACTACCATGATTATAAGAACCACGACCATGATTATAACAACCACGACCATGATTATTATTACCACGACTATGATGATAAAAACCACGACTATGATTATGACAACCACGACCATGATTATAACAACCAGCACTATGATTTTAACAACCACGACCATGATTATAACACTCACGACCATGATTATAACAACCACGACTATGATTAAAACAACCAAGACTATGATTTTAACATCCACGACCATGATTATAACACTCACGACCATGATTATAACAACCACGACTATGATTTTAACAACCACGACCATGATTATAACACTAACTACCATGATTATAAACCACGACGATGATTACAACAACCACGACTATGATCATAACCACGACTATGATTATAACATCCACGACCATGATTATAACAACCACGACCATTATTATAACAAGCACGACTATGATTTTATCAACCACGACCATGATTATAGCCCTCACGACCATGATTATAACAACCACGACTATGATCATAACCACGACTGTGATAATAACAACCACGACCATGAATTTAATAACCACAACCATGATTATAATAACCACGACCATGATTATAACAATCACTACCATCTGGAAAATGATGTCGGTGTACGATGTCAGCCGGACGGCGGTTGCGTGCTAGCCAAGCACGAGCGTTCGAACTTTCTCTCCTTAATAAACTGTACCACCGGACTCGCCACCGGGCATGAAGGGCCCACGATCACTTGTCTAATATACTATAGGACTATCCGACTGTCTGTCTGTCTGTCTGTGTGTCTGTTTGTCCGTCTGTGCAGCGGAAACGGCACAATCGTTTTTCATCAAACTTGGTGGAAAAAATCGCAAAAATTGTCGAGTGGAACAAACCTGGTCCCATATCGGTGGTTTCTTTAGGAAGGTATTAGTTAACAATTATATTTACGATGGAAAACGATGCAAGTCTACGGACTTGGCGAACCCTCATTCGCTGTACTTTGTAAGCCCACGATTGCAGTTATCCTACAGCTCCCTCCTCCTCCCCCCATTATTTTTCTTTGCCTACTTATGTTTTTATGTTGTTTGGATTAGTAAAGGAAGGAAGATGAGTAAATAGAAGAATAAAGAAGGGAAAACAGAAAATAGTTAGAGATAATAGGTGGGGGGGGAGCTGAGTTTCATCATGCGTCTGGATGCGCAGTTGCAACGTTACCAGACGACCTTACAGCTACAGTGTATACTTATTCCTATGGCTGACTGTACATGGAAAAGTGATAATAACAGGAATGCATGGAGAAGATGACTACAATAGACACAGGGTGAATATAGACAGTGAAACAGACAGGAGGTTGACAAAAAGAGACAGATTCGTACATTAACAAATAGACAATATGGCAAGTAACATGACAGACAGACAGATGACTAACTGGTTCCCATTACACAAACAGGCAGACACACGTCAACAACGGATAAGACAGACAGATTTGACGACACAAAGAGTACAGACGGCCTTACATTCAAACACCACGCAGACGAACAGACAGTTGGGATGGCAATAGACAGGACAGATAGACTTGAGACAGATTAGAAGGCATTCATAAACAAGAATAACACCAAATTGACCATAGCTGCATCAGTGAGGATAGGAGGTCTTACATCCACCAGCGTAAATAATAAGACCCATTGAAAACTAACACCCTCGCGCGGAAAAAACATCGATGGTCGGTCAGTCATGTGAGATGGGCCTAAAACTGACTAACGTAGATGATGACTATGATGACTTAACACAGGTGATGACTTTAGCAGATGGTGACTAATATAACCAGAATCAAGGTCACTTCTCTTCATAATATAATTTATCTCGGAATGATCATTGGTGTTTCATAACAATTTTTTTTTTATGAATTTAACCTCTCCTTATGGCGAATATTTCTTTAATTAATTATTCTAACGTTTATTCTATTCCTTCTTATAGTATATTGGATACTGTATCACGACCACGACCATGATTATAACAACCACGACCATGATTATAACAACCACGACTATGATTATAACAACCACGACTATGATTATAACAACCACGACCATGATTATAACAACCACGACCATGATTATAACAACCACGCCCATGATTATAACATCCACGACTATGATTATAACAACCACAACCATGATTATAAAAACCACCCACTATGATTATAACAACCACGACTATGATTATTACAACCACGACTATGATTATAAAACCACGACCATGATTATAACAACCACGACTATGATTATAGCAACCACGACTATGATTATAACACCCACGACCATGATTATAACAACCACGATCATGATTATAACAACCACGACCATGATTATCTCATATACTATAGGAATTGCCGTGTGTCTGTGTGTGTGTCTGTTCAGGGCAGCCGAAACGGCACAATCGTTTTTCATCAAACTTGGTGGAAAAATCGGTAAAAATTATTAGAGTGGAACAAACCTGGTCCCATGTCGAAGGTTTCTTTAGGAAGGCATTAATTAACCATTTTATTTACGTTGGAAAACGGTGTCGCTGTATGCTGCCAACCTTTCGGCGGTTGCGCGCTAGCCAAAAACAAGCGTTTGAACTTTCACGCTTTGGTAAACTGTACCACCGGACTCGCCACCGGGCACGAAGTGCCCACGATCACTTGTCACTAGTGCTGTTGGTCTTTAGCGTGGTGACAACAGCCGGCTCCCCAGCAGACTTGTCAAACCCGGAGCCTTAGTTGCCCCACTACTCAAAG
This sequence comes from Homarus gammarus, assembly GCA_958450375.1. Taxonomy (NCBI): domain Eukaryota; kingdom Metazoa; phylum Arthropoda; class Malacostraca; order Decapoda; family Nephropidae; genus Homarus; species Homarus gammarus. The sequence continues at coordinate 21,209 of CAUDMG010001005.1, forward strand.
TACTGGAAGTACAAGACGTTGTAACTATCAAATACGAGCTCCATGACTTAAAGCACATGGCAGTGCATCTGAGGTCGATAGCTCTCCACATTAAAACAGCTATGCAAACGTTGCAAGATCTCGAACAACAATCTTCAGTCTCTACAACAATCCGGCAGACTATCTCTCTTCAACACGACTGTATGAATAGTCTACTCAAACGAGTAAGGCATTTCGAGGGTAAGCTCCCTCTATCTCCTGAAGACATCCGGAAAAATGTACATTCTCAGCTGCGTCAAAAACGTGGATTGTTTAATTTTGTTAGATTAATAAGTAACACCTTGTATGGTACGGCAACCGCCGAAGATGAGGCTAAACTAGGAAATAAAATGAGTGCAGTTTCAGACGCGGTTAGGAAACAAAATAGGGCCATTGCACAGTCCTACAAGGCAATGCAAATTCTGACCTCTCATATGAATGCTATTGTTGAACGAATAAATCAACTAACACAAGTTATCGAGGGATTCACTCGGTCAGAATCTACACTGGAATGGCAACTCTGCTTATCTGAATACATGCATGCTGCTAAGGCCTCTGTACAATCTTTCATAGAAACCAGTAATAGGCTCATTGCTGATCTTGTAAATGCAGGGATAGGATGTGTTGACGCACAGTTGTTGCAGGTTCATCAACTAATTGCCGCGTTGCATATATCTGAAACTAATTATCATCTAACTCCTATCTTTCAGGAGCATGAAGTGGAATATTATTATCCCTTATTAGAAGCAACATTAAAACACAGGAAAATGCTAATACACATTCCACTAAAATTACAAACAAAATTTAATGAATGGCATTTGGAATCATTTTCACTAAAAGCGAATGAGGGAATATTAATTCTCAACAAACAAACTGAAGTAATAGTAGTATCAGAGGATTTTTCATTAGTTGCTGTGGCTAAGCATGAAGTCCTAAATCATTGTTAGTTAACATATTTGCATTTGCATGTTTGTCCGGCGTATGCTTTCGCATTCACACGGGCCGCTGAGGCTGCATGTGAATTAGCTCTGTTACAAACTAATTCCTCTACAGCTCTACAACAATGTGTATATACTCCAATACCACATAGGTTAGTGTTTCACGCACATGTCAATAATGTGCAATATTTCTTTTTCCTGAATTAAACCAGTGTGATACTTATATGTCAGGTTGTAGGCAACATTTAACGGTAGAAGGTTATCATATAGCACCAGACTATTGTGAAGTTAGCAGTAATGCAAGCACAACCTTGCCTACTCGCCATCATCTTGCATTTGTCACAAATATTACTTCTGAGCTTATTCCCTTACCATTTCCCTTAAATATAAGTTTCAGTATTCTTCATAATATTTCTCATAGGCTTAACCTCCTATCTTATATTAATGAGACAGTTTCCTGACTTACAGGATTCTCTTCCTTTATATTATCTTCCTGTATAATCCTACCTGGTTTTATTATACCTACCATCATATTTATCAGTTCCTTGATTGCTATGAAAATTTTTTACAGGAAGATTTCTTCTAGGTACACAACAGTTTCTAAGAAAACTGTTCGGAAGGAATTGCAAAATCATATAAACGACGAAAAAGTTTAGCTAAGCACAACTTTTTGTAACAAGGTTAGGTACACCTAGGTTTTAATCCGTGAGGACATCGGTTGGAGGTAGCCGAGCGGTGTAACAGCACCATTTTTATTATATAAATATTTACCCTTTGTATAATACCCAAATATTCACCAGGTCATTCACCCATGAGTATGACTCAATTGGTGAGTTGACATTTCCTCCGGGGAGCAAGCGCAGTTCAGCAACAAACACCTGATGCGTTTACTTTGAGGCCTGTATGACCACCCTCTCTCCCTGGTATGAGAGACTATCATATCATTTGTTACCCAGTGAAAACCTCACTTTAGTGTTCTCCTGGAGTGCACTAAAACACTTCCCTTAGTATAGTGTAAGGGCGGCGGATTCTACCGCTGAACCACCGAGCCCACAATTAAGGGCGGGGATTTTCTTCCCCCCTTATATTCTGATTTCAACTTCTTTCTATAGCTTATTTCCTTCATTTGTTCTGTCTTATTATTTCAGTTCATAGTTCCTTTATAACCTCAGTTCTTTTAGTAACATGGCGAGGGTAGGCACATGGGTACTGTAATTCTGGTATCAAGGTCACTTGGACAAAATAAAGGTGGATACTGGGAAAAAAGAAATACCCCTAATATTCTCTAAGAAATGGTTTATTAATAAGAAATCAAAGTAGGGAAAAAGATGTCTTTAACATACAACTTTAAGGTTCAACTCCTGGGCTTTACTCAAACTGCAATTCACTTAGATACTGTACTCTTACTTCCTACAACCTTACTGGTGTTACATTACATTACATACAGCTACAAGGATCAACTCCTTGGCTTCTCATAACTGCCATTCCAACTGCCATTACTTACAACATTACTAGTGGTACATAACATTACATACAGTTATAAGACAAACTTACATATGATACTTCACTATAACTGTTGGTAATGCATATGGAAGATGCGCTCACAACACAACACGTAGTACTGATACCAACAATTTACCTGGGTTCACTACCCAACATGGGATAATTATATTCCAGATAATTATCCCCAATCATATACAACAAACACTATGGACCATATAACTTCCAGGAGTGTCCCCGGGTAGGACACTCAACAACTGACGACCGCTGTTATGATCGGTGGTAGACTAACACGTGGCGAGAGTCTGGGGTCCAGCCCCACGATGCATGGAGCAGAGTAACTCTGCCGAATCGGCGACATCGTCCACTACAGCTAACTGTTAGGTAGCCACCGACCCCGGGCAGCCGGTGGGGTGTTCAAATAACCCACACACTGGATCTGAGAACAATTTGGAGAAACGTCACGGGTAGGCATGACGATGACTCAATCACAAACAATCTCTCATCTAACAACGACAGACGACTTTTACGTTATATTAATTCTCACACTGGGTAAATGACAATTTCACTGTTACAACATGAACACTGATATTCACTAAATTGACTAAGTCAAACTGAATGACTATATCGGCGGGGAACACTCGCTAACATACCTGAGATAATTTGGAGAAGCGTCATAGCGAGGCTGTTCCTCCTCTTCGCAAGGGTTTAAATACCCCGTGAGTTGCCAGAGGTGGCTACTCACGCAATGACAGAATTTACATTCAAATCAACTGTTACACATTCAAGGATGACCCTCAGTTGACACGGGTCTGGCGAATTTCTTAAGTTGATCTACATAAAATAATTCGAGATTGAGCTTGCCAGGAGAAAGTGGAATATATACGTTGACAACTGTGTTCAAATGGCCGGGACTTACGGACAAGGAGCCTAGGTGTAAAACGCGTTTCTTCCTAGGGATAACTAACCAGTTATCCACATGTTTTGCAGACGTGAAGTATAATAAGAGTCAACAGGTTACAAACAGACCAGCAGTCAATGTGACCATGACAAAGCTCCCCCTTTCCCCAATATTCTTAATATGCCGTAACGTTCGCTAAACGTGTACACTGTACAGTAGTTACACAGATTCTTTAAATAACTGTTACCTTTTGTCATGGTTTCACACTACATACACTCATAACAACACAACAGGACTATACTATTGCAGGCATCTGGCACAAAAAAGGCATACAAAACAAAAACACAATGGTTACATACATGGGATAAACGGTAGTTTATAAAAAAAAAAAAATCTATTATCACTGACAAAATTGAATAGGGCAACAAAATACAGGTAAATATGCATACATAAGAGAATAATGTACTGATATAGAAAAAGCATAAAAATGGGGTTATATACATAACATAAAAAAAAATTGTTACACAATACACACTCTGGAGGTGCAGCTTCTCATATCAAGAAAGTTTATTGAGGAGATTGATCAAATGCTCTGGACATCACTGAGATTTAACTTAGACTTCTCAAGCTAGGACATAGATAAACGGACCCCATCGAGCCGAAGGAATGATTTGTTTGACTTTATACCAAAAAGTCATGTACTACTCGCAAGAGGCAGCAACATTCGAGGGATCCCGAAAGAGCGGACATATTCCCAAGAATACAATGCAATAGGAAATGGTCCTTATGGGAGCACAACCAAACTAAAAAACTGTCTGTACTTATGGCATTTGCCATGTAGCAAAAATCGGTGCCATGCTTGCCATACTCGACCCCACCTAAAAGTCATGAACACTACTCCTATACACAACAACAAGCCTAGCTAGGACTTAACACACAAAACTTGAGAACTCACAACTGGTATCTTTACTCAAACCAGTAAGAGATACCCATCAGATGATTGCATAACTGCCAATCCATCTTTCAATCTCTATGTCCTTACTGCAAATTGCAATCCCTCTCCCGAAAAAAAATTCTAGAAAAATAAAATTCACAAATACCTACATACTCACAAACATTCCCATTGCACTACATTCCACAACTCACATGGGCAAACAACATACTTACTTTCCACGACTTACTGATGCAAAGCAACAACACATTCTCTCACTTACCAGTTGTACTTCTAAATTTCAACACAAATATGCAAAACATCACTCTTCACCATGCACAGCAATAACCAATGCATTCCAGTTTAAAGGTCTACAGCCCTTTAAAGATATCTCAGCAACACTGATGCCAGTGTCTCACATAACTAGTAAGAGAGGCATTCCTTACTCTTCTTCCCTTCTACACCTCCCTGTCCATCAGGCCATTCACCTGATGAAACAACTGGTGGTGAGACCTGGGTGTCATTCCTGTGAATGAACAGGTCTCCACCCACAAACTTCTCAACTCTACACATCAACTTATCGGACACAGGTTCCGAGTTGACTGCCCTGAACTGCTCCCTTGTGACGGCCATCATGCCTGGAGGTCACAACAACTCACTGTAACTACACAACACGGACAAAGTGCACACCTTCAAATACAATTGGATTACTGCCTAACTGACCTTCTAATACACAAAAACACTTGAAGTACTATTAAAAAATAATGCTAAAATTATTACTCACCCCCCTAATGATAATACCGGATATGTGAACTTTTACTTTAGGGCTTCACTAACAATACACGAGGAAACCACTGTACTCTTTTGTCACTTTTCAAGAAACATTTACTGTGCATACTCAAGGCAATGGTACATGTTATTGACAATTTCTGTATGGTGCAACACTGTATGAGCTCTTCCCGAATTACACTGTACTCTAGAAAATTAACCAACTTTAAAAAGAACCATAGACATTTCCATTACCGATTCATGCTCACAAAAAATAATTGATAATACTTTACTAGACTGTCCCCTCGGTACTCAACAAGCATTCACTGTCTTTTCAATTGCAATGATTTTAACACTGTGTTACTTCACAATGTACTCTGTTGTACTCACAATTGGGGGTCCTTACATGTATTTTCAACAATCCATTTTCAAGGATTGCATTCTTTTATAGATGTCCATATCACCACAGAGTCCACAACCCATCAATGCAATTGCTGAAATTATACATGTATATTAGATCTCAAATAATAATAAAACACACTTACTGACAATGCCTGTAAGTCTACACTGCTAGAACTAATGCCCTTTGCACTGAAATTATAAGCTAATAGAAACAACACAAAATACAAAACTAGGAAATATAACACTAAACTCGTGTTATACCAATAAATTCACTTGACAAAACTGACGTCAACTGCAAACTAAAACACTTCCAATTGAAACAACAACAAATACATCTAATATATGTCACAATTTCAAATAAGACTAAGTTACATAACCTTAGTACAATTTGTTCGTGTTCTGGGTAATAAGTTCAATATACAGGAGCGAACACAAACACCTGTATAGTTTGTATAGGTTCTATTTACTGGATAAGAGATATGTACACAAGGGGAGTAGCGCTCCTCAACCTGTCTGCTTGTCAACTACTCTATAGACGACGTATGGCAAGTGATACATTAACAGCTTCCATATGTCTCCCAGGCACATTAATTAAGCATGTGGGACATGGTAATTATATTGCCACACGCTGCTAACTAGGCTGAATAAATAATATATATATAAATGGACCACATACATAATATACATACATAATATATAATACAGAATACATAATATACATACACCTCCCTCCCCCCTATACGCTCATAGCAAAGTCTTGAGCGGACCCTTTCTTTTGGATCCGTTCTGAGCGTCGAGGGACTTCATCACTGGGAAGGGTATGGGACTCAACACTGGTGGCGGGGTCAGCAGAAGGCATTGTTACGGGGCGGAGAAAACGGCGGTTCCTCCACCACACACGACCACTGGGTAACCGCACCTGGTAGTCCCGTGACATACCGAGATCCATGACTACGCCTAATTTGTCCCAACGTAGGGAGGTCGGGCCCTGAACACGGACTTGGGTGCCGACACTCAACCTGGGTAGAGAACGGGCGTGGTCGTTGTAGCGGGCGACGACGTCTTGAACACGTTCGGCGGCTCGGCGATCACAATCCTCTGTCTTGGCCTGCCACTCCTTGGAGAAGGATTGAGGGTGAGCGTCCGGTGTAGTTAGCTGTGTTGCGGAGTTCAAGAAGACCCCGGTCGAAGGCCTCGCAGTCAATATTCCCAGAAGGGGCCACCTTAAGGATGAGGTGCTTCAAGGATTTGACAGCAGCCTCAGCATGGCCATTGGACTGCGGGTAATGGGGCGATGACAACACATGCCGGACTCCCCATCGGTCAAGGAACACAGCAAAGTCCCGGCTTGTGAACTGAGGCCCTCCGTCGGTTCGCAGGCGCACAGGAACGCCCACGTCACGGAAGTAGTGGCGGAACTTGCTGATGGTGGCGGCAGACGTCGTGTCATTACCGCACTTGATGACAACCGGCCAACCAGAGAGACGGTCGACGATAACAAGGAAGGACTTTCCTGACACAGAGAAAAAGTCGGCCGACACAGACTCAAAGGGGCGGGTGGGGTTGTCGTCACTCATGAAGGGTTCCTGCTGCTGGCTGGGTTGTAATACTTGGCAGGGCTCACACACACGGACAACATTGGAGATGTAGGAGTTGATGCCAGGCCAGAACACAGTCTGTCGTGCACGTCGTTTGGTGGCCTCAGCTCCACGGTGACTGTCGTGAAGGCGAGCCAAGACGTGGGGACGTGATGCAGCAGGGACAACTACACGTGCTCCGTACAGAACAAGGTCTCCGTCGCAGTAGAGTTCATCGCGGAGTTTCCAATACGGGAGCAGGGTGTTGTGAAGATCGTAGCGGTTGCTAGGAAATCCATTCCTCACACACTCGACGAGTCGGACGTAGGAAGGGTCATCTCGGGCCGCTGTTCGAAGGTCCTCCATTGCCTTGTCGTCATCTGGTGACAGGTCCGAACGAAGGGATTGGACGGCGTGTAGAGTGACCACAGTCCTGACGGAAAGAGCGAGGTCGGCGTCGAGCACATGGTCTTCTGGAGTAGGGCGGCTGACAGGAGAGCGGGATAAGGCATCAGGGATGCAGAGCTCCTTACCAGCACGCCACACTGCTGTGAAGATGTACGCCGAGAGCTTCTCTTTCAGACGCTGGAGGCGAGGGTTCTCAACGGCGTCCAGCGTGTAGTGGTTGAGGATCGGGACAAGCGGGCGATGGTCGGTCACTAGGTGAAAGTGTTGCAGGCCTATGAGGTAAAACCTGCACTTGGACATCGCCCAAACCACAGCCAACAGCTCCAACTCAATAGTGGCGTAGCGCGTCTCCGTGTCAGAGAGGAAATGCGAGCCACACTGAACGAGCCGGAACTGCCCTCCACCGTGATCCTGCAGTAAGGCGTATCCCACGCCGTACAAGCGTGAGGCATCTGTCTGCAGAACTGTCGGCAAGGCTGGGTCAAACGTGGCGAGGACAGGTGGACGAGACAGGGCCTGTTTCACTTGCTGGAAGGCCTTGTCGTGGTCGGGGGTCCACAGGAATGTCCTCTTGGGGCTCATCAGGGGGCGAAGTGGTTGAGCAGCTGCGGAGATGTCCGACGAAAACTCTGCTAACTGGTTGACGAGACCGATGAAGGACCTCAAGTCGGTGAGGTTAGCAGGGGTGGGAAAATCCGTGATGGCGCGGACCTTTTCCGGGTCAGCTGCGATACCATTCCCTGAGAGGGTGTACCCACAAAAGTCAACTGAAGAGCTGGCCAGAACAAACTTGTCGGCATTTAGGGTAATGCCGTGCTTCCGGCACCTGTTGAGTACCTCGTAGATACGGCAGAGGTGATCCATATAATCCTCGTCGTACACGAGTATGTCGTCGACCACTTTCACGCAGTTTGCCAGACCTTGTAGAGCCATATCACCTCGAAGACAGAAAGCTTCTCCTGTAGCGGCGAATCCCATGGGGCCACGGCAATAACTGTAACGTCCATGCAGGGTAATGAAAGTTGTAAGTGGTCGGTCTTCTTCGGCAAGCTCTATCTGCCAGTATCCACACAGGGCGTCTATCATCGTGAAGAAGCGCGCCTTCGGGTTCACACTGCGTATAGCTGCAAAGGGCGTGGGAGAAGGGTGAGCAGGACGAGACACCTGGCTGTTGAGCTTGGAGAGGTCAGTGGTGATCCGAACACCATCTTTAGGTTTTGCGACGACAACCATAGGGTGACACCATGGAGACGGGTCATCGCCGGCTGGTGCAATAATTTCTTGGGCGACCACGGAGTCCAGCTCGTTTTTGACCGCCTCGCGGAAGGCCAGGAGAACCAGTCGAGGGGTGTAAATAGCGAAGGGCTTCACGTCGTCCCTCAGGTGGATCCTCATGGGGGGACCTACCATCTTCTTGAGAGGCTTGGATTCCAGAGCGGACTTGGTCACCAGAACGTCGCTGAATTCCTTCAGGAAGTACTTCCGTGCATCCGAAGGAGAGGTGTCACTGGCAAGAGGCAGGGGTAGGGCGGCAGCAGGGTCGTTGCTGCTCCCTTCTTGCACCCTGTTGGCGTGTTTTATCTCAAGAATAGGTTTGGGGAAGTCCTGGGAGATGATGGCCAACTCTTGACAATGTCTGTAGGACAGCAAAGGAGTCGGGACACCGTTATGCACATCAATCCAGGCTTGACACGACCTGTTGCTGAAGGTGACTTGTGCTTGGAGTGAACCTAGGGCCGGGGTCATCTGTGAACCATCTGCCGTAAAGCGGAGATCCTTGGGGGGCGGTCCTAGATCACTTGGAGAGAGCCCCAAGCATTGCAAATGCTGGGGACCGATGACTGTAGCATCAGCGCCGGTGTCGGGCAGCATCTCGAGACGGGATGACACATTGCCGTAGGTCACGATGACGCTGACGTGCTGGGGGACTTTGGTCCTGGGACGCGAGGAGTGCACCCTCCTAATATGGGTCGGGCTTTGTCCAGGGTCGTCGTGCCTCTGATTTGGCGACTGTAGGCGTCCCTCACTGGTGGAAGGGCGCTGCTGCTTCCGCTGACGCTGTCCCTTGGGTTTGTGGGTAGGGCAACACTTGTCATAGTGGCCCAGACGACAGCACACATTGCACTGGATGCGTTTGGCTGGGCACCGTACTGTGAGTGACCAGTGGCCCTTACGGTCACAACTGTTGCATGTAGACTCAGCAGCTGGACACACCTGTGTTCCGTGCTGCTTACCACAGTTGTTACAAAATGAGCCGGGCGTGGACGTGGTGGGCGAAGGCGTAGGAGCAGACTTCTTGCCCTTCTTGTACCGGGACACAGCGCGTACAGCTGTAGGGGGAGCTCGGATGGCAGAGGTGGCACACCTGGCAGCCTCATAGGAGCGACATACCGTCAACACATCCTTAAGAGAAGAGGAAGAGTCGAGGGAGGTGAGGCTTTGGACAAGTTCCTCGTCCTTAACACCCATCAGGATCACCTGCTTCAACTGGGTCTCCTCGCACTGCTGGTGGTGGCCTAGGCATACATCTACCTCTTCCGAGGCTCTCTTAAGTCGTACATAAAAGGCGTCAAAAGTCTCGCCCTCCGTCTGTCTGCAGCTAAACAACTCCCTCCTGCGCAGAGCTTTATTCTGCTGTCCTTTGATGTGCCGTTGTAGAATGTCCAGTACCTCCTCTACAGACAACGAAGAGGTCGGAGGTACCTGCAACGTATGTTCTAAGACATGCTGAATTTCCAAGAACAGGCACATACGCAGCTGGATGAGTTGTTTAGGCTGTGAGAAACTCTGGAGATCCACCATTGTAGAATAATCAGTCCACCGTCGCCGCCATTCACGAAAAGTCTGGAAATTCACATCAGGCTTCAAGATGGGCGGTGTTTGAGCTGCTGCTTTAGGTGGGGCTGGGGGGCGTGAAGGAAGCATTGATGAGGTATCTGAACCAGTCAGTACCGAGGCAGTGTTAGAGCCAGGGGCTTGGTAAACAGTGAGGCGAGATATCAAAGCTTCAAACCGTGCACTGTCTTCCATTCTCCGTTGGTGGTCTCTCTCTGCCTCTGCTTGCCTTCTGTGTTCATCCGCCACACGTCTGTTGGCTTCATCCTCGCGCCTTTCATCTCTCATAAACTTCATTAAAGCAATTATCTCTGGAGACAACGCTGTATATCGAGGTGAAGGGCTGCACGATGTTGTGGGAGCTGGAGCGTCATGGTGAGCCTGGTCATCCATCTCTGCAGAGCTATCATCCGACTGACTCATCCGGGCGCTGGCTCCACGACGGCGTAGGGCACGAGACATAACTACTTCATCTGTGTACTGTGTCTTAAATCAGTGTTGACCGGTCAGCCCGTCGTATCAACAAGATCTCAGACAAAAAATTAATTAAATACACAGATAAGTAGATTATATATATAAAATATATATAAGGGAGCCGCCGATGTCAGTGATTGTTAGTACATGTATGTATGTGTGCGCGCATCTGGGTGGGAGCAGTCTCCTCGAGCTGTGAGCGGGGTGGAGACGGCGAGGAGCGTCAGTTACCCTCGAGGCAAGACGAGAGAAGGATGTGAAAAACTTTACTCCTTACAAATGCCCAGAACATGCCGTGTACCTTGGGAATCCTTTAGAACAAGGTCACACATGTATGGCATGAAACACACAATGGACTAAACACTTCACAGAAAATCACTGTCACTGACACTGGTCAAAGTTGCTAAATTCTTCGAGGAGGGGTGGCGGGCGGTGGTTGGTTGACACAGGGAAGGAGTCCATAAGCCGGCTTTCCCACAAAGTTTGCACAGTCACTCGTAATTATCCAGTAAAACCGGTTCAATGTGCCATGTTTGTGTTCTGGGTAACAAGTTCAATATTCAGGAGCGAACACAAACACCTGTATAGTTTGTATAGGTTCTATTTACTGGATAAGAGATATGTACACAAGGGGAGTAGCGCTCCTCTACCTGTCTGATTGTCAACTACTCTATAGGCGACGTATGGCAAGTGATACATTAACAGCTTCCATACGTCGCCAGGCACATTAATTAAGCATGTGGGACATGGTAATTACATTGCCACACGCTGCTAGCTAGGCTGAATAAATAATATATATAAATGGAGCACATGCATAATATACATACATAATATATAATACAGCATACATAATATACATACACAATTATGGCCTTCCGGTGGCACTCAGAAGTGAACACTGCCCACAACACTCTTATCACGGATGATGTTCACTGCTCGCTCATTGTCTGTAAATATCAAAGTATTAACTCGAGTTGTCACAACAGTTGCTATGGTACCAGTATAGGAAGGCACCCAAGAATATTACCTTGGTATACAACAAACACTTTCCTGAGATTTCACAAAATGAATAATAAAAAAAAAATAAGTAAGGTAGCTGACCTTTGTTTTTCAGACACTTCAATATTCTGAACATTCCAAGTACTGTACACTTTACTTTAAAAAGATTTCTAATTTCCTTGAGGCAATTGTTCTAACCTAACTTCAAGGAAAGTATTTACCTTGAAATGTTACTTCAATTTCTCTGCAAAACCACAATTTTTTATTTGCACATTTCCTTGATTCTGTTTCCACGCAACAAAATCAGAACCCAATGAAATAATTAAGTCTCTACTTAATTAGCACAGAGTTACAAACTATACTGTAAACTGGAAAAAATACCGAACAAAATTATTAGCAATCTGAAATATTCATTAGTTACAGTGAAATGGTTATTAGGTAAATGTACAGAGAAATGGTTATTATAAATCACCCTTAAAAAAAAATAACACATCATCACATTCATTCGTCCTGACCTGATACCATGTAAATTACAATCCCACCCCTGCCACCATTATAAGGGCGGCGGATTCTACCACTGAACCACCGAGCCCACCATTTAGGGCGGGGATTTTCTTCCCCCCTTATATTCTGATTTCAACTTCTTTCTATGTCTTATTTCCTTCATTTGTTCTGTCTAATTATTTCAGTTCATAGCTCCTTCATAACCTCAGTTCTTTTAGTAACATGGCGAGGGTAGGCACATGGTACTGTAATTCTGGTATCAAGGTCACTTGGACAAAATAAAGGTGGATACTGGGAAAAAAGAAATACCCCTAATATTCTCGAAGACATGGTTTATAAATATGAAATCAAAGAAGGGAAAAAGATGTCATTAACATACAACTATAAGGTTCAACTCCTGGGCTTTACTCAACTGTACTCTTACTTCTCACAACCTTACTGGTTTTACATAACATTACATACAGCTACAGGGATCAACTCCTTGGCTTTTCTTAACTGCCATTCCAAGTGGGTACTCTTACTTCTTACAACATTACTGGTGGTACATGACATTACATACAGCTACAAGACAAACTTACAAATGATAGTTCACTATAACTGTTGGTAGTGCATATGCAAGATACACTCATAACACTACACGTAGTACTGATACCAATAATTTACCTGGGTTCACTGCCCAACATGGGATAATTATATTCCAGATAATTATCCCCAATCATATACAACAAACACAATGGACCATATAACTTCCAGGAGTGTCCCCGGACACTCAACAACTGACGACCGCTGTTGTGATAGGTGGTAGTCTAACACGTGGCGAGAGTCTGGGGTCCAGCCCCACGATGCATGGAGCAGATTAATCCTGCCGAATCGGCGACATCGTCCACTACAGCTAACTGTTAGGTAGCCACCGACCCCGGGCAGCCGGTGGGGTGTTCAAATAACCCACATACTGGATCTGAGAACAATTTGGAGAAACGTCACGGGTAGGCATGACGATGACTCAATCACAAACAATCTCTCATCTAGCAACGACAGACGACTTTTACGTTATTTTAATTCTCACACTGGGTAAATGACAATTTCACTGTTACAACATGAACACTGATATTCACTAAATTGACTAAGTCAAACTGAATGACTATATCCGCGGGGAACACTCGCTAGCATACCTGAGATAATTTGGAGAAGCATCAGATGGAGGCTGTTCCTCCTCTTCGCATGGGTTTAAATACCCCGTTAGTTGCCAAAGGTGGCTACTCACGCAATGACAGAATTTACATTCAAATCAACTGTTACACATTCAAGGATGACCCTCAATTGACACGAGTCTGGCGATTTTCTTAAGTTGATTTACATAAACTAATTCGAGATTGAGCTTGCCAGGAGAAAGTGGAATATGTACGTTGACAACTGTGTTCAAATGGGCGGGACTTACTGCAGCGAGTCTACCACAGGAGTTACTGGCGAGTGAGCCTCGAATCGGCTGTGTGTAGTCAACTACCCGAGCCCAGTGGGCTCAGAATTGTCTGGTTTATTGATCTTCGTTATATATACCAAGCAGTATTGGTATTACCAGTAATACCATGTTATCTGGGCTGTTGGGAGTGCGACCTCCATATGGCCTACCAGCTGAGTTCTATCTAATATTATTTTTGTATATAAGTGGAGATAATTAGCAGGAATATAGTTATCCCAGGTTAAGTAGTGAACCCATAAAAGTTGATAGTATCAGTAAATATGTACGTGACAGTACATCAACTGAAGGGAAAGTGCCATAATAATTTAATTCGGGATATTGTCAAGTGGGTCATATAACCATCTGTATTGATAATGAAATAATATAATTCTTGTTCAATGTTGTAACCAAGAATTGAAGATTAATTTTTTATTTGTACAAATAAGACCTGAGGGTCCGGTCATATCTGAACGTGTAAAATAACCATTTTATTTGCCAAAGAAATAATACAACAGTTCTTTAATGTTTTAATAAGTAATAAGTAATTTTATGAATGGTAAAGTAAGACTTAAATGGACCAGTCTTGTCTGAGTGAACTGAATTAACATCTTATTCACTCCTTATGTTAATAAATATTAAATTAGTAAACTCCGAGTATCACCGCTCAATTCCTTCTACCCATTGGTTCTCAGAAAATAACTATTGTAACTCACGTGCCTAGAAGCTCACTAGCTCGCTACCTAACATTTCACAAAGATATGTTATATTCTAATAAAAGTCTGGGTGGTGGCAGGCTACCGTTATAGGTATAATAAGTGTTATAATACGAATGACATGATTTCCCAGACTAATACATGTGTAGTGATGGGTTGTCAGACCACAGCTTGCATCTCAGAGACAGTCCAGACTTGACCCGACATTAGGGAGGTCAAGTGTAGGGTAACTCTCACGGCTGACCAAGGGGTATAAATCAGCCAGGCTCCCCTCCCATGTGACACATGTAAGAAGGCACCGGCCGACTCTCTCCCAAAATACACAATAACCTACATCCCAGAAGAAGTCCAGACCTGACCTCACATTAGCCAGGTCAAATGTAACCCTCGGAGCCCAACTCAAGGGGCCACAAATCAACCAGGGCCTCTCATGTCACACGGCCCCATCGGAAGATTTCTCCAGAATATACAACTTATAGTCTCTGAAAAAGTCCAGACCTGACCCTACATTAGCGAGGGCAAATGTAAGGAGACCCTTCGCCGCCCCCCCCCCCCCCCCGCCCATCAGCTCAACCTGAGGGCTCGCCTCCCAATATATAGGACGTCCTAGTACTCCCTCTGGAGCCAGAGAGAACCAGAGAGAGACAGAGAGAGAGTGTGTCTTGTAACCAAGAAGGGCCAGCTACCACGCCCCCAGTCCTGCTCGAGAGAAGTCAGGGGCGGGAGGCAGCCGCCTCCGGTCGCCTCCTGTCAGGACCGAGACTTCCCTCCGACGCCCAGCTAAGCAGTCTCCCATAGAGACAACCCAGGACCACCTGCTAGGCCTCCCCTAGGTTACGTGAGTTTTTGTCAGAGCTTTCCATGGGATGAGTTACTTACGTGGGAAGTGTATTCATTTCATGTTCGTGTCCGAGAATCAGTGTCTAGTAACGTAATATGATGTCCTAGTAACGTAAATATAATGTCCTAGTAACTTCAATGGAAGGTGTTATGAATGTGTCCATATCATGTTCGTAATTAATAAAGAGTTGTAACGAAGCCGTGTTTGAGAAGTCGCCCTTGAGACGTAATAGATGTGTATTGACGTAAAAGATACGATAAGTGTAAATAACTATCACGGCCATGCCCTCCCTCATTTTAGCTCTCTTTATACTCTCTTACTAAATATTCTTCCTATATATATAAATAAAATTCACGCCTTTCTCGTCTTGTTATAGGTGACAGCGAACTATACATTAACCCACGCCCTCCTCGTAACATTACAATGGTGGCAGCGGTGCCTCATTACAATGGTGGCAGCGAACTATATGTAATTCACGCCCTCCTCGTCCCCAGGACCTCCCTCATTTTAGCCATAACACCTGACTAGTTGTTTGGGTATTGTTCGAAAGTGCGTGATAAGGAGTTCCTGCATAGTAGCGTGAAAAGCGTCCTAGTGTGTCACCGTTACAGCTCAAGTAAATGTCTCTCGTCTTGGTATGAGCGAATTTTTTCTAGAAATATGTTCAGTGCTTAACGTGATTTCTCAGTGTCCCCCACGTTCTGTGAAGTTCTCAGTATCCCAGGTGCATTTTAATTGTCGGTCAGTGTTAAATGTACCCATTGTGTTTTAGTGATAGAAGCTGTGTCTATACTAACTGTTATAACTTAACATGTCTTTTAACCTACATCCTCCTCCCTGTCCTAATCCTCACCTCACCCTCCTTACCCTTCCTCCCATCCCTGCCCCGCCCTGCCCTGCCCTGCCGTTCCGTGCCCTGCCCCGCCCCGCCGTTCCGTGCCCCGCCCCGCCCCGCCGTTCCGTGCCCCGCCCCGCCCCGCCGTTCCGTGCTCCGCAAAGCCCCGGCCTGGCCAGATCAACCACGCCCCGGCTCCCCCCCACCTCACCCGCCACGCCTCGCCCCACCCCACCCCGCGCCGGCCTGGCCAGCCGCGTCCCGCCTTGCCTCCATCCTTTACCTCACCCTCCTCGCCGCGTAAGACCTCACCCCGTCTTTTGTCCCGTAAGCTATATGTTGATGATGATGGTTAATATAAAGTAATATTGAGATGAATGCAGAGCTTCACTCAGTGGATTTTTATGCTGTTATGATTTGTGATGTACTCTTTGACGCGAAGTGATAAATGATATTAAGTGTAGTGTGCAGAGCTTAACTCCCCGACCCAGCCTGATGAGAAAATTGTCGTGACGGAAATAATAGTTACCAAACATTGACGTAACGTATAAAGTAAAATTTTTTTTTTTTGCGAATGCACTTCCAACTAATCCATCATCCCTTTAGGATTGTTTCTCTGGCAAATATCACACACAGTACCGCCCCATGGCTAGCCGGAATCCAACCACAGCACATATAAGCAGAGAAGAAGAAGCGTGATGAATGCAGCGTGATGAATGCAGCACCACACCCGCCACACACCACCCCACTTCTTTCAAGTCCTCCCTGGTCTAGGATTAAAAAGATTTAATATTTTTCTACTTTAGGAAGTTAAGGAGTGTGGAATGCAGCGCCACACAACGAACCCTGGTGAGCCCAGCCAGGGAGGGATTCACCACTGTGGAAGGTGTAAGACAGGACGGTCTTTGGTCTCGCCGACACTCACGTACGGAGGGCGAGCCCTGGTCCGCGGAACCTGCCTTACAGTCATCTAAGGAGACGACAGCCCAAGCAGTGGACCGGCTTTCATCCCGGCCGGAGGGGGCCGACGGCAGATGAACAGAAAAATCGTCTGGAATATGCTGAAAATGATGATGTTGCAGAGAAGAAATACAGATGGAGCAGAAAAATTCATCTGGAATATGACGGAAAACGAAGATGTATAAAGAAACGCAGATGAACAGAAAAATCGTCTGGAATATGAAAATGAAGATGTATAAAGAAACGCAGATGAGCAGAAAAATCATCTGGAATATTATAGAAACCAGGAGGAAGTGTGAAGAAGTCAGATGTGGTGACACGACCTACAAAGTGCGGTATTGAAGAAAGAAAAACGTGCTATGTGAAGACAGAAGACGTCCTGTGCTGACATCAGAAGAAAGTCGACGATGAAAAGGTGGATCATCAGAAGGACCAACCGACTACCGCTGATGTGCTGCCGGCATTCCCTATTTTCAGATACCAGCTGGATGGAGGACTTGAGCCATGCTGGACCCAACAAATGTACTGATGTTGTTGATGTACATTAAAAAGATATAACACCCTAACATGTGAAGTAGGAGCATTTTTTTTATGTACTTTGAAGTATTTCATTCTCTGATTTTTGTTAACATGTACTACAAAGAATGTTTTTTTTAAAGATTAGTCACTTTTTCTATGAGCTCATTTGATCAATGTTTTGTATTACCAAATGCAATGTTGTAGACATACTACTGAGTGGGACAAATTCATATTTTGACACGGCCTGGTTAGGCAATGTAACACCTGTTTTTGTTTGTAGAATGTGATTTGCAAGTTTGCCTCGGACACTATGCTAGATATGAAGGATCTTTAGATCACTTTATGTTCACTTACTGTGTATGTTTTATATTTTTTTTCTCCTGTCATAGAAGCTTTAAACTTGGCGGGTGGTATAGTAAGCTTTGCCAGATCAAACTATGCCAGTAGAAAAACATACATCTCTAGGGTTATAATTTGTAAAATGTAAGGATGCATTATCGCCTCAGGGACTATATTAGATACTGTAGATACTGCACATGATGTTACTGTCTACTTTAAATGTGTCATCAGTTCTCTGAGCATGAAAGCTTTGGTCTTGGCGGGAGGTGTAGTGATGGGTTGTCAGACCACAGCTTGCATCTCAGAGTTAGTCCAGACTTGACCCGACATTAGGGAGGTCAAGTGTAGGGTAACTCTCACGGCTGACCAAGGGGTATAAATCAGCCAGGCTCCCCTCCCATGTGTCACATGTAAGAAGGCACCGGCCGACTCTCTCCCAAAATACACAATAACCTACATCCCAGAAGAAGTCCAGACCTGACCTCACATTAGCCAGGTCAAATGTAACCCTCGGAGCCCAACTCAAGGGGCCACAAATCAACCAGGGCCTCTCATGTCACACGGCCCCATCGGAAGATTTCTCCAGAATATACAACTTATAGTCTCTGAAAAAGTCCAGACCTGACCCTACATTAGCGAGGGCAAATGTAAGGAGACCCTTCGCCGCCCCCCCCCCCCCCCCATCAGCTCAACCTGAGGGCTCGCCTCCCAATATATAGGACGTCCTAGTCCTCCCTCTGGAGCCAGAGAGAACCAGAGAGAGAGTGTGTCTTGTAACCAAGAAGGGCCAACTACCACGTCCCCAGTCCTGCTCGAGAGAAGTCAGGGGCCGGAGGCAACCGCCTCCGGTCGCCTCCCGTCAGGACCGAGACTTCCCTCCGACGCCCAGCTAAGCAGGCTCCCATAGAGACAACCCAGGACCACCTGCTAGGCCTCCCCTAGGTCACGTGAGTTTTTGTCAGAGCTTTCCATGGGATGAGTTACTTACGTAGGAAGTGTATTCATTTCATGTTCGTGTCCGAGAATCAGTGTCTAGTAACGTAATATGATGTCCTAGTAACGTAAATATAATGTCCTAGTAACTTCAATAGAAGGTGTTATTAATGTGTCCATGTCATGTTCGTAATTAATAAAGAGTTGTAACGAAGCTGTGTTTGAGAAGTCGCCCTTGAGACGTAATAGATGTGTATTGACGTATAAGATACGATAAGTGTAAAAAACTATCACGGCCACGCTACCAAAATCTTCCTCTCCTTTATACTCTTATACTATTAATATTCTACCTATATGTAATCTTCTTCTTGTGAGATTGTCTCATTACACATGGTTTAAAATATAACTTAAACAGGATATAATTGAGAAGAAGTAAGGACATAAATTCAGAGCATACCATGATATATATGAAAGAAGAAATTAAGTAAAGAAAAGAATATGGACTTAGAAAATATAAGCAAAGAAATAAAAGAATATTGACTTAAAAAATATAAGAAAGAAATATAATATATATACTTATACTGTGGAAAGAAAGACACAGCATATGAAATTATTAAAATATATACACCAGAAAAGACTAATATAAAAAATGGATTTGAGCAAGAAAATAAGTATATAAATATATTGAAGAATAAAAAGAGTGAGTATATGAAATAGTATAAAGAGGAAAAGCGGCCCCTTACACGTGCACGTTAGTTAACGTAATAGCAGACGACTCATGTTATGCTCAATAGCCCACAAAACATGTAGCTATGCCTTCTTTGTTGATTCCCCCATCTGAGGCGTTAGATTTCTCATCTCTTCAGGATGCCTGAGTCCTCCATTTTCTCTCAATCTTAGAGTGCACCCGAGACTCTGTTATTCCTTTGTATAACGACACAAAATTTGAAATTGCAACTGTGGTGGTATATGTTAAGGCAACTTAGATATGTCTGACTACAGTTGGAACATTCAAGATCCATTGTGAGTGATGTTGAAAGCTTCAACTGTGTCTATTGTTAGTAAAACTAGTCAAGTGAGTGAGTGTCAAGTCTGCCAGCACGAGTGGCATGTCCATATATCACCCTTGGGGATATCCATGGGTTTCTAATTGCCATTGAAGTTCGATTATTTTAATACCAAAACATCAGTGAATCTTATGTGTGTAGTTTAGTTAGTGTCAGTTGGCTATTTAAGAAAGTCATTAATCTCCTGAAAATATTCTGTCAAACTCAAAATCTCCAAGACCTAATGGCTGCGCTGGAAGAGTTCCTTGGTTGTGGTTTGTGGTTTCCGGGAAAGCAGGGTTGTTAGCGTGTGTATTTAACGTCCATTTCACTTTTTTCCTGGCAAGCTCAATCTCTGATTAGATTATACAAATAGACATAAGAAATTCACCTGTCCCATGACACTGATTTTCTTAGTTGAATGTACAGCGACTGAGTTGAATAGAATTTCTGTCGTTGGTGAGATTAACCTTTATGATATGCATGCACAGGCTCGAACTGACCGAGGGCCGTATATAAACGAATGCACAAGTGTAGGATCTTACATGATTTAATGGGAGAATGAGAAGCCACATGCTGACTCTTAGTCAGGTCTTTTATTGTTGATGTTGTGTACTGTGGAGGCATGAGATATTGGTTCACACTCAGGATGGGATGGAGAAAGGAAACTCACAATGTGCTCACCGTATACATATTGTATTGGATGTACAATGCAGCTTGTTGCTGGGTAGGTAGCATGGTAATAAGCGTTGAGTAGAGAGCTGGGCGGTGAGGGTGCCCAGAGGAGGGACACGCGGCTTGAGGGACGCCAAGGTCGCTGGCGGGAGCGGCAGTCGCCAGGCTGGCGCGGAGGAGATGGTGTTGCTTGAAGGTGGCACTGGGTAGAAAAGAGGGTGGTCACAGCAGTGTCAGGTCTTATAAGGCGGGGTTAGGCGTGGGTAGATAGTTGACCCCCGCTCCGTGGGCGGCGCAGGCTAGGGAATTCGAGAAGGTTCGGCACTTGTAGGGGAGGAATCCACTACAATACTCCCCTTCCCCTCCGGGTGCGGCTGAAGGTTGGCAGAGCTGTGTGCCACATGTGAGGCAGAACGGGCGGTGCATGCCACATGTGGGACATAACGGCGAGGGCGTGGATGAGCCGGCCGCTAGGGGGGCAACTCAGTCTAGCTACACGAGATCTGTGGGAGAAAAGAGGGAGAAGGAGGGTTGTGGAGGAGATGAATGTTGTGCTTCACTCGGCACAGGTACAGAGTCCTCAGATGCGCCTGCTGGGGTGTGTGGGCCTGGGGCAGGAGCAGGGGCTACGTTAGGAAGTGTGTCCATGACAGCAGTAGGGTGCATGACAGCAGCAGGGTCCACGACAGCAGCAGGGTGCAGGACAGTAGCAGGGGGTACCTGGGGGAGAAAAGAGGGGTGTGTGGGTCCGCGTCAGAAGCAAGGGCCGCATCAGGAGGAGCGGCAGGGGGTACTGCTGGGCCGGAGGCTGCATCTGAGGCAGGGCGGGTGTGTTGGGGTCGGTAGGACGTGGTGCTTGGGGCAGGAAGAGGAGCGGCTGTCTGCTTAGAGTAGCAGAGCTGCTCTAGGGTAATAATAATAATAATAATAATAATTAACGGTTTATTGAAAGAGCTTGGCAGCCAGAAGGCTGCGGTGTAGAGACAGTAGTTGTAGAGCCGATGAGAGCTGCCTCTGTGTGGATAAGCAAGTCTTCCATGTTGCTTGAAGACTGGGAGAGTGATCAGTTTCTCCTCCATCCTGTGTGAGTGCGAATCTCCTGGGGTCACCATTTGTGGAGTTATGAGGTATTGGTTCACACTCAGGATGGGATGGAGAAAGCGAAACTCACAATGTGCTCACTGTATACATATTGTATTGGATGTACAATGCAGCTTGTTGCTGGGTACGTAGCATGGTAATAAGCGTTGAGCAGAAAAAGCTGGGTGGTGAGGGTGCCCAGAGGAGGGACACGCGGCTTGAGGGACGCCAAGGTCGATGGCGGGAGCGGCAGTCGCCAGGCTGGCGCGGAGGAGATGGTGTTGCTTGAAGGAGGCACTGGGTAGAAAAGAGGGTGGTCACAGCGGTGTCAGGTCTTATAAGGCGGGGGTAGGCGTGGGTAGATAGTTGGCCCCCGCTCCGTGGGCGGCGCAGGCTGGGGAATTCGAGAAGGTTCGGTGCTTGTAGGGGAGGAATCCACTACAATACTCCCCTTCCCCTCCGGGTGCGGCTGGAGGTTGGCAGAGCTGCGTGTCACATGTGAGGCAGAACGGGCGGTGCATGCCACATGTGGGACATAACGGCGAGGGCGTGGATGAGCCAGCAGCTAGGGGGGGTAACTCAGTCTAGCTACACGAGATCTGTGGGAGAAAAGAGGGAGAAAGAGGGTTGTGGAGGTGATGAATGTTGTGCTTCACTCGCGACAGGTATAGAGTCCTCAGATGCGCCTGCTGGTGTGTGTGGGCCTGGGTCAGGAGCAGGGGCTACGTTAGGAAGAGTTTCCATGACAGCAGCAGGGTGCATGACAGCAGCAGGGTCCACGACAGCAGCAGGGTGCAGGACAGTAGCAGGGGGTACCTGGGGAAGAAAAGAGGGGTGTGTGGGTCCACGTCAGGAGCAGGGCCGCGTCAGGAGGAGCGGCAGGGGGTACTGCTGGGCCGGGGGCGGCGTCTGAGGCAGGACGGTTGTGTTGGGGTCGGTAGGACGTGGTGCTTGGGGCAGGAAGAGGAGCGGCTGTCTGTTTAGAGTAGCAGAGCTGCTCTAGGGTGTCTAACCTGCGGTGTAGAGACAGTAGTTGTAGAACCGATGAGAGCTGCCTCTGTGTGTATAAGCAAGTCTTCCATGTTGCTTGAAGACTGGGAGAGTGATCAGTTTCTCCTCCATCCTGTGTGAGTGCGAAGGAGGTATGAGATATTGGTTCACACTTAGGATGGGATGGAGAAAGGAAAATCACAATATCCTCACCGTATACATATTGTATTGGATGTACAATGCAGCTTGTTGCTGGGTAGGTAGCATGGTAATAAGCGTTGAGTAGAGAGAGCTGGGTGGTGAGGGTGCCCAGAGGAGGGACACTCGGCTTAAAAGACGCCAAGGTCGCTGGCGGGAGCGGCAGCCGCCAGGCTGGCGCGGAGGAGATGGTGTTGCTTGAAGGTGGCGCTGAGTAGAAAAGAGGGTGGTCACAGCGGTGTCAGGTCTTATAAGGCGGGGGTAGGCGTGGGTAGATAGGTGACCCCCGCTCCGTGGGCGGCGCAGGCTGGGGAATTCGAGAAGGTTCGGTGCTTGTAGGGGATGAATCCACTGCAGTACCACGTGCCTAACACATTCGTGATTACACAGGCCTAAACACATTCTAACTTTGGTAAGAAGTAACATAATATATAATGTATATATAATCAATAAAGGCAGCATATAATCATACAGATATATAACACTATTTATCCCTTTCAAATAGAAAGCATGGCTGCTACAAATCCTAAATAAGCAAAACTTGCAGAATTACATATGTCAGGAAAGAAGAGAATAGAACACAAGAAATATAACTTCCTGACTAAACGGCTTTGAAAGGCCTGTTCATAATTCAGATAATCTGAGGTCTAATTTCATTACAGGTCTCCTAACTCTGTTTGATCTTCTAGGACTATTCCTTCCATCAAGTTTTACAGGGGTTTTACTTGCACTCTGTGCATTATCAGTGACAGATGTATCATCACTACAGTCAGTTGACACAGGGAGTGGATGCTGGGAAACAGCATCTCTGACCTCATCACCATGATGATCATCTGCAACTGTGTCAAGTGTATCATCATGTTCTGGTGCTACATTCATCTCGCCATGTGCCTGAATGATGTGATCCACATGAACATATCTCAAAGAGTTTCCACATTTCACTAAAAATGTCCTAGATCCACATACCTTGTCAATAACACCAGTGATCCACTTTGCATGTAGAGTACCATAACCTTTAGCATGTTCCTAACTCTCATCCTATCATTTACCTTGAACACTCTTTCACTGGAACTCTTATCATGATACTTCTTTTGTTCACATTGTTTCCTCTCTACAATTTCAAACAGATTTGGCTTAACTAAACTTAATCATGTTCTCAACTGTCTCTTCATCATCAACTCTGCAGGAGTACATCTTGTCACACTATGTGCTGTGGTTCTGTATCTGAGTAAAAAAAATTTTAGTGTGTGTTTCATTGATTTTCCTACAGTTCCTTGAATTATCTGCATGGAAAGTGTTTCCTTTACAATTCTAACTGATCTCTCAGCAGCATCATTAGAGGCAGGATGATAGGGTGGGGTCGGCACATGCTTTACACCGTTGAGTCTCATGAAGTGTTTAGACTCTACTGATTAGAATGGAGGACCATTGTCAGTTACTACCTCTTCTGGTATTCCATGTTCATCAAATATTAATCTTAATTCATCAATGGTGCTACCAGCATTAGTACTGTACACATGCTTAACATCAATCCACTTTAAATGACTGTCAATTAATATAATATATTTGTCTGTTCCCTTATCACAAAAGTCAATGTGTACTCTTTGGAAGGGACGTGTAGGTTTTCAAAGGTGTGCTGGGGGGTATACTCCTAACATTCTGACAGAGCACTAACATACCATCATTTTTATTTCACCATCCAGTTTAGGCCACCATACAAAACTTCTGGCCAATGCTCTCATAGCACATATACCTGAATGTTCAAAATGCAGTTCATTCAAAATTTTCCCTCTAAAACACTGTGGAATTAACACTCTCATACCCCACAACACATATCCCTGTTCTACTGATAATTGACATCTCCTTAAACGATACGGTTGAAAGTCTAAGGATGGATAAATCCCTGGCCATCCATTTAGTGTATATTCCAGGACTCTTCCTAACACAACATTCTTCCTAGTTTCATGAGCAATCATTCTGGAGGTGACTGGAAACTCTTCTGGTAACATGTGTAATGAGACAAAATCTCACATGAAGAAGTAAGCTAGGAGTTTATAGTAGTAAATTATTATAGTGAGAGGAAATAGTAGCGTGTCTCGAGGGTGTGATGTTAACACTGTATATTAACACAGGCACAGTACAAGTGTAGCATATAAAACACCAATGCGTGTTACAGCTTTATTTTACTAGTTCAATAGGGGGAATTAATGGGGGGGGGGGTTCGTACACAATTTATGATAGACTATGGTATTCTCGTATGACCTATCCTCACAATTAGAATGGGCACTTCACTAAGTCGATCGTTGGGGAGGTTCGGGATCACCGCACTTCTACTGTCTACACAGCCAGCACTTACTGTTACACGTTGAGTTGACAGCACTCTGTCGATGGACCCGGCTGAGACTTCGTTACACTTAGTGGCGGGCTTCTCTCGAGCAGGACTGGGGACGTAGTAGCTGGCCCTTCCTGGTTACAAGACACACTCTCTGGGAGAGGAGCTCCAGCCCCTATATATTGGACGAGCCGGGGGGTGACCTCTCCTACTGAACTGGGTGTGTCTTGACTGGGTTGTTAGGTCAACAGGAGTGCTGGCTAATTAGCGGGTCCTTGAATTAACAAGGTCATGACGCCGGGTTGAGCTGATCGAGTGGTGGTGAGAATTCTGGTTCCCTTGGGTCAGGTCTGGACAGCTGTGTGCAGGTGTGGTCCTGCCCAGGTGTCTTGGTTAGGTGAGGTTGTAAGTCACCCGGCTAACTCACGTCATTAGCGGGCGAGGTCAAGTCCCTAGGGTCGACCTGAGGTGTGTCAACCCAGAATGTGGTGGTACCACGAGGTCTGTAGTGTACTTGCTGTTATATGTGACATAATTCTGGGCTGTAAGCTTTGGTCTGACAATCAATCATTGTCACATATAGACAGCAACATCACGTGTGGTATCAAAGATAATCCCTGGGGCAATAACATAGTCTTACATTTACAAACAACAATCTCATAGGTGTATGTTTTTCTACTGGCGCTAGTTTGATCTGACAAAGCTCACTATACCTCCCGCCAAGATCAAAGCTTCTATGCCAGACAGTGGATGTTTACAGTGGATAACAAAGCGAGTGCACATCCTGCAAAAAATAGCTACTGAGGTGCAAAGTATACACCTCACATCCTACCATAGTCTGATAATATTTAAAAATTTAAGCGGCTAACTAAATATACGGAAAAGGAAAGATGGATGTAGATACGAAGGGGAAAGAGAGCGCCTAAGCAGATGCTTGTCGGCGAGCGTACTTTAGGAAGTTAGATGGGGATACACAGTCGGAGGTTTGAAAGGTTATGCAATGGTGTTGCTTGCCCTGGCTTATTTCTGCTTAGGTTCCCTAGTGTTAGTATCTTCAAGCCTGGAACAGATTTACATACTTGTTGCTTCAACTGTTAAACTCTTGCGCAGGGCAGCACATACAACATATATAATAATAAGATACATGGCCTCTTAAAAAAAAGGGGGGGGGGGAGTTGGGGAAAAATACAACTTGTGAACAAAAAGAAATATTTGTACATACTAAAAAGGCAGCAGAAATTATTAACAAGATACAATGGCAAAAACAAAAACTCGTCAGCATTCGTCGAGATCCCGGGTGGCGCGTGGTCCATCACCACCTCCACCAATCGGTGCCCGGCATCAGGGTGGACGACGCAGTAGATACAGTGGTTGGAATTTCCTGACCCGTCCGGCGGTCTGCCACAGTGTGTGTCGCGTGCCTCACTTCCTCCACTTGAACTTCTGTGTAGAGCGGCAGTTCCTGACGTATTCCAGATGGATTTTTCTAGTCCCATCTGAGTTTCCTCTGTAGAGTCTCATTTTCCGTCGTGGTCCAGATGGATTTTTCTAATCCCATCTGAGTCTCCGCCCTTCCCGGCCGGGATCAAAACCGGTCCACTGCTTGGGGTGTCATCGCTTTGGATGGCGTGTAGGGCAGGGTCCACGGACAAGAGTTCGCCCTCAGTACGTGAGTGTCGGCGAGACCCCTGACCGTCCTGTCCCACACCCTCACAGTGGTGAATCCCTCCCTGGGTGGGCCCCCCAGGGTTTGCTTGTTTCTTCCTCTACTTGTAGTCAGGCCACTTCTGTTTCGTCCCCAATGGTGTGGTAAACACCGGCGAGGCAGATCCCGGGTGGGCCGAGGTCAGCCATTACTTGTCTGGTACCTGGTGGTTCCATTCCCGGAGTGGAAGTGAGTGGGACCAGTTGACAGGTCCTGGAACGTAGGGAGCTGTCGTCTGCATCGCCACTTGGACCTCTAGTTGTTTGTTGCCTGTTGCTTGCTGCTACTGAAGTTGCAGGTCGGGGTTTCGGGATTTTCTCCTGGGTTCCAAAGGGACGACCTGATTCCCTGCCTGGAGCTAGGTGATGCGCTGGTCCTGCATGGTTTAGCTTGCTCAGGCTGATGGTACCCATAGATGTTGTCTGTCGGTATTGTGGGCTGTGAGACCGTAGCCTCGGTGCATGTCTCGTCGTTCCGCAGGCGAGCGACGAGACGCAGCCCAGTTTCTTCAACCAGATCGAGGGCCAGCATTATGCAAGCCCGTTTCTGGAGCTTGGGGCTTGCGGTGTCGACGTGAAGGCGTCACCCATTCGCCGCGGGGTTACCCGCTGCGTGTCCCGCTCGTGTCGGGCATCTATTATGAGTCAGGATGCGTTGGTCTCAGCTCATCTGGTAGGGGGTCAGCTGCAGTTGTGGTGGTGTCATCTCCGAATTTTGTGTGGGGTCAGGGAGACCTCGCCCAGGCCCGTGAAGAGCAAGGGCAGTGCTGACTCTGTAGCTTGGCAGAAGGACAAGATCCCGGGGTGGAGAATCAACAATTAGAAGTGCCCCTAGACTCGTTACTTCAATCTATGTTCTGTGACCTGGTGTTATATCTATGAGCCCTAATCTGATCAGGTATTACTGGTACAAGTGGGGCAGTAGCTTGGGGAGTTCTCTGATTATTACTTGGGGTGTGAGGCACCTGATTGTTCTGAGGGGGGTGGTCAGCTGCTGGTGGAGGGATAGGGTGTTGGGAAGGGAACGTTACTCCTAGAGGGGGCTGGTTGGTGAGGCCTGATTTGTTCAAGACGTCATCGTCGACAGTTGCCAGCTTCAATCTATTCACATGCACAGTTTCCTGACGTCCCCCCTGGCAAAGCGGGGAAATAGTGAAGTTTACTTTGCTGGGTTGGGCGGTTACTCTCTATGGGCCTTGCCATCTCTGTTGCAACTTAGAGGGGGTATCGAGGGAGGATGATTCGTTAGTCAGGAAGACCAGGGTACCTATGGTAATATTGGAAGGGGTGACCCTGAGGTTATAGTAGGTGGCGTTGTGTAAGTGACCTTTCCTGTTTAGTTCCTGCACCCGAGTAAAGACCGTTTGTAACCTGTTTTGCAGGATAGAAGGGTAGTCCTCGCCATAGGATAGGGGTGGGGGGTTGATTACACCAGCAGGAAGGTTTGGGTCCCTACCAAAGTGAAGGAAGTAAGGAGTGTTATGCAGGGTTGTATTAATTGCCGTGTTCATGGCCAGTTGTGCAAGAGGTAGCTGATCGTCCCAACCGCCGTACTGATTATTAACCAAAAACGACAAGTGATCTTTCAATGTGCCGTGGGAACGCTCAACCATGGCATTAGCCTGTGGGTGGTAACTAGTGGTTAGATTTGACTTAGCAAGTCGCACGCCTTCTGAAAGATGCCAGAGGTAAACTCTGTCCCTTGATCACTGACAATGACCCGGGGACATCCATGAGTACCAACGTATTGTAACAGGGCTTCACAAACTGTCTCTGCGCGTTTATCGGGGATGGGTATATAGGTCGCAAAACGTGAATAGTGATCGACGATGGAAACAACGTATCTGTTTCCCCGATGTGAACGTATTGTCATGTCAGTTAGATCGATCGATACCCGTTCCAAGGGCTGGGAGGCTGGTGGGAACTCCTGCAGCTCTCCCTGCCTCTTTGGGGTACCCTTCCTTAACTGACATGGCAGACATCCTTTGACAAATGCCCCAACTTTCCGCGCTAGATTGGGCATGAAAAACATAGAGCGTGCACGTGCATATGTGCGACATTCACCCGGGTGGGCTGCGAATTGGGAAGAGTGAGCTACTTCTAGGGCCGAGTTTTCCAAGGATGCGGGGATGACTACGAGTTCTGTGGGCTGTTCAGCATCATGTTTCATAGTAACAAGATACAGGACTCCGCTTAAAAGACTGAAATCACAAAGTGAGGCTTTGTTGACCTTCTTGGGGAGCGGACCCCCCTCAAGGAACTCAATGACAGGACCCCACTGTGGGTCTTCGAGTTGGCGTTGGCGCACCTGATTAGGTGATAGGTCCCCAAAAATGGGCTGAGTCATGCTGCTAGGATTCCCGACATTATTTATAGGTAATTCATTACGGCTCAGTGCGTCTGGTACGACGTGGTTCTTGCCTGGCTTATGCAAAATGGAGAAGTTATACGCATTTAAAAAGACTGCCCAGCGTGCTACCCGTGCATTAGGAGTTTTACCTTGGAAGATATATATTAAAGGACGGTGATCAGTGATTACATAAAAGTATCTACCAAATAGGTAAGCATCAAAGGAAGTTACGGCCTTGACAATAGCCAAGGCTTCTTTCTCAGTTGTGGAGTAGCGGAGGGCAGCTCCTCTCAATTTCTGGGAAAAATAAGCAATAGGGGTGGGGTTATCTTCACCACCTTGAATGAGACAGGCTCCCAGTGCTTCGTCGAAAGCGTCAGTGTGCACGTAAAACGGCTGCGTGAAGTCCGGCAGTGCTAACATTGTTGCCGACTTCAATAAGTCCTTAAGATGGTTAAAAGCTATATCTGCCTCTCCCGACCACCAAAACTGAACCGACTTCTTTGTAAGTTTCGTAAGGGGAAGGGCCGCCTCTGAGAAGTGAGGGATGTGACGTCTGAAAAAATTGGCGGTGCCGAGGAACTGTTTCATACCCCTGGCTGTGGTGGGGGGTGGCATCTCTGCTATCGCTTTCAATTTCACCGGGTCGGGTCTAACGCCGCCATTACATACAATGAATCCCAGGAATTTAACTTCCTGGCGCGCGAACGCACATTTCCTAAGGGACACTTTCAGTCCGGCCGCTTTCATAACCGAGAGAACCTCATCTACATTCGGCATGTGCGAATCCATGTTTTTACTATAGACGATAACATTGTCCAGGTAAGCCATAGCGTTACGCCCAAGCACGGGTGCGAGACTGTGGTTCACAGCCCTAATGAACGTGGCCGGTGCTCCCGTTAGCCCAAAAGGTAACCTGTTGAAACAAAATAGACGGCTGCCGTCCGCGAAAGCAGTTTTGGGGCGGTCAGCCGGGTCAACTGGTATACTCCAGTACGCATCCTTACAGTCTAGAACTGTGAATATAGTAGCTCCGTTCAATTGGTCCAGTGTCTCGTCAATTCTGGGCAAGGGATAGCTATCAGCAATGGTGTCCTTATTAAGTTCCCTATAGTCTACACAGAATCTAGTTGACCCGTCCTTTTTTCTGACTAATACGACCGGGGAGCAATAAGGGCTAGTGTAAGGGGAGATGACGCCACGTTCCTCCATTTGGCGACATAAGTCCCTAATTTGAGTTTTAGCCGCCTCAGGAAGCCGCCACTGCCGTACTCTGGTAGGGGGGGGGGCGGAGCCGGTATTAATTTTGTGTGAAGCTGACATCATGCCGAGGTCCTGATCTGAAGTTGCAAACAGATCTTTATGCTGCTTTATTATAGAGAGTAGACGTTCTCTAATAAGGGTGGGTAGGTGATCTATGTCAAGGGATTCTATTGCAGTGGCGAACATTTGCTGTGAATCTATGAACTCTGTGTCACTCCTAATGTTATATCTCGTAGAATGAAAATGCTCCAAATCCTCTACTTTATCGACCCCACAGACTGTTCCCACTGAATGACCAGGAATAAGTTTAAATTCACTGAGGGTGGGGTTTATGATTGGGACACTAGGCTGCTGAGTGTTAATGAGCCCCTGCTGCATGTATGGGGACATTTTATCAGGGGTTTCAACAAATACATACTCCTGATTATCCGTGAAACTGTCGAACGACCTTGACCATCGAACGGGCAGAACAACACTAGAGTGGGGAGGGATGACAGTGACGCGCGTTGGGTGTAGCTGGGGGGCTTGGGGTGAGGAGGGCTTGGGGCGTTTAGGCTTAATGAGGTGGATGGGCAGACCAGACCTATTCCTAATAGGAGTACCTGCATAATTTCTACCATCTAGTGTCACGGTATACCGGCTCCCATCAAACTGGATTCCATACTTAAACCTACACAAGAAATCTGACCCAATAAGAACATCCCCTGGGAAAAGATCACCACTTACCACAACCAGCGCGTGAACAACTCACTAGCGTAGCTAGGGGGGGGGGCGGTCCGCCCCGGGCGGCACTTTTGGGGGGCAGCACTTTTGGGTCTGCTCATCACCCATATCTGCAGCTACTGGAGACGTTAATCCATCCCTTTGTATCGGCGGCAAGTTAATCCTTGTCGTGTCTGACCTAACGCCTGACCAACATCATCACGGCCACTTCATGAGCTACACCCTTGCTATGCGCCCCCCCCCCCCCCCCCGCCACACACACAACCTGTAACCTGTTGAGGATTAAGGAAACAACTTCAAACAAGTACGCCAGTGAGCTCATGTAGTGTGGGTCAGGTGTTAGGTCAGACACGACGAGGATTAACTTGCCGCCGATACAAAGGGAAGGATTAACGTCTCCAGTAGCTGCAAAACCATGCAGTCTCGGGTCATATCAGTTCATGTACAGCCGACCAATCCACCAGTTACAAGCAATTCACTTCAGTTCTGCACAAGTCTCCATCGTGACAAGACGAGGGGAGGCTAGACGACTTTAAGTTCTCTTGTGTTTTCGATCCAGTTATTTACTTCGTTGGAAGACATAATACTATAAGGTAAGAAATATTAAAGTATTGGTTAAAAAATATTGATGTGACTTTTGCTGCGGAACTGAGATTAAATATTAAGATTTTGTTTCACAGCATTGCGATTTTATACTAAGACACTATCCTCACTGGGGTACAGACAAAAGCCCCCCCGACAAAATCCACCCAGACAAAAGCCCCCCCCGACAAAAGCCACCCAGACAAAAGCCCCCCAGACGAAAGCCACGGGGGGGGGGGGGGGGCGGCAAACTCAAGGGCCGCCCCGGGCGGCACACACTCTAGCTACGCCACTGGAACAACTATCTTATCTCCTAAGTCTACAGTTTTATCTCTGGAATCCAATGTTGAGAGGCGGTTCCCCATGACGCCACGTAACTCAGGAACTCTATGCTTTCCCCCTAGGCTCATCTTGGAGGCCACGTTCTGTTTCACTAAGGACACCGAGGAGCCTGTATCAATGAAAGCTTCAACCTGTTTCCCTCCCATTTTCAACTTAATAATTGGCCTGTCTTCCCTAGTCACCATCAACGCCTCGCCCTTGTCTTTAGTGGTAGGGACATAACCTGCGAATGTGTCCCCACTCAGCACATGCGTAACAACGCATTCCGGCGTATGGACACTCTGCGGGTATGTCCCTGGTCGCCACACCCATCGCACTGGTTTTCCTCACATTGGAAGGGACATCCGTGCACCGCGTGGGACCATGTCCCACAGGAGGAGCAGGGAAAGGGCTTCGGAGATCTATACCAGCTATCCCGCATGGGCGGGCCCGGTCGTGCACTTGTGACTGCACGGGGGCGGGGGTCAATCCCAGCCCGCGCCCCGCGGGTCCCTGCCCCGAACGGCCGGTCGCCCCGTGGCGCACGACCCAACGTGTTTATACCTAATGTATCTAACCGTGATTGCTCCCGCCCTTCCTCGTGGAACGGTGACTGTTCTTGTCGCTTCCTTTCGTCCCGGCTGAGATTCTCCACCATCAGTCTCAAGAATTCATCCTCCCAGACGGAATGGGTGTTACGTGCAAGGGTGGGAGGGGTGGCGTGAGTTGTCGACACAAAATGGGAGGGGGGGGTGGGTTTCCTGAGCTGTATATACGTCGGCGCTGCTTTAATTGCGCTCTCTATCGTAGTTTTCCCGCTCGCCACCATGAATGTACGCATCTCGCCGGGTAAGCCCTATAGAAAGTAAGAGAGTACTAGCTCAGGTGGGAAGAATTGTGGGTGATTCACTCTCGCCATCTTCACAACACTACCTATGCATGATAGGTAAACATTTAGTGATGAACACTCCTCTAGCTTAATATTCGTTAAGCGTGTCGTGTAATCTTGTAATGTGTTACCCTGGCTGTAAATTTCCCGTAATCCGTTAGCGAACGTATCCCACGAGGTAGCATTCTTTACTGTCTGATTAAATCCTAGCACCCCTTTCTCACACCCCCCAATCGCATACGTGCCGTCCTAAGGCGGCATTCCTCGTATTCCTGAAGGGTTCCCGGGAACGTATTTTCAATGTCTCCTAACCACTGTTCCAGCCTATCTGCTGATGTCGCAGGGTCACGGCCATTGCCCTCAAACATGGGTATCTGACTGACCAATTGTGCTGCACTACTAGCTGAAACGGTCGTAAGGAAGGGGTCTAGCATGCTGGAGGGGTTGGGAGGTGCTAAGGTGTACGTGAGCGTGGAGAGGGGAGTGGCGAGAGAGGGTGCAGGGTGGTTAAGGGGTAGGGGGGGAGAGTAGGTACTAGTGGATTGTTCAGGGGACGGGAATAAAACGGAAGTCACTGGTGTAGTGTTAACAGAAGTCATATTAGCTTGCGAGGAGGGCTGGGAAGTACTGATCATGGAAGTCGAAATTGTCAATGTTGACGATGACGTCTGTGGGTGGGACGAGGGGGGGGGGGGGGTTTACTGACACTTGCCCTGGTTGAGTTCTCGACCATTGTTCCCAGTTACCCAACAATATGTGAACTAGGGAGGGGGGAGTGGATAAATGTCACCACTTGTACAACACTGAGGGACAGGAATTATATACGAATGCTACCACCCTTGTACTGCCTCCTTCGTCAAGATAGTTACGAGTTTTCTTCAAAAGATTCTAACCATCACTGTACTGAACACTAAGGGGAAGAGGCGTGAGTTTTACGTTAAGTGCGCTGCCACTATTGTAATGAGACAAAATCTCACATGAAGAAGTAAGCTAGGAGTTTATAGTAGTAGAGTATTATAGTGAGAAGAAATAGTAGCGTGTCTCGAGGGTGTGATGTTAACACTGTATATTAACACAGGCACAGTACAAGTGTAGCATATAAAGCACCAATACGTGTTACAGCTTTATTTTACTAGTTCAATAGGGGGAATTAATGGGGGGTTCGTACACAATTTATGATAGACTATGGTATTCTCGTATGACCTATCCTCACAATTAGAATGGGCACTTCACAAAATCGATCGTTGGGGAGGTTCGGGATCACCGCACTTCTACGGTCTACACAGCCAGCACTTACTGTTACACGTTGAGTTGACAGCACTCTGTCGATGGACCCGGCTGAGACTTCGTTACACTTAGTGGCGGGCTTCTCTCGAGCGGGACTGGGGACGTAGTAGATGGCCCTTCCTGGTTACAAGACACACTCTCTGGGAGAGGAGCTCCAGCCCCTATATATTGGACGAGCCGGGGGGTGACCTCTCCTACTAAACTGGGTGTGTCTTGACTGGGTTGTTAGGTCAACAGGAGTGCTGGCTAATTAGCGGGTCCTTGAATTAACAAGGTCATGACGCCGGGTTGAGCTGATCGAGTGGTGGTGAGAATTCTGGTTCCCTTGGGTCAGGTCTGGACAGCTGTGTGCAGGTGTGGTCCTGCCCAGGTGTCTTGGTTAGGTGAGGTTGTAGGTCACCCGGCTAACTCACGTCATTAGCGGGCGAGGTCAAGTCCCTAGGGTCGACCTGAGGTGTGTCAACCCGGAATGTGGTGGTACCACGAGGTCTGTAGTGTACTTGCTGTTATATGTGACATAATTCTGGGCTGTAAGCTTTGGTCTGACAATGAATCATTACACATGGTTGCAGCATAAACCTTAGGCTCTACTCCACTATTTGATCCACTACATGGCAACCTGGACAAAGCATCTGTATTGTAATTGTATGTATATTATGTATGCTGGATTATATATCATGTATGTATATTATGTATGTGCTCCATTTATGTATTATTTATTCAGCCTAGCTAGCAGCGGGTGGCAATGTTATTACCATACCCCACACGCTTAATTAATGTGCCTGGCGACGTATGGAAGCTGCTAATGTATCACTTGCCATACGTCGCCTATAGCAGTTGACAAGGAGCCTAGCCAAGGGAGACCGCTGCTCTCCTCTGTGTACATACTCTTATCCAGTAAACCGAACCTACAAAACTATACAGGTGTTTGTGTTCTCTCCTGTATATAGAACTTATTATTCAGAACCTAACAGTAATGATCCTCTGAACGTCTATACTGTACCTCATAGTCATATGCAGACAATATAACAGCTCATCTCTGCATTCTTGCTGCAGCAAGTGTAGGAAGAGGTGATTTAGGACCCAAAATTGCTAAGAGAGGTTTGTGATCAGTTATTAAGACAAAATTCCTTCCATATAAATACTGGTGAAATTTCTTTACTCCAAATATGATAGACAAAGCCTCTTTCTCTATTTGTGCATAATTTATCTCGCTTTGGGTAAGAGTTCTCAAGGCATATGCAATGGGTCTTTCTTCACCGTTATCCGTAATGTGACTTATGACAGCACCAAATCCATAGCCCGATGCATCACAAGCAAGCTTTGGCGTTCTACTGGTATCATAACACTGGTCTGCATGCTTTTTTTTATTGACTGTATTTCATCTTTTTCGAAATATATATAAAAAATAGTGATTCACTGTGTTTTTTATTCATCTCTATCACATCAGGTTCTGTGACGGTCTGTGACGTTGACTTTTCATTTTTTATATAACATAAGTAAATGCTAAAGTATAATACCAATTAAAATACTTACCTTATATTGACTTAAATGTTAAATCTAATATATTTTTCTTTATTTTCAGTTCTTTGAGAAAAAAGATGCTCTTGTTTTCTGTTCAAATATTTGTGGCCTTATCGAGCACATGGGGATGTCGTACAAAGCAGATGAATGGAGGCTCTTCATTGATTCTTCTAACAAAAGTTTAAAGGCTGTTCTTCTCTACAATGGCAACGCAGCTGCATCTGTGCCGATTGGCCATAGTGTCCAAATGTCAGAAACTTACGAAAATATGAAGACACTTTTAACTGCAATCAAGTACCATAACCACAATTTTCTCATTTGTGGTGATTTAAAAGTTATTGCTCTCCTACTAGGTCTTCAAGGGGGATACACCAAGTATCCCTGTTTTCTGTGTCTCTGGGATAGTAGGGCAGACAGCCAGCACTATGAACAAAAATACTGGCCACCAAGAACCAGCTTCTTACCCGGAGATCACAACGTAAAAGCTGTGCCACTAGTTGACCCTAAGAAAATTCTGCTACCGCCACTCCACATCAAATTAGGGCTTATGAAAAATTTGGTGAAGGCCCTGAACAAGAATGGAGCTGCTTTCAAGTACCTGGAGTCAAAGTTTCCTCGTATAAGTGAAGGCAAGCTAAAGGCAGGAATCTTTGTTGGCCCTCAGATTCGGGAATTGATGAAGGACATGCATTTTGAGGAAGCATTAGCTGGTGTCGAGGTGAATGCCTGGTTTTCCTTCAAACAGATTGTCCAAAACTTCTTGGGAAACAGCCGCTCTCCAGAATATGAAAAACTGATCCAAGGCCTGATTTCAAGTTTCCAGCAACTTGGGTCTAGAATGAGTGTGAAAATGCACTTTTTGCAATCACATCTTGACTATTTTCCCAAGAATTGTGGGGACTACAGTGAGGAACAGGGAGAGCGGTTCCATCAGGTTATATGCACCATGGAAACTCGATACCAGGGCAAATGGAATGTCAGCATGATGGCGGATTACTGCTGGTCATTGAAACATGATGGTCCCGATGCACAGCACAAGCGGAAATCAAAGTGGTCCTCCTTCCTTTGAATCAATATGTAGGCTAACTATTAGGAGCATATTTTTGTTTACATTCATTAGATTTTATGTTGATTATTCTGCTTCATTTCATGATAAACGTTATTAATTTCATGGTTATTTGGAATACATTAATAATTAATTATATATTATTATATTATATCATATTTAAAAATCATTAATTTGTATTTTATTAAAAATCCTTACGTGATAGAGCAAAATGGTGGAGATATTTAAAATCAGCAACCCAAGAATATGTAAGATCACATACATGAATAAAAATAAAAATAAAAAAGTTCCCAAATGCAGACCAGTGTAATGGACCAAAACATCAGTACTAGACAGAGCAGCTTTACAATCTTCAAATGACTTCTGAGTTGCACTGTTCCATTTCCATGGTATCCCTTTCTTTAACAGTTCATGCAGAGGGGCTAAAACTGATGAAAGACCACTCAAGAACCTTGAATAATACTGTATCATACCCAGGAAAGCTTTCAATTCACTGACATTTTTGGGAGTAGGTAAATTTACTATGGCTCTTTCTTTATCTTCTACAGGTCTCAGCCCTTCTGCACCCACTTTGTAGCCAAGATAAGTTACTTCTTTAGCTAGGAATGAACATTTGCTCTTGTTGAACCTGACATTGTGTGCCAACAATCTTTCGAATACTGTGGCTAGAGTTTTGACATGATTTTGGATGTACAGTAACTGTCAACAATAAGGACATCATCCTGAAAGCATAACACATTGGGAAGAACCACAAGAATTTTGTCTATGGTGCACTGAAATACCTTTGGTACACTTTTAACTCCATAAGGCAGGGGTTTCAAACATGAGGCCCGACACACTCTTGCATGCGACCTGCGGCCCATTTGCTGCTCCAGCCTTACCTTGAGGATCTAAAACTAAATAGTGAGTGTATCCCTCAGCTGAATAAAATAGTCCGCTGTTTCCTAGAACAAAATACTCAATCAACATCACCATTGAGCTCCAGTGTGATTCTGTGTTGAGGAACAAGTTTTCGAGTGTTGATGTTGGCACATTTTATCAATATTTTGGACCAAATTATCCCAGGATTAAATGTTTTGCCTCAAAGATTATGTCAATGTTCGGACGTATATATGTCTGTGAACAACTCTTTTCTGTGATGAACTTGAACAAGTCTCGGCTTCGGTCTCAACTTACTGATGCGCACCTTAATTCAATGCTGAAGGTTGCTACAGCTCAATCGTTAGTGCCAAACTTTGATGCACTGCTACATACCAAGAGGTGCCAATTATCAGGAAGCAGCAGTAGCTAACAATAAGATTGATCAAGGTAAGTAAACACTTGATTTGTTTGTTTTTAAGGGTTTCACACGAGCGCAGACTAAATCCACCTTTCTTATGTTGTCGTACTACTCACCTAAGAGGTGATTGCGAAGTGCTCATAATTATGTTACTTGGCCGGCATACTGTGTACTCATATTAAATCTGGCCCACCTTGGCAAATGAGTTTGACACCCCTGCCATAAGACACTCTTTTGAACTTATACAATCCTTTATGAGTGTTGATGGTAAGGTACTGTTAACTTTCAGCATAAACAGAGACCTGAGCATATGCTTGGGACAAGTCTAACTTGGTGAAACTGGTTCCACCTGTGGGTGCAGCAAACAAATCTTGAGACGTGGGTAAGGGATATTGCTCGTCCTCAACAGCTTGATTAATGGTAACTTTATAATCACCACATAGTTTAACAGATTCATCAGCTTTAGGTACAGTTACGATAGGAGCAGCCCAATTGCTCTTGCCGGTTTTCACAATAATTTCCTCACTCACAAGTCTGTCTAATTCCTTCTCAACCTCACCTTTCAATGCATAAGGAACAGGTCTGGACTTAGCATATATGGGTGTAACATCTTTATCAATGGTGATATGAGCTTCATAACCCTTTATACCATCCTGTCCCTTAACAAATAAAATATTGTATTTTTCAAGCAATTTCTTAAGACCTGGAACACTGTTACACATTCTAACACTAAATATCTCCCTCCAGTCCATCTCAAGTTCACACAACCAGTTCTTACCTAACAAAGTTGGTTTATTCACATTACTAGCTATAATTAATGGCAACTTTAAATTCTGATTTTTGTACTTTACCTCACACTCTAATTTACCTTCTGTGTTCAAAATCTCTGCATGTAAAGGTTCTCAACTTGACACCTGAGTCTTCTAAAAGCTGCAGTATCCACTTCCATGGTGACAGTTGTGTCATTAATGCACAAGTCCACATTATACCTATGTTTAACTTTCTCTTCATGACTGGTGTAAATAGTAAACACATGGGCACTCTCATCATCAGGTTAAAAAATACTAACACTCTCATGAATACTGTTTTTCATTTCCTTCTCATCACCTTCAACGACATATACTCTACTTTTATCACTCCTGGCAGGGGCTGTAATTTCTTTCTCACAGGCAGGAGCAGTATGTCCAATACGCTGACAATTATAACATCTTGAATTTTTGAACTTACACTGAAAGCTATGATGTTTACCCTAGGTATCTCTTACATTTTAAATTAGCATGTGTTCCTTGTTTTGTGGCATAATTCTTCCTTTTAGCTACAGTTACTCGACACACTGAGCCTCTACTGCCAACTGTTTCATTACCGGCATTGGGAACAATTTCTCTGGTGTTTTTCTCTGCTAATTCCATGCTTGTAGCCTTTGACATGCTTTTTCAAAAGTTAAGTTAGTGGTTTTCATTAACTTATTCTGTATTTTTTTCATAATTCAGACCTATCACAAAGCTGTCTCTTAGAGCTCGGTTCAAGAACTGTTCAGCGTTACAGTGAATGGATAACTTCGTCATAGCTACTTTATAATCACTTACTGATTCATCTTTCCCTCTATCTCTTGTGCCAAATTTATAGCTTACAGCGATCTCAAGTGGAGCAGGATCAAAATCTTGCTTCAGAATCTTGGTAATCTGAATGAGTGAGGAGTCTTTGGGTTTGTCTGGAGCAAGTAGATTGACCAGAGTAGAATAAACATTAGCTCCTACCTATGTCAAAAAGATTGCTTTCCTTTTCTCTTCAAGGGCCTTCTTCTTCTGAGCATGACCACTGTCGTCCATAAATAATTTGCCAGGAAGAAGAAGTCCATTCTCTCACAATATGGTGTGAAGCTTTCCTTGTCTGCATCATATTCCCCCCAATCTTCCCATGAATCCATTTACGCCATCCATGGTTGCTCTCCTCACTTAAATTCTCCAGGTTCAGAATAGTCTTCCCTTCAGTGGTCACTATCCTCTCTCCAAGGACTTCACCAACACTTTGTGAATCCCATCCTCGTCGCCAGTGTAGTATCTTACATGATTTAATGGGAGAATGAGAAGCCACATGCTGACTCTTTCTCAGGTCGTTTAGTCTTGTTGTTGTGTACTACGTGCCTAGCACATTCGTGATTACACAGGCCTACACACAATCTAACTTTGGTAAGAAGTAGGACACTATATAATGTATATATAATCAATAAAAGCAGCATATAAACATACACATATATAACAACGAGGAAGACTCACGCGCTCGTGACTTTTCCTCAATGCATCTCCAGGTATGTGAACGATTGCTTCCCGCCGCCATGTTAAGTCAGTTTAACTCAGTCTGTATTGTTGCCAGAATTATAGTTATGTATAGTTGAGTTAGACATTTACACGCTCGTGACTCTTCCTCGATGCAGGTTGAAGTTTGGTAGCCGCCTATGGGCAAGATGGTCCTTGAAGGATGTCCTTTAATATGGCGAGATTAAAATCTAAGGACAGGAGCACCCAGGGAACACAGTGCGCAGACACTGCACCGAGTCAACCCCAGGGAGCTATTAGCAAACGAGCTTCGGTTATTTGTGTAGTAAACAACCCCCGTGACCAGTGGACTCAAATTTGTCTGGTGCATTGATCTTGGTTATATGTATTGAGCAGTGTTGATATCCACGATTGGGGATAATTAGCAGAAATATAGTTATCCCATGTTGAGTATTGAACCCATGAATGTTCTTTTTCTTTTATTCTATTCACCACTGATCGGTTCGTTAGCCTCTTGGGCGATCGGTCACGTCTCTGTTACTTTTTTTTTTTATACTCTTCACCAAATGATCGGCTCGTTAGCTGCTTGGGCGATCGGTCACATCTCTGTTACTCACTGTTGGCATGTACTGGGCATGCACCGGCTCCTGAATGTACCTGAACCTGCTCCAGTGTTGGTCAAGTCTAGTCCTGAAAGAGCTCACACTCGGGCCGATGTAAGGAGGAACGTTTTCGCTTTATCCTATTTCATCTTTTTATTCTTCAATACTTCTACTCTTTCTTCATATTTATTCTTTCTATTAATATTTTCTTGTGTATATATATTAATAATTCTATATTCTGAGTCTTTCTCTATATAAGTATCTATCTTATATTTCTTTGCACATATTTTCTAAGTCAATACCCTGTATTCTTTTCTTTACTTCATTTCTTCTTTCATATATATTATTGTATTATCTGAATTTCATGTCCTTACCTTCTCTCAATTATATCCGTGGTTAAGTTATATTCTATACTGTGGATCAGTCTGGGAAAACCATGTCATTCTTACTATAACACTTATTGTACATACCACGGTAGCCTGCCACCACCCAGACTTTTATTAGAATATAACATCTCTCAATGAACTGTTTGGTAGCATGATAGTGAGTTTCTAGGCACGTGAGTTACAATAGTTATTTTCTGAGAACCAATGGGTAGAAGGAATAAGCCGTGATACTCGTAGTTTACTAATTCAATATTTATTAACATAAGGAGTGAACAAGATGTTAATTAAGTACACTCAGACCAGACTGGACCACTTAGGTCTTACTTTGCCATTCATAAAATAGATCTTCAATTACTTATTACATCATTAAACAACTGTTATATTATTTCTTTGACAAATAAGATGTTTATTTTACATGCTCAGATAGGACTGGACCCTTAGATCTTACTTTTACAAGTAGCAAAAAAATATACACAGAGAAATATACACAGAGAAATATACACATAGAAATATACACATAGAGAAATATACAGATGGTTATAATACACACTTGACAATATCCCAAATTAACTTATTATTTATAACATCATGTTATTTCGGAATGAACAACATGGCACTTTTCCCTCAGTTGATGTACTCAACACATAACATATTTACTGGTACTATCAATATTTATGGGTTCACTACTCAACAAGGGATAACTAAATTTCTGCGAATTATCCCCAATCATATACAACAATAATACTTTGGCCCATATAACTGTAGGGAGTGCCCAGGGTGTAACACTGGTGTCACAACAAACAAAGGGCGCTGTTAGGGTCGGCAGCAGTCGGACACACGGAAAGGGGGTTCTGGAGGAGTTCCCAGGGTGCGGACTCGCACAATTTAATAGTGCCGAATTAACGACCTCCTCCAACATTGTTGGTATGCAGCTACAGGTCCCCCGGTGACTGTTGGGTATCTGAGATAATGATGGAGCAGCGTCAGAGATGTGTAAAAAATAACTCAATCACAAACAATTTTCGTCTCGCAACGACAGACGATATTTACGTTAAATTAATTCTTTCACTGGGTAAATGACAATTTCACTGTTACAATATGAACACTGATATTCACAAAATTCACTGAGTTAAACTGACTTAATGTGGCGGGCGTGGGAACATACACATACCTGAGATAATGATGGAGCAGCGTCATAAATGTGACCCTACTCTTTGGGCATGAGTTTATATACGGCAAACTGACAACTCAGACCTGTGCCTTGCCCATGCCAGAAAGGCTAACCCAACTGGTCCCAAGGTGCCTTATGGTGCTTCAATATTTTTTAATTTGACTTTTGAGCTGTTTTCGATGAGTTTGATTACCTGGTACAAGAATTTTTCAATTTGGACCATTTTTATGAGAAATACATATATGACTCCCTTGGGAGTCAATGGGACTTGGAGGTATGAGAATTTAATGAAAATAGTTATTTTCATTTTTATTTAATTTGAATTTCTTTGTTTGCATATTTTGTTGATAAAGACACATTATGTGAACTTTTATTGATTGAAAAAAAATAGATGCGAATAAATTCAGCTTTGACATCTTACATATTTATATTCATACTTTGATCCAATTCTATGACAGCCTATAAAAAGGAACATAAAAGAAATTTATAAGATAAGTAATTGCCTTCAAATTTGAAAATGATGCTATTTTATATATATATATATATATATATATATATATATATATATATATATATATATATATATATTTCATTAGCCCAATAGCATGAGGACTTCTACATACAATCAATACCTCAACCCGCCAGGATTTCGAAGTTGGGATTTGGTAAAACGTTACTCTGAGCACCTAAGTGATACGGGTAGTCCCCATTCGAGGTTCACCGCGCCATAAGCTCGTTGAACAGGCGTTGTGTGAAATATAACAAAGCCTAGGACTGCTTTTAGTATCGTGGTGGTCCAGCGGTTAGCGTTCCCCGGTCACAGTCATGGGCTAGTGGGCCGTGGGTTTGAATCCTGGCGGGTTGAGGTGTTGATTGTATGTAGAAGTCCGCGTGCTATTGGGCTAATGAAATATATATGGATCCTCGCGTTTCGAAGCCGGATTTGGTAAAACGTTACTCTGACCACCTACGTGATACGGGTAGTCCCCATTCGAGGTTCACGGCGCCATAAGCTCGTTGAACAGGCTTTGTGTGAAATATAACAAAGTC
This sequence comes from Homarus gammarus, assembly GCA_958450375.1. Lineage (NCBI taxonomy): Eukaryota > Metazoa > Arthropoda > Malacostraca > Decapoda > Nephropidae > Homarus > Homarus gammarus. The sequence goes on from CAUDMG010001005.1 coordinate 64,857, forward strand.
TAGGACTGCTTTTAGTATCCTGGTGGTCCAGCGGTTAGCGTTCCCTGGTCACAGTCGTGGGCCGTGGGTTCGAATCCTGGCGGGTTGAGGTGTTGATTATATATATATATATATATATATGTGTGTGTGTCTAGCTTCTACAATTCAATTGCCGAAATAAAAATTTTGTGATCTGTTTTAATCATTGAGAACAAAAATTACAACAAAATCAGGTATTCATGAAAAACTTAAAAAAAAAATAGTCCAGAAATCTATTTCCTAAGTAGTTTTGATGGCAAAAAATGTCAGAGTTGATGTTTACTATTCCCCAAAAAATTAAAAGTGCGCAAAGGTGAAAAGAGCAAAAATTGGCACACCTGCCTAAAACAACTTTAAAGTTAAAAAACTAAACATTTTTCTTCATACACAATTAATATCTGTTGATATCTATATCTTAAAAATATTTCTATATGAAAAAATGTTAAAGGGTAATTATGGTGAATTTTTTAAAACATGACTCCTCAGGGAGTCAATGGGGCCAGCTGGGCTAATCACGCAATGACAGAAATTACAATCAACTCAGTTGCTGTACATTTAACTATGAAAATCAATGCCATAGGTCAGGTGAATTTCTTACATCAATTTTTATAATCTAATCAGAGATTGAGCTTGCCAAGAAAAATTGAAATGGACGTCAAATACACACGCTATTAACACTAGTTTTATAAACTCAGCAAGGTTGCGAACAAGGAACTATTCACAGGGATACGTTAGATTTTGGAGACTACAGGTTGACAGAATACTTCAGGAGATTAATGGCTTTCTTAAATAGACAACTGACACTAACTAAACTACAAATATCAGATTCTCTGATGTTTGGGCATCAAAATAATCTAACTTCAGTAGCAATTGGAAATTCATGGTTATCCCCAGGGACAATATCATGGGATGCAATTCGTACTGCCAGACTCGACACTCACTTACTTAACAAGTGATACTAACAATAAAGACAGTTGAACTTTCAACATCACTCACAAAGGATCTTGAATGCTTCAACTGGAATCAGACATATCTAAGTTGACTCAAAACAATGGCGTTCTTTTTCACATTCAAACTCACTTTATAGAGAGAATGGTTTCAGGTAGTCAGAGAAAATGGACGGCACCCAAGCTTGGGAGCGATGAGAAAACGGACGCCTCAGATGGGAGACCGAATAAAGAAGGCATAGCTACATGTTTTGTGGGCTATTGAGCGTAATATGAATCATCTGATTTTACGTTAACTGGCGTGTACGACCGTGGTAATTACACCGACACAACACTTTCTGATAGATTGTTCCAAGAGTTCACAACTCTCACTCCGAAAAAGGTTATCCTTACAGTTTTCTGGACCTGTGGCTCCTTCAATCTTGAGCTGTGACCCCTTGTGGGGCGAGCGTCCGCCAGCTCCATGTAAGGACACGCGACTGAGTATTGAGTAATGCCCCTTGAGATGCTTATACAATTCAATAAGGTCGGCCCTTGCCCGCCTGTAGTATAAGCTAGGCAAGATCAGGCGCAGCAATCTCTCAGGGTAGTTGGGGTGCCGAAATGCAGGTAGTCTGGTGGCCCTCCTTTGAACATTTTCAACTAACTGATAGTCCCTAGCATATCTCGGGGACCAGACGGGGTGACATTACTCCAGATGAGGAAGAACTTCACTCTTAAAGATCGTTACGAGGGACGGACCTTCTAGATATCTGAACGACCTTCTTACAAGACCAAATAATTTATTTGCCTGATTTACCTTCTTCTCGCAATGGCCCGAGAACTTCAGCTCATTGTCAACATACACACCAAGGTCCTTCTCACATTCAGTCTCAAATAGTGCAGTTTTTCATCCCGTTGGGACATATGATACGCCTCCTTACTGTTGGTACGCCCCAGGTGTATCCTCTTACACTTCGTGACATTAAATCTCAGCAGCCATTTCTTCGACCATTCTTGGAGTTCACACAGATCCTTCTGCAGCTTTTCACTGTCCGCATGGTTCTTGATTTCCCGAAATAACTTGGCAGCGTCGGCAAACATTGGTATGGAGGAGTGTACAACGTCAGGCATGTCATTTATCAAACAAACAAAAAACAGCGGGTCCAATACATTTCCGTGTGGTACCCTACTTGTGACAGGTACGGACGATAATTTCGTGCCATTAATCACCACACACTGCTTGCGGTCATGTAGAAAGTCTTTTATCCACGCCAGGACAGCCCCAAAGGGACAAAGACCGGAGGAACCAAGCTGAATATATGCAGACTCATCCTCTTGCCAATCCTCATCGAGGAAGAAACTTGTGGGTCTGGTGACAACAGGAATAAAGACAACCAGAGAAACGGACGATGAACGCTGCTCGTTATGCCGCGGTGATCACCCTCTTCAGATGTGTCGGACATTCCTCAGCATGTCCACAGGGAAGCGAACTTCCCTCGTAAGGGAAGAACGTCGCTGCTTCGCCAGCCTGGGTTGTAATCACCGGATAACGGAGTGCAGCCAGAAGATGGTATGTGGTATAGATGGCTGCTCTGGAGTACACTCGAGGCTTCTACACTTCACGGGAGTTCTGACGAGCAGTATCAAGGCTGCAAGCAGAGGGAAGGCCAGTTTTTCCCTCTCCATTGGCACAAGCATGAAGGAAAAAGGTAAAGTAAACACCGAAGAGATCAGTGTAAAAGTGGTTAGCGTAGGAGAAAGAAAGAGCCAATCCATCACTATCCCCAAGGTCATTGTTGTTTCACCAGGAAGAACCGGAACTCCCAGACAATAAGAAGCTTGCCGAACAGCGATTGGCGGGACTGAGAAATGCCGCCTGAAGAACCCAAGGCTCTCTCAGAGGTATCAAGAAGAGAATGAGACGTCTAGTCGACGAGGGACATGCTGAGCAAGTCCCACGTCAATAACTCAGCGTTACACCCGGGAAGACCTGGTATCTCTCACACCACCCCGTGTTGAATCCCAACAAGCCAGAAGAGGTGAGAATAGTTTTGATTGTGCAGCCGAATATGAATTGATGTCATTAAACAGCCAGGTGATGCAAGGGCCAGACCTTAACAGCATTTTGATGGGAGTCCTCATCAAATTCAGACAAGGAAAGGTGGCACTCATGGCTGAGATCGAGGCAACTTTCCACTAAGTGCGAGTAGTACCCGAACATCGAGACGCCTTACGATTCTTATGGTGGAAGGATGACCAGCTGCCAGGGGCCCCGCCACTTACCAAATGACAGTACATCTCTTTAGAGGTATGTGTAGCCCTCAATGCGCCGGGTATGCGCTACAACGAACATTCCAAGATTACAGGGAAAGTCTCCATGACGACATCAAGATAGCGAATCGTAACTTCTACTTTGACAATCTGCTTCTCTCAGTAGATTCGCAGGGAAGGCAACGATAATTACCCATTTGCTGAGACAGCTGAGGAAGAAGGGCGGATTCAGACTTACGAAGTGGGTCTGTAATCACAGGGAAGTCCTCGAGGCAATTCCACAGACAGAGAAAGCCGTGGGAGTAAAGGAAGTCATTTGAAAGACGACAGGCTCCCCACTGAACGAGCGCTGGGAATCTTGTGGGACCTGGAAAAGGACGAACTAGAGGTCCAGGTCCAGGTCCAGATCCCTAAAAAACCAGAGACGAAACGAAGCCTTCTGGGTATGGTCAGCTCCATATATGACCCACTGGGACTCATCGCTTCGAGCGTCACAAGAACCAAAATTATATATTCCAAGATGAGTGTAGACGAGGTATTGGGTGGGATGAAGAATCTCCTTCGTGTGTGGCAAGGCCAAGCTAGCCCCTCTGAAACAGCAGACCATACCTCGACTTGAGCTCTGCACGGCAGTACTGGCTGCCAAGGCAGGCAAACAACTACGACGAGAACTTGAATTACAAATGGGCAGATCAGTGTTCTGGACAGACAGTACGGTTGTCCTTCAGTACATACGAAACACCGAAAGACGCTTCCAGTCCTTCGTGGCCAATCGAGTGGCAACAATACACGAGGACTCCAATGCAGAACAATGGCGCCACGTGAAGTCGGCACTGAACACAACCGATGACGCTAGTTGTGGATTACATGGAACAGAGCTCAACGATGAGGGCAGGTAGATTCGGGGACCTGCTTTCCTCTTGTTGGAAGAAGACGGTTGGCAAAAGAGTCCAATAAGGATTCCAGACCTCACAGACGGAGACCCAGAAGTGAAGAAGGAAACCATGGTGCTGACGACGAACGCTGACCAGGGGGAGGGTATCCTCGATAAGCTATGGGCCAGGTACTCCTCGTGGCATCGATTTCTGAATAGCATAGTGTGTATTAGAAGGTGTATGGAATGGCGGCTGGGGAAGCGAAAGAACAAACATCAAAGAAAACATCGACTCAAGGTCAGTGAATTAGAAGATGCAAAGTTAGTCGTCTCAAGATTGATATAAAGGAAGGGATTTCCCCACGAGATGGACGCGCTGGAACGAAGACACTCCACCAGGACTGGTGACGTAAGCAGACTGGAACCTTACCTGGGTGCAGACGGCCTGATCAGAGTAGGCGGCTGACTGAAGCTCCATCCAGAGCAAAGAACCCCATATTGTTACCCAGGGACAAAAAACCACAGAACTTATCGTACAGGAGGTACATTCGACCAGGTGCTGGACACTCAGGACGCGAACACACTCTAGCTGCTCTACGCGAGACATATTGAATATACAAGTGCCGTAAGATGATCGACCGAGTACTACGTACGTGTGTAATTTGTTGAAGAAGCAGTTGGAAGCCTACCCACCAACGCAAAGCTGATCTGCCAGAGGACCGGGTACATCGATAAGAGCGACCATTCACCTGCACCGCAGTCGACTTTTTTTGGGTCCCTATATCGCTAAACAAGGCCAGGCCCGGGCGAAAAGATGGGGATGCTTGTTTACATGTCTGGCCACCCGAGCTACACATTTGAAAGTCCCCACCTCACTGCACACAGGCTCATTCATCAACGCCATGACGAGGTTTACTTCCTGCAGAGGACCTCCCAAGCGTCAGATCCGCACGGTGAAGAAGGTCCTCCAGGGGGTGATGGGCACACAGGTACATTCGACCAGGTGCTGGACACTCAGGACGCGAACACACTCTAGCTGCTCTACGCGAGACATATTGAATATACAAGTGCCGTAAGATGATCGACCGAGTACTACGTACGTGTGTAATTTGTTGAAGAAGCAGTTGGAAGCCTACCCACCAACGCAAAGCTGATCTGCCAGAGGACCGGGTACATCGATAAGAGCGACCATTCACCTGCACCGCAGTCGACTTTTTTTGGGTCCCTATATCGCTAAACAAGGCCAGGCCCGGGCGAAAAGATGGGGATGCTTGTTTACATGTCTGGCCACCCGAGCTACACATTTGAAAGTCCCCACCTCACTGCACACAGGCTCATTCATCAACGCCATGACGAGGTTTACTTCCTGCAGAGGACCTCCCAAGCGTCAGATCCGCACGGTGAAGAAGGTCCTCCAGGGGGTGATGGGCACACAGGTACTAGACGACGAGCGACTCAACACCCTGTTCTGTGCCATGGAAGAGATCGTCAACATGAGGCCCATCACCCCAGTATCCGACCACCCGAGAGACCTAGAAGCACTCACTCCGCTTCACCTACTGTGAATGCACACGGGAACCCTACCCACTGGAGGCGATCAGTCCATACCGACAAAAATGGAAGCATGCCCAATTCATTGCAGACCAATTCTGAAGGAGGTGGGAATATCTCCTGACACTCTGACAGCGACAGAAGCTTACGGGCGCACCGCAACTTCCGCACTGGGGACATCGTCATCATATCTGTACATCCTCTCCCAAGGAGCCAATGGATACTGGGAAGGGTATTGGAGGCGGTACCGGGTGATGACGGCCTGGAGCGGCGTGCCAAGGTGAAGACGAAGTACTCGGTGTTAAAACGTCCAGTGACAAAGCTCTGCCTATTGGAGGGAGTCGGAGAGTGAGACTCCCGGCAGACAATGGGTTTCGAGCAAACTCAACAGGGGCAGTGTTACCGCCACAGTAGGACAAACGAGAAGAGAGAGAGAAAGAGAGGGATAGAGAGAGAGAAAGAGAGGCAGGAGAGAGACAGAGTGTTGACAACGAACTTTGCTGAGGTGTTAAATGTGAAACAGATGGTTCTCGCCTCGGGCTGACTCGCTCCCTGTGGGGTTCATAAGATAGTCTCTAGCCGTCCAGTGAGCTAATAAGTCAGGGAGCTAATAAGTTCTACATTAGACACCGAAACACGTAAGTTTTTATATGGTTTAACACCCTACTCTACACAAATATGTCATATGTAGTTGTTAATAGTGAAGGAACGTATGAATGAATTAATTATCTCATGTGTAACATATGTAAATTTTACGCTACAGGTTTTGGCTGAATAAAGAACAATCGAGTCCTACGTGCAAGGAACTCCTTATCCCACAGTCGCTCATTGTGCGGTTACAGTATATATTGTCGACATTACCACCCTATTCCAGAATATGGGTTCAAATATCAAATACCTTGAGCAATTGTGTTAAGCAGGAGCGCCCCGGCATAAAACCGTGTTGGCAATCCTTTACAAGGTTGTTTTGAAGTAAATGTTCCATCGCGGCATCTCTGATAATACTCTCAAGTACTTTACATATTATGCTGGTCAGGCTCATCGGTCTATAGTTGTTCGTGGAGTGACGATCGCCCTTCTTGAAGATAGGATTCACATAAGCCACTTTCCATTCACTGGGGAAATTTTGTTAATCCAGGCATTTACAAAACAGGATCTTCAGGGACTCGGCAAGCTCGTTGAACAACTCTTTTAGCACTCTGGGATGCACCATGACCGGATCGGGACTCTTATGGAACTTTAGCTTTGAAAGTTTATTTCTAATACCCTCTTCTGTGAACACAATGTAGGTCAGTGCTGTGTCGCATCTTCTCTTGTGAACACCGAGGAAAAGAAGCTGTTCAATGCCTCAGCTTTATCCTGGTCATAATCTGCATAACTACCATCTTCAAGCCTCAGGTCTGATACTACTAATCGAGATTTTAATTTCGACTTTGCAAAGCGGTAAAACGCCTTTGGGTTTAACTTGACCTCGCTTGCAACCAGCCTTTGGAAATCTTTTTCAGGACTTCTACACGCTATCTTTGCTTGGTTTCTGGCTCTGGCATACATCCTCCGGTCCTGCATATTGTTTGACCCAACCCACGGCTTGAATTTCTGGGTTTTCTTCTTTACTTTGTCAACCGCCGCATGGTTCATGTGTAGGGATCCCCTCGTATTCCTAGAGGCGCTGGGTGTGGTCTTGGGTATATATTTATCAATCAAATGGGTCACTTTACTAGTTATGATATTCAGCATAGTGTCTGCGTTTTTGTGCCTTAATGAGTCAGCCAGTTGATACACCTCATCTCATCCCTCATCCCGTTGTAATTTCCCCTGTAATATCTGCACCTTGGCCTGGCATTATCTTGAACTAGGTAACAGTTAAATCTGAATGACAACACTATATGGTGACTGGTGCTAGCTGGGGCAAGGTGTTCCAGTTTGGCCACCATACCCTCCTCGTTTGTTTTGATGAGGTCTAGTGGCTTGTGTGTTTGCTCCCCTCTGTAATGTGTCGGGTCTTCAACATGTTGGAACAGAAAATTATGTCTTAAAGTTTCTACAAAAAGAGTAGCAGGGTTATTCAAGTCATTTAGAGTGAACTCGTTTCTCCGTTCGATGTCGCCATAGTTAAAGTCCCCCATGATAAGGAGGTGGCTAGGGTTGAGCATCTCCGCATTGTCTATTAAGGCACTAATGTTCCTTTGATTTAGTGGGCCACAGTTTTGGGAACTGTAGATACTTCCGATGATAAGTAAGTCCCCTCCCTTTAATTTAATTTTACACCGCTTGGACTCTTCAAAAACATCCTCTCCCTGTACCCTTGCCTGGCTGGCTCTAAGGTCTTGCCTAGTGTCGTGCTTTTGGGGTGGATCGTTGGTAGTAGGAGTGGATTATATTATATAAAGATAATAATATGTCGTATTTCTTATTTCTTACCGTAGAGTCCGATACCTTCACACTGATTACTTACAGGAGATTATGGCGTATCTACGTAGAAGTTCACTCCACCACTCGACATTCCATGATTTATACTTGATAAATGATGATTTAATGAATTCATTTAATTTTCAACATCCATCTAAGTAATTGGTTATACTATGTCATAACCAATCAGTCATTACCTTTAGTAATAATAAGATAGGATCACAGATACGGGCAGATAATTGCACTTACATTTATTTGTCAAGCTTCCATACAATGATTTACAATTTGCATGGATATATGATTTACTCACGTTCACGCTGTAATAAAATGAATCTTCTAAAACAGGGAATTTTCAACTTGGGGACACATGTGGTTACTCTACTATGGGTGTGACTTAACAGAGCCTTAATTCTTCAGGTGATGCATTTTCTGCCAGCCTGGATTGCTTTTGTTGCAACCAGGCTTCATCACAAGAACTTCTTCCCACGGCCATAAAAACAAAAAGGTACTCTTGGGTTACCACACATAGTCTCGCGTCACTGACAGTCACTGTGGACGGTTGTCGCGGCAAGTAGAACTGGTAAGCGTGACTTGAATTAACCATTAGGTGCAATAGACCAGCCTGGATTGCTTTTGTCGCAACCAGGCTTCCACACGTGATATTTCCACGGGGATAACAAACCTAGGTTAACACACTTAGTCTCGTGTCGATCACGGTCACAGTAGACCGGTGTCGTGCAGGAGAACTCTGTAAGCGTGAATTAATTAACCATTTACTGTAGGTTTGATAGGCCAGCCTGGATTGCTCTTGTCGCAACCAGGCATCCACACGTGATATTTCCACGGGGATAACAAACCTAGGTTAACACGCTTAGTCTCGTGTCGACGACGGTTCACAGGACGGAGTGGCGTGGAGGACTCTGTGTGGTGTGGTGTCCCGCCCCCTTTCAGGAGGGAGAGGATGGAGGCGACGTCTTAACTAACCCATGGCTCAGGGGATACTACTTAAAATGAGGTTTTTGGGTGTGAAGCGATGAACAGTACAACACTGTTTCACTGCCCACCCCCCTAAAGGCTGGCTGACATACACTAATTGAAAAATACATGTCCCAGTTATGCCTCGCCGAGCGTCTTATCTCTGGTAAAACAAACTTTGGAGTTGGTTGGTGGGTAAGCCTAACGCAACCCATGACACCTAGCATAAATAACCACACCCCTTGCAAGTTTCTTGAGAAAGGCTTGTAAATGAGTCATATCCAGCAATACTGAACTTACTTTCCTCTAGGTCGATTCTCCTGTTCTTGTACAACAGTTCTACAACTCCTACAATATCTGGTTGGTGTGTAATGACCACGGTTGTACACGTCAGTTAACGTAAAATCAGACGATTCATATTACGCTCAATAGCCCACAAAACATGTAGCTATGCCTTCATTATTGAGTCTCCCATCTGGGGCGTCCATTTTCTCATCACTCCCTGGCTTAGGTACCGTCCAGTTTCTCTGACTTCCTGAAACCAACCTCTCTATAAAGTGAATTTGAATGTGAGAGAGAACACCATTGTTTTGAGTCAACTTAGATATGTCTGATTACAGTTAGAGCATTCAAGATCCTTTGTGAGTGATGTTGAAAGCTTCAACTGTCTTTATTGTTATTACACTTGTCAAGTGAGTGTCGAATCTGCCAGTACGAATGGCATCCCGTGATATCGTCCCTGGGGATAGCCATGAATTTCTAATTGTTACTTAAGTTAGATTATTTTGATGCCGAAACATCAGAGAATCTAATGTTTGTAGTTTAGTTAGTGTCAGTTGTCTATTCGTGAAATTCATTAATCTCCTGAACTATTCTGTCAACCTATATAAGCTCCAAAAACTAACATAGCCCGGTGATTAGTTCCTTGACTAGAAATCCCGCTGATGTTGTGAGAATGACGTTAACAGTGTGTGTATTTGACGTCCATTTCACGTTTTCCTGGCAAGCTCAATCTCTGATTAGATTATAAAAATAGATGTAAGAAATTCACCTGACCTACGGCATTGATTTTCATAATTAAATGTACAGCAACTGAGTTGATTGTAATTTCTGTCATTGCGTGATTAGCCTTTCTGGCATGTGTTGGGCACAGGCCTGAGTTGCCAGTTAGCTGTATATAATCTCGTGCCCGACGAGCAGCACCACATCTCTGATGCTGTCCATCATATCCCAGGTATGTCTACGTTCTCAGGCCAGCCATATTAAGTCAGTTAACTTAGTGAATTTTGTGAATATCAGTGTTCATGTTGTAACAGTGAAATTATCATTTACCCAGTGAAAGAATTAATGTAACGTAAATATCGTCTGTCGTTGCCAGACGAAAGATTGTTAGTGATTGAGTATTTTTATCACATCTCGGACACTGTCCATCAAATCTCAGGCACTGTCTGTGTTGCCACCACGACAGAGATTCCGTAGCCACCTACGGGCAAGATGGTTTTGGAAGGATGTCTTTAATATGGCAAGATTAGAATCGGAGGACAGGAGCACCCAGGGAACACTGTGCTAAGATGCTGCAGTGAGTCTACCCTGGGTGCTACTAGCGAACGAGCTTCGGCTGTTACGTCGTAAACAACCCCCATGCCCAGTGGGCTCAGTATTGTCTGGTTCATTGATCTTGGTTATATACTTTACTTTTTTTACTTTTATCCTCTTCACCAAATGATCGACTCGTTAGCCGCTTGGGCGATCGGTCACGTCTCTGTTATGCACTGTTGGCAAGTACTGGGCAAGCACTGGCTCTTGAATGTACCTGAACCTGCTCCAGTGTTGGGCAAGTCTTGTTTTGAAAGAGTTCACACCCGGTGCCGTCACAACACTTTCTGGTAGATTGTTCCAAGAGTTCACAACACTCACGCCGAAAATGTTTGCCCTCACAGTTTTCTGGACTTGCGGCTTCTTCAATCTTTAGCTGCGACCCCTCGTGGGGCAAGCGTCCGCCAGCTCCAAGTAAGGACACTCGACTGAGTAGTGCCCCTTGAGATGCTTATGCACCTCAATTAGGTCACCCCTTGCCCATCTGTAGTAAAAGCTAGGCAAGTTCAGGCACTTCAATCTCTCAGGGTAGTTGAGGTGACGAAGTGCAGGCACCAGTCTGGTGGCCCTCCTTTGAACATTTTCAACCAACTGACAGTCCCTAGCATATCTCGGGGACCAGACCGGGTGACAGTACTCCAGATAGGGAAACACTTCACTCTTGAAGATCGTTACGAGGGACGGAACGTCTAGATATCTCAACGACCTTCTTATGAGACCCAATAATTTATTTGCCTGATTTACCTTCTCGCAATGGCCCGAGAACTTCAGCTCATTGTCATCATACACACCTATGTCCTTCTCACATTCAGTCTCAAATAGTGCAGTATCTTCATCCTGTTGGGACATATGATACGCCTCCTTACCGTTGGTACGCCCCAGGTACATATTCTTACACTTCGTGACATTGAATCTCAGCAGCCATTTCTTCGACCATTCTTGGAGCCCACAGAGGTCCTTCTGCAGCTCTTCACAGTCCGCTTGGTTCTTGATTTCCCAAAATAACTTGGCGTCATCGGCAAACATTTGTATGGAGGAGTGTCCCATTTCAGGCATGTCCTTTATGAAACAAACAAACAACAGCGGGCCCAATACACTGCCCTGTGGTACTCTGCTTGTGACAGGTACGGATGATGATTTCGTGCCATTAATCACCACACACTCCTTGCGGTCATGTAGAAAGTCTTCTATTCACGCTAGGACATTTCCCCGAACTCAGTACCCTTCCAGTTTGATTTTCAGCCTTTCGTGGGGTACACTGTCGAAATCCTTGGCAAAATCTAGGTAAATATTGTCGATATTACCACCCCGTTCCAGAATATGGGTCCAAATATCCAATACCTTGAGCAAGCTCGGCAAGCTCGTTGCACAACGCTCTTAGCACTCTAGGAGGCACTATGTCAGGGCAGGGACTCTTATGGACCTTTAGCTTTGACAGTTTATTTCTAATACCCTCTTCTGTGAACGCAATGTGGGTCAGTGCTGTGTCGAACCGTCTGTCCCAAATGCGGGAAGGTTAATCGCATCTTCTCCTGTGAACACAAAGAAAAAGAAGCTGTTCAATACCTCAGCAGCGTTGGTATCCATGATTGGGGATAATTAGCAGAAATTTGGTGATCCCATGTTGAGTAGTGAACCCATAAATATTGAGATGGCCAGTAATAACGTGTTATGTGTTGGGAGTGCTTCCTCCATATGTACTACCAGCCTAGTCCTACCTATTATTGTTGTACCTGATTGGGGATAATTAGCAGACATATAGTTATTCCATATTGAGTATTGACCCATAAATATTGATATAACCATTTTTTTATGAGTTGTGAGTACATTCTTCATATGTACTACCAACTGAGTTCAAGTTAAAGTGCCATGTTGTTCGTTCCGAAATAAAATTATGTGCTAAATAATATCTTAATTTAGGATATTGTCAAGTGTCTCATATAACCATCTGCTAATTGACAATGGAATAATATAACAGTTGTTTAATGATGTAATAAGTAATGGAAGATTTATTTTATGAATTGTAAAGTAAGACCTAAGTGGTCCAGTCTGGTCTGAGTGTACTTAATTAACATCTTGTTCACTCTTTATGTTAATAAATATTGAATTGGTAAACTACGGGTATCACCGCTCTATTCCTTCTACCCGTTGGCTCTCAGAAAATAACTATAGTAACTCACGTGCCTAGAAGCTCGCCAGCACGCTACCTAATAGTTCAATGAGATATGTTATATTCTAATAAAAGTCTGGGTGGTGGCAGGCTACCATTGTAAGTAGAATAAGTGTGATAGTAAGAACGACATGGTTTCCCAGATTTATCCATGGTATAGAATATAACAAAACCAGGATATAATTGAGAGAAAGTAAGGACATAAAATTCAGAAAATACATTAATATATGTGACAGAAGGAATAAAGTACAGAAAAGATGATTGACTTAGAAAATATAATCAAAGACATATAAGATAAACACTTATCAAGAGAAAGACATAGAATATAAAATTATTAATTTATATTCACAAAAAAATAATAATATAAAATATAGATATGAGGCAAGAATATAAGTATTGAAGAATAAAAAAGAGAATAAATAGGAAATGAAAAAAGAGCTCCTTACAGGTGTACCTTCAGTAGTGTTTCAAACTGCTCCCTCTTATCAAGGAACGTGTCAGTATTAGTGTACATAACATTCAAGCTATAATTTGTTCTCGGTAACATCTCTGCTCTTAGTAGTACCCCCCCTGTCATGGTCACGTTGACTGCTGATCTATTTAACTAATGATTCTTATTAAACTCCACGCCTGCAAAACATGAGTGCGTTAGCCACCCCTGAGAAGACCTGTTTTTCCCCATAGACGCTACATTCGTGATCCCTCCCAGTAAGTCCCTCCTTCGAAGACAGTTGTCAATGCGTTGTTATTCCACTTTCTCCTGGGAAGCTCAATCTTGAATTAGTCTGGGTAAATCCACTCAAGTAATTCGCCAGACCTTTGTCAACTGAGGGTCATCATTGAATGAGTAACAGTTAGTTTGTTTGTAATTATTGTCATTGTGTGAGTAGTGATCACTAGCAACTCAGGGGTATATATACGTAAGACGAGCCAGTGAGAGCGTTCTCTGACGCTGCTCCCATGTTTCTCCAGGTATGTTTGGGTAGCCATTCAGTTAATTCAGTCAATTGTAGTGAATATCAGTGTTCACCAGTGTTCATGATTTAACAGTTGAATTGTCATTCACCCAGTGTAGAAGTAATATAACGTAAAAACGTCTGTCGTCTAGACAAGAGAGTTTGTTTGTGTTGTCATGTTCTCTGACGCTGCTCCCATGTTTCTCCAGATCCCATTGTGACTCTTGCCACCATTCAACAACGGTCTCGGATGTATTAGATGTCCAACAGGGATCATATACGAAACGATGGCACAGATGCGGCCTGATTAATGTGCCCCACGGCTTCGTTGGGCCAGACCCCAGACCCGCCATGTGTCTGGCTACCCCACAATAACAAAGGTCGCGAGCCTCAGTGCTCTACCCTGGGATACTCCTTGGAAGTGTATGTCCACAGAGAGGGTTGCAACATGTATGTTAGGGATAATTAGATGGAAATAATTATCCCATGTTGGGTAGTGGACCCTGTATGTGCGAGTGTCAGTATTAACGTATATGTGGAATAAAATAATCTACAATGAGTGCCATGTAATGTAACACCAATAATGTTGTGTGCAATAGGAATGTAAGATCTGAGTAATTACTGTCGAATAAGTAAATAAGAAACTAACTGAAGAAGGAACTGAGTTTGCACTAAGCCCAGGAGTTGAGCCTGGTAGTTATATAATTAATACAATATCTTTCCCCATTGATTGCATATTAATAAACTTGTTTTTAGAGTACTTTAGGTGTATTCCTTTCTCCCACAGTATTTTACCTTTATTTCCATCCAAGTGACTTGATACCAGAATTACCATACTCACGTGCCTAGACCCTCGACCATGCTACCAAAAGAATGTCCATGCTACCAAAAGAATAGGTGACGGAACTGAGTAAGAGTAAGACTAAGAGAAGTAAGTAAGATGAGGGTGGTGTAGATATAGAGAGGGAACCCGCGCCCTCACATTGGTGGCAGCGCAAGACCCCTCCCCCCCCCCCCCCCCCCCATTCTCAGAAGCTGCAGAATTTGCTAAATACACTATTTTGTAAGGTGTGGTTAGAAATGGCATTGTTTACACGGTGCTCGCCTCCTCCTGTCTGGTAGGCAGAGGGTGCGCTGCTGCCCCCTGGCCCTGTGTTGGCACACTTGCTTCCACTACCCTCCACCTGAATATAACCCATGTACACCAGTCCCCATTTCTCCTTGACTCCTCCTTCTTCTGCTTCAAGTCCTGCTGGAGCTTGTTGTGCTGTTCTCTCTGCATTACCTTGCGATCAGGATGAATGAATACGCTCCTTGCTAATTGTTTTGCCTGCCGAATAACCTCCCATTTCTCCTCCTCATTCACTAGTGTGATCCTTGTTATATATGTGTATGTTTATATGCTGCCTTTATTGATTATATATACATTATATAGTATGTTACTTCTTACCAAAGTTAGAATGTGTTTAGGCCTGTGTAATCACGAATGTGTTAGGCACGTGGTACACAACAACAGAGAATAAACTCCCTAAGTAAGAACGAGCATATGACTTCTCATTCTTCCATTAAATCATGTAAGATACTACACTGGCGACGAGGATTGGATTCACAAAGTGTTGGTGAAGTCTTTGAAGAGAGGATAGTGACCACTGAAGGGAAGGCTATTCTGAACCTGGAGAATTTAAATGAACAGAGCAACCATGGCTGGCGTAAGTGGATTCATGGGAAGATTGGGGGAATATGATGCAGACAAGGAAAGCTTCACATCATTTTGAGAGAGAATGGACTTCTTCTTCCTGGCAAATGAATTAATGGACAACAGTGGTGATGCTCAGAAGAAGAAAGCCCTTCAAGAGAAAAGGAAAAGCAATCTTTTTGACAAAGGCAGGAGCTAATGTTTATTCTACTCTGGTCAATCTGCTTGCTCCAGACAAACCAAAAGACTCCTCACTGATTCAGATTACCAAGATTCTGAAGCAACATTTTGATCCTGCTCCACTTGAGATCGCTGAAAGTTACAAATTTGGCACATGAGATAGAGGGAAAGATGAATCAGTATGTGATTATATAGTAGCTTTGAAGAAGTTATCCATTCACTGTAACTTTGGACAGCTCTTGAACCGAGCTCTAGGAGACAGGTTTGTGATAGGTCTGAATTATGAAAAAAATGCAAAGTAAGTTAATGAGCACCACAAACTTATCTTTTGAAAACTCATGTCAGATAGCTACAAGCATGGAATTAGCAGAAAAAACACCAGAGAATTTGTTCACAATGCCGGTAGTGAAAAAGTTGGCAGTAGAGGCTCAGTGTGTAAAGTAACTGTAGCTAAAAGGAAGAATTATGCCACAAAACAAGGAACACGTGCTGATTTAAAATGTAAGAGATGCCCAGGGAAACATCAAAGCTTTCAGTGTAAGTTCAAAAATTCAAGATATTACAATTGTCAGCGTATTGGACATATTGCTCCTGCCTGTGAGAAAGAAATTACAGCCCCTGCCAGAAGTGATAAAGGTAGAGTATATGTCGGTGAAGGTGATGAGAAGGAAATGAAAAACAG
Source organism: Homarus gammarus (assembly GCA_958450375.1). Taxonomy (NCBI): domain Eukaryota; kingdom Metazoa; phylum Arthropoda; class Malacostraca; order Decapoda; family Nephropidae; genus Homarus; species Homarus gammarus. The sequence goes on from CAUDMG010001005.1 coordinate 81,164, forward strand.
TAATCGTGAGAGTTTTAGTAATTTTGAACCTGATAATGATGAGAGTGCCCATGTGTTTACTATTTACACCAGTCATGAAGAGAAAGTTAAACATAGGTATAATGTGGACTTGTGCTATAAGGGCCTACGCCTCTTGTAACAACTTTTACCTTAATTCTTCAACCTTTGGTAGCGCGACGTGAGACGTAGGCCCTTGGGTACAGGAATTATTGTATCAAGCAATAGGAAAGAAACAACGGTGGATACTGTAGGTGAATAATAGACACAACATACAAATACAATATTTTTTCAGACAATGAAATGGATGCAGGAAAAGTTATATGTACCAAAAGACGAACTCCTGGTACCATGCCCTCAGGCTCAAATTACTCACACCACGACCGGGTGGACATACACAATAACACACAAACTCTTACGGCACCTTAGCACCATTAAAACCAGGGGCAACTGCCAATACAGCACTCAATAGCCAGGAGTGATACTCAAGCGACCTCCATGGGGTCTCATCACCACAGGGCACCTTCCAACGAACTCTGAAGATCCCAGTGAGGGCTGATAGTTGTTTGTGGCTTGGTGATCCGGGGTCACCTCGTGGGCCGAACGTTAGGGTCAGACTGGCCATCTATGGGGCCCATAGGTGGTACTGGAGCTTCTGACTGTCGGGACTCAAGGAGATAACTGGTCCTACTGGATCTCAGGCATCTCTCCAGCCAAGTGGATGCAACATCCACACTACAGACACGGCCTAGGCTGCGTTAGGGACCTGTGTGGGTGAGGGACGAGGCACTTACTCACTGGTGATAACGACATCACGTTTCAAAGGGACGTTAAAGACGTAAACATTGCTTCACTCAAAGCACAGCAACTACATTACTGTAACACTTGCACAATCAACTATTAATTAGGTCAAATCACTTAAAAAATGGCGAATTACAACACAGAGTGGAATGACCTACCTGTGTGGGTGAGGGACGAGGCACTTACTGACCGTTGAAATGCCCGCCGCACTCTCACTCAAACTACGTCGTGGATTTCACCTACTTAACTATTTCGCTGAATTACTTTACTATACACTCTGACGTTTGAAACTGAGACTACGAACTCAGTTTTATTCCCTACTATTTTCTTCACAAACAATGCTCTGACTGAGCTATCAAAAGCGAGAATTAAATTGATTACAAAAGGTTGGATGGCAACAGTTCCCAACATACAGCGCCTTGCTAGAACCCAAGGAGCAGATTCAAAATGTTCCCTTCAGAATATTAATTAATTCCACAGTTAACCTCCCTACCACAATTTCACTATGATTTTCAGAGTCTCTGCTAATCATAGGTGAAAAAAAAAAGGTTTACAGGGTCTTGGTAGCAGAAAGAGTTTACAACTTGGTCAGACAATGACGACATCTCGATGACGTCATTAAAGAAACAGAGAAAACGGAGGACGTCTCCACTGGGGGACTGAGAAGGTTTTGTGTACGTTTAAACGTAATATGAATCCTTAGGGTTTTCAGGCTAGCCATCATTACGATCATGACAGTACATTAATGACACACCTGTAACCATGGAAGTGAATACTGCAGCTGATTTCTCCATAATTAGTAGCAATATGTATGAGAAGCTATTTCCGCATGTGCCTTTAGAAGACTCGTGTCAAGTTGAGAACTTATTCTGGAGAGATTTTGAACACAGAAGGTAAATTAGAGTGTGAGGTAAAGTACAAGCAACAGAATTTAAAGTTGCCATTAATTATAGCTAGTTATGTGAATAGGCCAACTTTGTTTGGTAAGAACTGGTTGTGTGAACTTGAGATGTACTGGAAGGAGATATTTAGTGTTAGAATGTGTAACAGTGTTCCAGGTCTTGAGAAATTGCTTGAAAAATACAAGATTTTATTTGTAAAGGGACAGGATGGTATAAAGGGTTATGAAGCTCATATCACCATTGGCAAAGATGTTACACCCATATATACTAAGTCCAGACCTGTTCCTTATGCATTGAAAGGTGAGGTTGAGAAGGAATTCGACAGACTTGTGAGTGAGGGAATTATTGTGAAAACCACCAAGAGCAATTGGGCTGCTCCTATAGTAATTGTACCTAAAGCTGATAATTCTGTTAGACTATGCGGTGATTATATAGTTACCATTAATCAAGCTGTTGAGGATGAGCAATATCCCTTACCGACATCTCAAGATTTGTTTGCTGCACTAACAGGTGGAACCATTTTCACTAAGTTAGACTTGTCCCAAACATATGCTCAGGTCTGTGTTGATGCTGAAAGTAAACAGTACTTTACCATCAACACCCCTAAAGGATTGAATAAGTTCAAAAGGTTGCCTTATGGCGTTAAAAGTGCACCAAAGTTATTTCAGTCCATTATTGTTGACAGTGATAACCATAATCATGTCAAAACCCTAGCCACAGTATTCGAAAGATTGTTGGCACACAATGTCAGGCTCAACAAGAGCAAATGTTCATTCCTAGCTAAAGAAGTCGCTTATCTTGGCTACAAAGTGAATGCAGAAGTGCTGAGACCTGTGGAAGATAAAGTAAGAGCCATAGTAAATTTACCTGCTCCAAAAAATGTCAATGAATTGAAAGCTTTCCTGGGTTTGATACAGTATTATTCACGGTTCTTGAGTGGTCTTTCATCAGTTTTAGCCCCTCTGCATGAACTGTTAAAGAAAGGGATTCCATGGAAATGGAACAGTGCAACTCAGAAGTCATTTGAAGATTGTAAAGCTGCTCTGCCTAGTACTGAAGTCTTGGTCCACTTTGATACCAGTAGAACACTAAAGCTTGCTTGTGATGCATCGGGCAATGGATTAGGTGCTGTCATAAGTCACATAACGGATAACTGTGAAGAAAAGACCCACTGCATATGCCTCGAGATCTCTTACCCAAAGAGAGAAAAATAATGCACAAATAGAGAAAGAGGCTTTGTCTATCATATTTGGAGTAAAGAAATTTCACCAGTATTTATATGGGAGGAATTTGTCTTAATAACTGATCACAAGCCTCTCTTGGCAATTTTGGGTCCTAAATCACCTCTTCCTACACTTGCTGCAGCATGAATGCAGAGATGGGCTGTGATATTGTCTGCATATGACTACGAGATACAGTACAGACGTTCAGAGGATCTTTACAATGTAGATGCTTTGTCCAGGTTGCCATGTAGTGGCTCAAATGATGGAGTAGAGACTAAGGTTTATGCTGTAACCATGTTAGCAGAAGATTTTCCAGTCACCTCCAGAATGATTGCTCATGAAACTAGGAAAAATGTTGTGTTAGGAAGAGTCCTGCAGTATACACTAAATGGATGGCCAGAGATTTGTCCATCCTCAGACTTTCAACCGTATCATTTAAGGAGATGTCAATTATCAGTAGAACAGGGATGTGTGTTGAGGGGTATGAGAGTGTTAATTCCACAGTGTTTTAGGGGGCAATTTTTGAATGAACTGCATTTTGAACATCCAGGCATATGTGCTATGAAAGCATTGGCCAGAAGTTTTGTATAGTGGCCTAAACTGGAGGGTGAAATAGAAATGATGGTACGTGAGTGCTCTGTTTGTCAGAATGTTAGGAGTATGCCACCCAGCATTCCTTTGAAAACCTGGAAATGGCCTACCCGTCCCTTCCAAAGAGTACACGTTGACTTCTGTGATAAGGGAACAGACAAATTTATTGTATTAATTGACAGTCATTCAAAGTGGTTTGATGTTAAGCACATATACAATACCAATGCTGGTAGCACCATTGATGAATAAAGATTAATATTTGCTGAACATGGAATACCAGAAGAGGTAGTACCTGACAATGGTCCTCCATTTCAACCATTAGAGTTTAAAAACTTTATGAGACTCAACGGTGGAAAGCATGTACTGAGCCCACCCTATCATCCTGCCTCTAATGATGCAGCTGATAGATCAGTTAGAATTGTAAAGGAAGCACGTTCCAAGCAGGTAATTCAAGGAACTGTTGGCAAATCAATGAAACTCAGACTAGCAAATTTCTTATTCAGATACAGAACCACACCACATAGTGTGACAGGATGTACTCCTGCAGAGTTAATGATGAAGAAACAGTTGAGAACAAGATTAAGTTTAGTTAAGCCAAGTCTGTTTGAAGTTGTAGAGAGGAAACAACCTCAACAAAAGATGTATCATGATAAGAGTTCCAGTGAAAGATTGTTCAAGGTAAATGAGAGGGTGAGAGTTAAGAATATGGCTGAAGGTTATGGTACTGTACATGCAAAGTGGATAACTGTTGTCATTGACAAGTTATGTGGACTACGACATATTTAGTGAAATGTGGTAACTCTTTGAGATATGTTCATGAGGATCACATCATTCAGGCACATGACGAGATGAATGTAGCACTTGAACATGATAATAAACTTGACACAGTTGCAGATGATCATCATGATGATGAGGTCAAAGATGATGTTTCCCAGCATCCACTCCCTGAGAGCCAGGCGGAGGGAACCGAGAGTAAGATAACACACGATAAGATACAGTTTAAGAATATTTGTAAAGAGGTTCTGAAGATGCCATCAACCCCTCAGGATGTGAGGAGGCTGGGACAAAAGCAGGGTGACAAGCCTCGCCCCCTCAGGATCACACGAGTGAGTGAGAAGGAGAAATGGGAGGTTATTCGACAGGCAAAAAACTTAGGAAGGAGCGAGGCATTTCGGAGTGTATTCATTCACCCAGATCGCACAGTAATGCAGAGGGAACAGCACAGGAAGCTCCTGCAGGGCTTAAAGCAGAGAAGGGAGTTGGAGCGGGAATGGGTGTACATGGATTGTATTGAGGGAGACAGTGGTGAAGAAAGTGTGCCGACACAGGGCCGGGGGACAGCAGCGCACCCTCCACCCGCTTTACCCCCCGCCCGTGAGGTGGCACCAGCTCCGCCTATCAGCCGGGAGGAGGCGAGCGCCTTGTAAACAATGACATTTCTAACCAGACACTGCAAAATACAGTATAATTAGCAAATGCCTCAGCTTCTGAGAATGGGGGTGGGCGGGGTTACTACTAAGAGCAGAGCCGTAACCAAGAACAAATTAGGGCTTGAATGTCATGTACACTAATACTAACGCGTTCCTTGATAAGAGAGAGGAGTTTGAAACACTGCTGAAGGTACACCAACCAGATATTGTGGGAGTTGTCGAACTGTTGTACAAGAAACTTGGAAGAGGGGTGTGGTTATCTATGCTAGGTAAGACCCTAGAGCCAGCCAGGCGAGGGTACAGGGAGAGGGTGTTTATGAAGAGTTCAAGTGGTGTAATATTAAACTAAAGGGAAGGGACTTAATTATTGTCGGGTGTATCTACAGATCCCCAAACTGTGGCCCACTAAATCAAAGGAACTTAAGAGCCTTAATAGACATGGCGGCGATGCTCAACCCTAGCCACCTCCTTATCATGGGGGACTTTAACTTCGGCGACATCGACTGGAGAAACGAGTTCAACCCAAATGACTTGAATAACCCTGCTACTCTTTTTGTAGAAACTCTAAGAGAAAATTTTCTTTTCCAACATGTTAGAGACCCGACACATTACAGAGGGGAGCAAACACCCAAGCCACTAGACCTCATCATAACAAACGAGGAGGGTATGGTGGCCAAACTGGAACACCTTGCCCCAGTTGGCACCGGTCGCCATATAGTGTTGTTATTCAGATTTAACTGTTATCTTGTTCAAAATGAGGCCAGGCCAAGGTGCAAATATTACAGGGGAAATTACAATGGGATGAGGGGTATCCACTGGCCTGACTCATTAAGGCACAAAAACGCAGACACTATGCTGAATATCATAACTAGTAAAGTGATCCATTTGATCGATAAATATATACACAAGACCAAACCCAGTGCCTCTAGGAACTCAAGGGGAACCCTTCACATGAACCATGCAGCGGTCGACAAAGTTAAGAAGGAATCCCAGAAATTCAAGACGTGGGTTGGGTCAACTGATGAGCAGGACAGGAGGATGTATGCAACAGCCAGAAACCAAGCAAAGATACAATGTAGAAGGGCTGAAAAGAAGTTCCAGAGGCTGGTTGCAAGCGAGGTCAAGTCAAACCCAAAGGCATTTTACGGCTATGCAAAGTCGAAATTAAAAACGCGAGTAGGAGTATCAGACCTGAGGCTTGAAGATGGTAGTTATGCAGATTCTGACGTGAATAAAGCTGAGGCATTGAACAGCTTCCTTTCCTCGGTGTTCACAAGAGAGGATGCGATTAACTTTCCTGAATTTGAGGACAGACGGTTCGACACAGCACTGACCCACATTGTGTTCACAGAAGAGGGTATTTGAAATAAACTGTCAAAACTAAAGGTCCATAACAGTCCCGGCCCTGACAAGGTGCATCCTAGAGTGCTAAGAGAGTTGAGCAACGAGCTTTCCGAGTCCCTGAAGATCCTGTTTTGAAAATGCCTGGATTAACAAAATTTCCCCAGTGAATGGAAAGTGGCTTATATGAATCCTATCTTCAAGAAGGTCGATCGTCACTCCACGAACAACTATAGACCGGTGAGCCTGACCAGTATAATATGTAAAGTACTTGAGAGTATTATCAGAGATGCCGTGATGGAACATCTACTACGAAACAACCTTGTAGAAGATTGCCAACACGGTTTTATGCCGGGGCGCTACTGCTTAACACAATTGCTCAAGGCATTGGATATTTGGACCCTTATTCTGGAACACGGTGGTAATATCGACAATATTTACCTAGATTTTTGGCTTTCGACAGTGTACCCCACGAAAGGCTGAAAATCAAACTGGAGGGGTACGTAATTCGGGAAATATCCTCACGTGGATAGCAGACTTTCTACATGACAGCAAGCAGTATGTGGTGATTAATGGCAGGAAATCATCATCCATACCTGCCACAAGCGGGGTACCACAGAGCAGTGTATTGGGCCCGCTGTTGTTTGTTTGTTTCATAAATGACATGCCTGACGTTGTACACTCTGGAGACTGCCCGTTTCTGGTTCCCACTGGAGCTTCTGGAGCAGCCAGACCGGATTTGGGATTTGGAGGTTGTCCTACCTGCAGATATGAGAGGATACTGCCGGTTGCAAGTGTGAGCGGAGAGCACCCCCTGTTAGAGTATGGCATCATATGTTACATTACAGCACCACATCTTATATCATAGCACCACATCCCGGGTACACTCCACACTTACAAGTATAGAACTCCTCGGTATTCTTAGGTACACATACCAGGTACCTCGTTCACACACTACTCTTGGTGAGTAGAGGGGTTACTTCCCAAGTTTTCATACCAGTACTAATTCCACGCCTGGTATTATTAGGTCGCTCCACGTAGCGACCGCAAAACTTCTCAAACATACAATTATTTTCTCCTATCCTGGGTGGTGATGGCCGTAAGCCATCACACCACACATGGTGAGTCCTGTAGGTTATGTATCTAAGCTACTGTGCCGAGTAGCAACCCTGTACATAAGCTACTGTGCCGAGTAGCAACCCTGTACATAAGCTACTATGCCAAGTAGCAACCCTGTACATAAGCTACTGTGCCGAGTAGCATTTATATATATAATCACGTGGCAACACTGCACGTGTTATGTGGCAACATTGCCCCGAGGCTGCCATATGGCAAGGCAGCCCCAGTCTGACTGTGTGAGCCGTGCATGGCACACGCGAGTCACCAATTGTATTTCTCTCATCCACAATAAACGGACTCAGTGTTACACAGTGTTTCCCTAGCCATCACTGCATTCTTCAGGGCACACTAGTAACTTTCATAGCGCAGTGTCTAGGATCTGTGGACTTACAAAGTGTGTGAACAATGCCGACAGTTATGTCTGCTGGTGATGCGCGTCGACTCAGTGTGTTGTGTTGTGTTGCGCTGTGTTTCGCCGCGATGTGCAGTGTTGCGCCGCCACAGTGCGTTTTAGTGACGGTGGCAGTGCTAGTGTCAGTGTATTAGTGTGTGTCTAGAGCTGAGAGTTGAGCATTGGCCTGTTTTTTGTGGTACCCACGGAGCACGCAGGTGCACACCCTTCTCGTGTGACATCCGGGGGACACTGACGGTCTTGCCGGACCACGCTCCCTCCGCTCTCTCAGACACACACACGCACGCACGCACTCACTCACGGACAGAACAGTGGACCTGGACCATATGCGTGATTTCTGCGCTGTTTATGTCATATATATGTGGTTCGAGCTGTTGAGGCGCCACTTTATATATTAAACAGTGCAATCCACACACACACAAAGATGGGAGGTAAGAAGGGACGTCAAGATGGGAGACACGACTCCCCACCACCTTCCCCTCCACCGGGCGCAGACTCTCATCCTCCACCTCCAGTGACGGACATCGCCACAATTCTGAAGTGGATGGACGACCGGGACGAGAGACGCAGAGAGATGGAACTTCAGAGGGAGGAGACACGAAGAGAGGAGGAAAAGTTGCGTTTTGAGGCGCTATTGGTGACCCTGGCGCTAGCCCACCCTCCCTCACTTGCAGGTAGCGCGCTTCAAGGCGCCAGTACACTCCCTCCTCCACCACACCAGCGTCCTCCAGGTACTCTTGCTACCCCAACAGCTCCCAAGGCATCTGTTCAACCCCCACCCGCCCTCTCACCAGACGTCACGTTTCAGCTTTTTCGTGAGTGGAGGCGGCGTTGGACAGATTACTCCACGATGGTGGACCTTGACAGCATGCCTCCAAACAAACAGCTCATCCAACTGCGGATGTGTTTGTCGCTGGAGACCCAGAGAGTTTTGGAGCACACATTGCAAGTGCCTCCCGATTCTACCTCTTCAGTGACGGATGTGCTCGATCTTTTACAGGAGCATGTTAAGGGTCGGAACAATGAGGCTTTGCGTCGCCGTGCCTTCACCAGCTGCAAGCAGGCGGAGAACGAATCCTTTGACGACTTTTTTGTACGCTTGAAGAGTTTGTCTGAGGAGATCGACCTCTGCAAGGCGCACAGCCGGGAATGTGAGGAAGCCTGGATCAAGCACGGGATCTTGACAGGTGTCAGGCACGAAGAGTTGATGCAGCGACTCATCCCCCTGGACGCTTCCTCCACACTCCAGGTGGTAGTGACTGAATGTCGGTCATACGAGGCCACCAAGTCCGCCACCTCTGCCTTACGGGTCCCACCTGCTGTGAGAGCTATCTCACAATACAAGAAGGATAAGAAGGCGGCCAACAACGCGAAGGCTGCCACACGTTCTTCCACGCCTCCGCCTAGTGCTTCCTGTGGCAGCTGTGGAAAGCAGCACAGCCCCAAGACTTGCCCGGCCGCCGACGCACTGTGTCGTGGATGTGACCGTAAGGGCCACTGGTCTAACACAGACAGGTGCCCTGCACGAGGCCGCAAGTGTCAGGCCTGTGGTCGCTATGGACACTACGACAAGTGCTGCCGCCAACCCAAGCCCAAAAGCCCGAGACGAGGAGGAAAGCAGCGCACTTCCCTCGGGGTGGTTCGCATGCAGCCCCCTCCAGATGGCCCACGCAGCCCCAAGCAGCAGCGGAGTCACATCAGGAGGGTGGAATCGACCACACGCCCCAGGGCTACCCCTTCCCCTACTATCCGCGTCGCCGTCACACACGGTGATGTGTCGGGTCACATCGAGGTGATACCGGACACCGGCGCCGATACTACGGTGATTGGGTTGAAGCACCTCCAGAAACTGGGCCTCACCAAACGCGGCCTGGGACCACCGCCGCAGCTGCAGTACTACAATGCGGATGGTTCCCAGATGCCGGACGCTGTGGGCTCCTTTCAGGCAGAGATCACCTACGGCGACAGGTCATGTTACGGATGGATCGACGTGCGGCCTACTCTCGCTACACCCTTGTTGTCGTGGGAGCACTGCAAGGAGTTAGGCGGGGTGCCCAGAGACTTTCCTGAGCAGATCCCAGCTGCTCGGTACACCGCCAGCAGGGTGCGTGAGTTAACGAGCGACGCGCCTGGCACTGCCACACAGAGCTGCCCAGAACCCGCATCCACTCCCACCCACACAGGATGCTCCCCTGCCCAGATCCTGTATGGTCACCCTCTCCGCTCTTGCGTTCCTACACACGCCAAGGCCTTTGCGAAGGACTGGCAGACCAAAGCCGAGAGCTGCTACCGCCACACTGCTACACGTGCCCAGGACGCCAAGGCTCGGTATGACGACCGTGCCCGCCCTCTTCAGCCGCTGGAGATTGGTGCCCTTGTCCGCGTCCAGGACCCGACGACGACACGTCGGCACAAGGTTGGCATAGTGATGGGCGTCAGCCGGTCGCGGGACTACAAGGTCAGGATGTCGAGTGGCCGTGTCTGGTGGAGGAACCGCCGCTTCCTCCGGCCAGTCCCACCCCCTGCTGCTGGTCCCCTGACCGAAGACGAGTCACCTACACCTCACGAGGATCCGCCCCACAGTGCACCTCGACGCTCGGAGCGACTTAGGACTAAGAAGTCCGCTCAACACAAAGACTATGAGCGTGAGGGAGATGTAGGTTATGTATCTAAGCTACTGTGCCGAGTAGCAACCCTGTACATAAGCTACTGTGCCGAGTAGCATTTATATATATAATCACGTGGCAACACTGCACGTGTTATGTGGCAACATTGCCCCGAGGCTGCCATATGGCAAGGCAGCCCCAGTCTGACTGTGTGAGCCGTGCATGGCACACGCGAGTCACCACTTGTATTTCTCTCATCCACAATAAACGGACTCAGTGTTACACAGTGTTTCCCTAGCCATCACTGCATTCTTCAGGGCACACTAGTAACTTTCAAGTCCCTCACAATGTGGTAATGGCCGACGCTCTGAAGGCGTGGTACCTGTTTTGGTGATGGAGCAGGTATAACTGAGCGCGATGCCCCGCGTCTCTCACTGATACTTTAATTTTCACTTTGATATTATTATGGTTCTTACATGTACACTTTCCTATCTATTGTGACCTTATGCCTTATAATTATATATTTTAATCCTAAATTACATCCTAAAGTAAGGGTCTGGTTTGCCATTTCCTGGGGAAATTAATTGGGCTAAATCATTAACTCAAAACTGTAGCCCGGGGCGGAATGGACGCCAATATCGAACAAAGACCAGCGTCGTATTTTCATGGCGTGGGTATATCCATTTCACTTCAATCTGTATTGAGGGATCCTCCCCTCACACGTTGCAATCGTTGAACACATTCATAAGCTTCTCTGATCATTGCATGGTTCATGGTTATTTGTCACATGAGATAACAAGGTGTATTAAGCTCACACCGAGGCATACAAGATATTTTCTTTGAATTGTAGTTTCTGGATCACTTCCAACACTTCACATAGGTCTGATACATTTATCCTTTTTCCTGATCACTGTTCTTTTATATTTTCATCTGATACCTGCGGTAGCTATGTTCACTAATCGTTCACAGACGTAAATAGTATGACCTTCAAACAAGATCTACATTTATCCGTTATAGTACACTAGTCCTTATCAATTGGACCTTCCCAATCATCCTATAGATACCCTGAGCTCTCCTTAATGCTATGAGTACATACACTTAATATTATATAACCGTACCTTGGTACAATTCGTATAAAACATACAGTAGGTAAGTTATCCTTTACTAATGTTTCCCGTTTTCTGAGACTCTACAAGCGCGGTGGATTTGAATGTTATGTAGCGTAATATGAATTAAAGAGATTTTAAGGATGACAATGATGTGCGCAGTACACCAGGTCCCAATGAGGTATTTGCCAGAGTATTAAAGGAATGTAAGGAAGAGCTTCTTAGTATGCCCATAGCAAAGTTGTTTAACATGTCCTTAAAAACAATTGTAGTACCAGAATCATGGAGGATAGCGAATGTAATACTGACTTTCAAGAAGGGAGATAGATCACTAACCTCTAACTACCGTCCAATCAGTCTAACATCAATTGTAGGCAAATTACAGGAAGTAATCATTTCAAACTTTATTCAAAATCACCTGGAGAAGCACAAGTTGATCAATCATTCCCAACATGGCTTCACAAGCGGGCGTTCATGTCTAATTAATCTATTAAAATTCTTTTCATTTTTTTTCCAATCAGTGGACGAGGGGCACAATTATGATGTGGTATTGTAGTGGATTCCTCCTGTAAGAGGAGGGGGGGTAGGAAAAACAACTAGCTGCCACCATGCAAGGGCTTGGCACTCTTACAACTTATGTTGATATTTTGACCTGGTAGCTCAATTTACTTGCACCACTACTGGGTGTACCCACACCAAAACGCACATAAACTCTTACAGCACCTTAGTACCAATAAAACCAGTGGCACCTGCCAGTACAACACTCAATACCCCAGGGGCAATACTCCAGCGTCCTTCCTGGGAGTCTCATCACCAAGTGACACCTTCCAACAAACTCAAATAATTCAGGTGGACTAACACCACCACACCAACAGCTGTCCTCATGTGCTGTATGCATCCACCAATGATGGGGCTGGCAGTAGTTTGGGGGCTTGAAGTTCCGGGTTCACCACAGGGGCAGGGCGTTAGGGGAATACTACCCCCTATGGGGCCCATGGGTGGCAGTGGAGCTTCTGACGGTCGGGGTTCAAGGGGACACCCGACTCCACTGGACCTCAGACATCTCCCAAGACTAGTGGATGCGTCATCCACGCTACAGACACGGCCTAGGCTGCATTAGGGACCTGTGGGAGGGAAGCGTGGCGGCTCACTCACGGTGTATAACGAACCTCAACGTTTCAAAGGAACATTAAGTAAGGACATAAAATACTTCACTCAAAGCACATTAACTACGTTACTTTAACACTTGTAATCAAACTATTAATAAGATCAAATCACTTAAAAATGGCCAATTACAACACGAAGAAGGTAGAGCGACCTACCTGTGGGAGGAAAGCGTGGCGGCTCACTGATTTGAAAACCAACCGCCGCTTTCCACCCCCGCTAAAGTCACAGATTCCACCTTCTCAACCATTTCACTGAATTACGTTACTGTAGCACTCTGACATTTGAAACTGAGACTACGAACTCAGTTTTATTCCCTACTATTATCTTTACCAACAATGCTCTGACTGAGCTATCAAAAGCAAGAATTAAATTGATTACAATAGGTTGGATGGCAACAGGTCCCAACATGCAACGCCTTGCTACAACACCCGAGGCAGATTTTAAAAGTTCCCTTCAGAATATTTACTAATTCCTCAGTTAACCTCCCTACCACAATTTCATTATGATTACACAGGACAACAAATTTTTTATAATTCCCAGTTGCATGAGATTTCTTTACTGTTTCTTACCATTTTTGATCTGCTGATTTCATATTTGAAACCAGTTTTGTTCTGCATGCTCCAGTTTTCATGAAATTTGAGGTTTTACATTCTAGCCGTTTGCGGTCAAATTAATTAATTACACGATTATGGTATCAATAGGGAGATATAATTTTGTCTGTTTTTTCTTTCAGATTTGGTCATGGCTACAAAGAGAAATCAATGTGTGAACAAACCTGATGTCTTCTGTTATATTTGTGGATACTTCACGCTTATTCGTCAGAGGCGCAATATAACATCGTTTGTGAGGCGCGGCTATAAAGCGTACTTCGGACTTACTCTTGGCGACCAAGACAAAAAATGGGCTCCACATGCTGTGTGTCATAACTGCGAAGAAATGCTGCGTGACTGGACAAAAGGAAAACGTAAGGGCTTACCGTTCGGAATTCCCATGACCTGGCGAGAACCGAAGGACCACACAACTGACTGCTATTTTTGTCTGATCAATACGAAGGGTGTTGGCAAGAAAAACAGACATAAAATATCGTATCCTAGTATCCCTTCAGCAATTCGACCTACTTTGCACTCTGATGAGCTACCAGTTCCAGTTTTTAATGGGTTGTCTCCAGCTGAAGAGGAGGGAAGCGACAAAGACCAAGAGAGTGAACATGAAACTCAAGAAATACTTGCAGATTTCGACGATTCTTCTGATGGTACACCAGAGTCATCAACCCCTCAGAAGTTTAGTCAGCCAGAGCTGAATGACCTTGTGCGTGATTTGGGTCTCTCCAAAAATGCAGCAGAAGTTCTAGCTTCTAGGTTGCAAGAAAAGGCTCTACTGAACCAGACCACAAAAGTTTCAGACTTCAGAAAGCGGGAACAGGATTTTGTGCCATTCTTTACAGAGGAGAATAAGTTTGTTTACTGTCATAATATCCCGGGTCTTCTCCAGGAATTAGGGATTCCATTGTATAGTCAAAATGACTGGCGATTATTTCTAGATAGTTGTAAGCGTAGCCTGAAGTGTGTGCTACTACATAATGGTAATGTCTATGCAGCTGTTCCAGTGGGTCATTCTGTGTGCTTACGAGAGGAGTATAATGACATTAAAACTGTGATTCACCTGCTAAAATACCATGAGCACAACTGGACAATTTGTGTTGACCTCAAAATGGTGAACTTCCTTCTTGGCCAACAAAGAGGATTTACAAAGTATCCCTGCTTTCTTTGCATGTGGGACAGCCGAGCTAGAGACAGGCATTGGAACCTGAAGGAGTGGCCCTTACGTGAGATTCTGGAAGCTGGTATGCCAAACATTGTCAATGATCCAATCGTCAGTCGAGAAAAGATCATATTTCCTCCTCTCCATATCAAGCTGGGCCTGATGAAACAGTTTGTCAGAGCATTAAATACTGATGGTGAATGCTTCCAACACATAGTCTCTGCTCACCCTGCTTTGTCATTTGAGAAGATAAAGGCAGGTGTGTTTGATGGACCACAAATTCGTGCACTTGTACGTGATCAAGACTTTGTCAGAAAGATGGACGACAAGGAAAGGGGTGCATGGCTTTCATTTGTGGCGGTAATGGAAAACTTTCTTGGTAATAAAAAGGCTGACAACTATGAAACCCTTGTAGCAACCATGTTGTCAGTGTTACGAACCCCTCCACCGATTGTCTTCATCTACCTACCCAGCACCACGAGCAACGCCATCTAGGGACGAAACACGAGTATGGCTCGTCTTAGTTACCACTCCCGGGTTTCCCTTCTCCATATCCTGGTTGTTGCGTCACTTCCGCCTCGGTCTACTTTGTCAGCTCCAATTCGAGGAGAGGACACTTCACTCTGGGAAACGACCACAGGATCACCTATCCTGGAAACATACGGCACAGTGACTATTTACCGTCTTCTACCATACTCAGCCTTGCTCGTCAGCCATCTCAGCTCCTCACTTAAGTATTTGTAATCTTGTATTGCCTCTCCCCCCTCCACATTGCTTCACTATTGTTTTATTACTATGTATATACTGTTCATGTTTAGGTTAAGTTTGGTTAAGGGTAGTTTATAAGCTGAATATTTTGTTAAGGAATTTATGGTACTTTATTATATACAACAAAAACTCGCATCCTTTGTCTACCCTTTTATGTCCGATTGTCTTTGTTTTTTTTTTTGTTGTTACCTGTTGGGATCTGGGTAGACGTATAACTATATTCTAAATCCCCAACTCGTAACATCAGCCTTTCATGACCTTGGATGCAATATGAGTGTCAAACTCCATTTCCTATATAGTCATCTTGATAGATTCCCTGAGAACCTAGGGGCAGTAAGTGACGAGCAAGGCGAGCGGTTTCATCAGGATCTCAAGACCATGGAAGACCGCTACCAAGGGAGATGGGACAAACATATGATGGCAGACTACTGCTGGAGCATTAAACGAGAGTGCCCTGAGACATTTCACAAACGCAAGAGCTTCAAGCGCAAATTCCTACCTGGCTAAAATGTGATTGGGCCTTGTCTCCTCATAGTAACAAATTTCTTACCTAACAATGAGTTTTATACAAATTTCAACCTTTGTTTTAGATGGAACATGTTTCAAATTGTGTTGTTGAATAAATTTAGAATATGTAATATTTTATTGTTTATTACCCAGCTAATTTAATGACAGTTTAATGACATATTTTTCAAGATAGACGACGAGGTCAATAAGACGAAGACGAAATTTTGAAATTTCAAAATACCTTGATTGCAAAAAAACTAGAGCTTACAGAAAGAAACTAACTTCCGATATGAGATCAGCACACCCAAATTAGGTAGAATCAAGTGTTTATAGCAATGCAACAAAAACTTTGTTGACCAGTGTTATCAGAGTCTCTGCTAATCATAGGTGAAAAAAAAAGGTTTACAGGTTCTCGGTAGCAGAAAGAGTTTACAAACTTCCGTCAACAAACACACGACAACTCGATGACGTCATCAAGGAAACGGAGAGAACGGCAGACATTTCCACTGGGAGACTCAGAAGGTTTTGTGGACGTGTAAGCGTAATATGGATCATTAGTTTAACAGGATAGCCATCATTTCGATCATGACACTCTCCTACAACCGCCTCGTGGTCAAGGTCGGCAACCAGCGCCGCCTAACATAACTGAGGTCAACTATCAAGCCACGCCTACCTCCGTTATATAAGACCTCGCCTCGTGGTGACCTCTCTCTTTCTACCTAAAGCCACCAGCAACCAACACCTCCTCCTCCGCTCCTGCCTGGTGGCCCTCGCTCCCGCCGGCGACCATGGCGACCCACAAGCTGGTCCTCCTCTGAGCACCCTCACCAATCAGCTCTCCCTACTCAACGCTTGTAACCATGCTGCCTTCCCAGCACCAAGCTGCATTGTACATTCAATACAATATGTATACAGAGAGCACATTGTGAGTTTCCTGTAGGTAGTAGGCAGCTACCAAACAGGGAGGTACTACTGCCTGGGAAATTATTGGAAGCATAATGTGTTGTCTAATGGTAGACCCTACTGCCATATGGCATCACGAAAATTGTGACTAAGTCCCAGGTTGCTGATCTACCTTTCTGCCGCATTTACACACAGTTGCAGGGTCTGAACTGTCTCTCTTATTATTGACAACATCACAAATAAAACCGTACTCATTCTTGTCTTTTTATTCATTCTATTTTATTCTCCTATGTCAGTTGATATTAATACTGAAGCGGGGCCTTCTCGGATGGGTCCCACTGGACGGGAAGGTTGTGGACCCCAGGGCCGACCTGATCATCATTAAGCTACTGGGGCCTCAACTGACGCCACCGCGGTTGCTGGAGGATCGGCTTTTTTCACACTTTATTTTTCCAACATTCGCAGACTGAGATCCAATTTTTCTTCTGTGGAGCACAATCTATCAACCTCTTCCCCCGACCTCTTACTACTCTCCGAACTTCAACTGACCAAAGCAGCTTCACCCAAACCTTTTCAGGTCTCTAACTACAACCTTTATACCTACTTCCGTTCTAAGGGAGGTGTATGCGCCTACTGCAACACACGTACATCAATAGCCCGACTCACGGATTTTTAATCTCCCCTTTATGATGTCATCTGGCTCAAAATATCTCTACCTACTGTGACTATTTTTCTTTGTTTCCTATACTGTTCTCCCAACTCTACCAACTATTTCGAACTCTTTGATTATCTCACTTCTTGCCATGAGTCATTGCTATCCACACACCCCAACACCGAGATCCTCTACCTAGGGGATTTCAATGTACATCACAGAGAGTGGCTTGGCTCTACAAGGGATGACCCAGGTGGAGCTGAGGCACTCTCTTTTTCCTTACTTAATTATTTGGAACAAATAATCAAACACCCTACACGCGTTCCTGATCGACATGATCAACTTGCCAACATTCTTGATCTTTGTTTTACCTCTAACCCCTAACACTGTTCATAGTCAATTTTTGCCCCCTTAGGGTCTTCTGATCACAAATTTATTTCTATTAAATCAAACTGGGCACGACCACCTCCCCACCCCCCTCTAAGCGTCAACTATAGCACTATCGGAGGGCAAGCTGGAAATCCTTGCGAGAATTCTTCACCGACTTTCCTTGGGATGAATGTTGCTTTTCCACTCGGGATGCCTCGGTATGTGCTGACAGCATTGCTGGGGTTATACGGGGCATTTATCCCATGTTCTACCAAAACTTTCACATTACAATCATGGTTTGATCGCTCCTGCTCTCTTGCTTGCAGGGTGAGAGATAGGGCATATCGAGCTATGAAACTATCTCCTTCTCCCAATACCCACACCTGTTTCATTACTTCTAGGAATCGTTGTAAGACTATTCTTCGTAGGGCCAAGCGGAATTTTATTAAAAGAAAGACCGCTGTCCTGACTAATTCTTCCTCTAGTAAATCCTTCTGGTCCTTAACTAAAAACATCTGTAACAGCTTCTGCACGCCTTCTTTTCCTCCCCTCTTCCGTCCCAATAACTCTATAGCCAACTCTCCCCCTGACAAAGCCAACCTCTTTGGCACCTTATTCTCCTCTAATTCCACCTTAGACGATTCCCACTCTATCCCTCCTACCTCTGCACCTCCTACTGAACCTATGCACTTTCCTATAATCTCCACTCGCAGGGTTGCCGTATGAGGGCTGGTACTGCCACCATTTATGGGGGCCTGAACTGTCACCATTTATGAGGGCCTCTGTGTGCCAATAACAATTCCTTTTACTCTTATACTTATCACCATTGGTAGCGTGATGATAGGAGGCTCGTGGGTAGGTGTAATGATAGTATCAAGCAATAGGGAAGAAATAACGGTGAATACTGTAGGTAAATGATAGACACAATTATACAAATACAAAGTTTATTTAAACATGAATATGAAATTAGAATAAAGAATTTATTTGTACTAACAGACGAAATCTAGTACTAGGCCCTCAGGCTCAACATACTCACACCATTACTGGGTGGACATATTCAATAACACTTCCAACCCTACTGGGTGGATATACTCAATAACACAACTATTAGTCACTTAGCACCATAAATACTAAGGCAACTGCCACTACAACACTCAGTCGTCAGGTGTGATACTCAAGCAACAGCCATGGGGTCCAGCCACCATGGAGTACTATCCGACGAACTCTGGAGATCCCAGTGGATTAATTTCACCACAAAAATAGCCCTACTGAGTTGGACACTCATCCACCAATGATGGGGGCTGGTAGTGGTGGGTGGCTTGGTGATCCGGCGTCACCTCGTGGGCCGAGCGTTAGGGCTAGACGAGCCAGCTATGGGGGCTATAGGTAGTCTGAAGTGTCTGACGGCCGGGTCTCACGAAGGTAACAGATCCTACTGGACCTCGGACATCTCCCCAGACATTGTGGATACAACATCCACCCTACAGACACGGCCTAGGCTGCGTTAGGGACCTGTATGGATGAAGGGACGGGCACTTACTAACTGGTGACAACAACATCACGTTTCAGGGGACATAAAAGACGTAAATATGACTTCACTCAGAGCATATCAACTACGTTACTGTAACGCTTGCACAAGCAACTATTAATTGGGTCAAATCACTTAAAGAAGGGCAAATTACAACACAGCGTGGAATGGCATACCTGTATGGATGAAGGGACGGGCACTTACTAACGGTTGAAATGCCCGCGGCGCCCTCACTCAAACCAGGCCAGGGAGTCCACCTACTCCTATTCCGATGAATTAATTTACGGTACACTCTGACGTTGAAATTGAGACTATGAACTCATTTTCATTCTCTACTACTATCTCAACTAACAATGTTCTGACTCAGCTATCGAAAGCAAAATTAAATTGATTACAAAGGGTTGGATGGCAACAGGTCCCAGCATACAGCGTCTGCTCCCATAGACAAAGGCGGGGGAAACAGAGAAAACGGGGAACGTTTCCACTGGGGGACTCAGAAGGTTTTGTGGACGTTTGAGCGTAATATGAATCCTTAAGGTTTTCAGGTTAGCTCTTATCATGACCATTACAGCCGGTGTGTTATCCAGGTTGGATGTGAGTAAGGCGTATGAGGGAGTGTGCTGAAGCCGAGGCCCCTGTGCTTGCTCGCCTCTTTCTCCTTTGCCTCAAAACCCAACTTTTTCCTTCTTCTTGGAAGCATGCCTTGGTTCAGCCCATCCCGAAGAAGGGTGACCATTCTAATCCCTCTAACTATCACCCCATTGCCCTAACTTCAACCCTTTCTAAGATTTTCGAAACTATCTTAAACTCCCATTTTCTCCGTCACCTTGAACGCCTTTCTCTTTTGTCGGATCACCAGTATGGCTTTCGCCAGGAGAGATCTACTGGTGATCTGCTCTCCTATTGCACCCATCTTTGGTCATCCTCTCTTAGGGATTATGGGGAAACTTTTGTCGTGGCTCTCGACATCTCCAAAGCATTTGACAGTGTATGGCACAAGTCTTTGCTTTCTAAACTTCCTTCTTTTGGTTTCTCTCCCCCACTTTGTTTTCTCATCTCTAGCTTCCTTGAGAACCGATCCATGGCAGTTGTTGTTGAGGGATCGATTTCTCGCTCTTTCTCTACCAGTAGTGGCGTCCCACAGGGTTCTGTTCTTTCACCAACTCTCTTCCTTCTTTTTATCAATGATTTACTTCACACTACAACTAATTCTATCCATTCCTACGCTGATCATTCTACTCTACACTCTTCCTCACATTTTCCCCTTCCTCCTAACTCTCAAACTAGATCTCTTTCTAGAACTGATATTATTACTTCTATCAACGCGGATCTGTGCAGCATCTGTGAATGGGGTGGTACAAACTTGGTTAAGTTCAATAGTAATAAAACTCAATATTTACCAATTACACTTTGTAAATTAGACGATCTCCCACCAATTACATTTCAGGACGCTATCATCCTCTCAAATTCTGAAATAAATATGTTAGGCCTCACCATTTCCTCCAATATGTCCTGGAAATCACACATCTTTAGTATAACTAAAGCTGCCTCCCGAAAGTTGGGAATGCTGTACAGATGCCGCAGCTACTTCACTCCTGAGCAGTTGCTCCAAGTATATAGGGGATTCATTCGTCCTAACTTGCAGTACTGCTCTCATATTTGGGGTGGCTCTTCTTCTGTTCAACTATTAGATAGGGTGGAATCAAAGGCATTTCGTCTTATTAACTCTCCTCCTTTAGTCGACAATCTCTCTTCCCTTTCTCTTCACCGCAATGTTGCCTCACTCTCTCTCTTTTACAGTTACTTTAACGGGCAATGTTCGGTGGATTTGGCATCCTGTGTACCGCCGGCAAGGCCGTGGGTTCGTAACACGTCTTGCCCGCGGTGCCCACCGTTTCTCTGTGGATGTCAGTCACACGAGAATAATCCGTTATAGTACCTCCTTCTTTCCTCACACAGCCAATCTGTGGAATGCTCTGCCTTCTTCTGTATTTCCATGCTTTTACAATCTGTCTCACTTTAAAAAGCTGGTTTTCCGGCATCTTCGTGGTGTAGATTAATACAGTATAACTTTTTTTTTTATATATACTGTATACAATTTATTTCCGGTTTTTTCTCGCCCCCCAGGCTCCGTTGTGGGTCGTTTGACCTGTGCCCGGGTGGGCTAATTCCCGTAAAAAAAAAAAAAAAAAAAAAAAAAAAAAAAAAAAAAACCTCACCAACCAGCTCTCTCTACTCAACGCTTGTAACCATGCTGCCTTCCCAGCACCAAGCTGCATTGTACATCCAATACAATATGTATACAGAGAGCACATTGTGAGTTTCCTTTCTCCATCCCATCCTGAGTGTGAACCAATATCTCATTAACCCCACAGTATATCTCGACTTTAGCAAAGCCTTCGACAGAATACCCCACGAAAGACTAATAAGAAAAGTAGAGGTTCATGGCATTAAAGTATACTGCCAGATTCTGGGGCCACTAATTCTAAGGGGGATAACTTAACTATAGTCTTTATTTTAAAGGTTGCTGCCACCAGACTCCCTCTGGGCAGTATGTAGCTCGTTAGGTAGCGGGCAGAGTGAACTAGGCATTGGGTTGGGTTTTTCATTGACCAAATCGATAAGGGAAAGAAGGGCGAAACGCTAACATGTCTTAACTAATTTATTCCTTCCAAAACATATTGCATTCCGTCAAAATACAAGAAGTGATGGCCTAACCCAGAAGAACAGCTATGATTTTAGTTACACTGCTCAACAACAGACGTCTTACATTAATTGCGTGTCATCCACATACTTATTGCTCATAACAATCAGTGACCTCCTTACCTCGGTCATCCCTTCTTACAATGACACCCAACACATCAGACTGCTCCACCTGTTTGGAATATAGCACCTTAGGTTATTATACATTATAGCACCATCTCACCACCTTGTAACATCATCTCACCACACCCCGGTTACACTCCACACCTGCAAGTATGGGACTCCTTGTGATTTCTAGGTACACATATCAGGCACCTCGTTCGCACACCGCCCTCGGTGGGTAGAGACGAGGGCTTCACCAAGAGACATACCAGTACTGTTTCTACGCCTGGTATTATAGGTTGCTCCAAGTGACGACCGCAGAGTTTCTCAAGCATTCCATTATGTATTCCTACTCCTGTGTAGTGGTGTGCCGGGAATCCACAGGTTCACAGTGGAGTAGCATAGCTGGGAGTAGACATCTCACATGGTGGGACGCTCACGGGGGTAATGGCCGCCGTTCTGGTGAGTTCAGAACGCGCGTGGGACCTGTGTTGGTGAAGGAGTATGCACGACTGAGAAATAATGCCTGATGGGCCGTTATCACACACCCTAACACATTACTATTTCATTTTTATACATCAAGCCAAGTTTTAAGCTGTAATAACTGCTATATAAGGCTTGTTTTAGGGCTGAATACAGGCCGATGATGTTCACTGACCTGTGTTGATGAAGGAGTAGGTACGTCTGAGGGCCGATGCCCCGCGCTCCTCTCACTCTAGGCCTACAGTTTCCGATCTTAAATTTTCACTTTGATTTCTTATGGTTCTCACATGAACACTTTCCTGTTTATTGTGACCATATGCCTTATAAATACATATTTTAATCCTAACTTACATACTAAGGTACGGCCCAGGTTTGACAGTTCCTGGGAAAATTAATTGGGCGATATCATTAACTCAAACCTGTAGTCCGGGTACAAAGGACGCTACCCTGAAACAAAAGCCGAATGTTCATAGCGTGGGTATATCCACTTCACTTAAAACTGTAATTAGGGATCCTCCTCTCACACATTGCACTACTTGAACACAGACATAAGATTCTCTGATCACTGTACATGTCGTGGGTATACATCGCACGAGATAACGAGGTGTATTAAGTTCACACCGATGCATACAAGATATTTCCTTTCAAGTATAGTTTCAGGATCACTTCCAACACCTCACATAGTTCTGACACATTTATCCTATTTCCAGATCATTGTTCTCATGTATTTTCATATGATATCTGCGAAAGTTATGTTCACTAAACGTCCACAGACGTAAATAGTATGACCAAGCCACGATCTACACTTAGCCCGGATAGTACACTAGCCCGGATCAATTGGACTTTCCCAACCATCTTATAGATACCTTGAGTTCTCCTTAACGCTATGAGTACATACACTTAATATTATATAACCGTACCTGGGTACAATTCAACAAATGATTTAGTAACATTGAGTAGGTGAGTTATCCTTTGTCAACGTTTCCCGTTTTCTGAGATTCTACATATGCGGTGAATTTGAATGTTATGTAGTGTAATATGAATTAAAGAGGTTTTTTAGGAATGACAATGATGTGCACAGTACAAAAGGAGATATTCTAAAATGGATTAGGGCGTGGTTACAGGACAGGAAACAGCGAGTGAGCATTAACGGCACTAAATCCCATTGGAGCAACGTCACTAGTGGAGTTCCCCAAGGCTCAGTACTTGGACCAATATTATTTATTATATACATAAACGACATAGATATCGGCGTAGACAGCAACATAAGTAAATCTGATGACACTAAATAGGACGTGTAATTAAATCTGACGAGGACTCCGCAAAACTACTGGAAGATCTAAACAAATTTTTCGAATGGTCTGAAAAATGGCAGATCAAATTCAATGTGGACAAATGTAAAGTACTCAGTATAGGAGTGTAAACAGGGAAAAAAGGTACCAGATGAACAACGATGTTATTGAGATATCCGACTGCGAGAGACATTTAGGAGTAATGATAAGTAGGAATCTTAAGCCAAGTAAACAATGTGTATTTGGTCAAAACAAGGCTAATAAAGTACTTGGGTTCATACAAAGGAGTGTTAGTTACAAGACTAGCGAGGTCATCTTAAAACTGTATCTTGTGCTTGTGAGACCTCACTTGGATTACGCAGTTCAATTCTGGTCACCTTGAGTACAGAGACAGGTTAAAGCATTTTAATTTGCACTCCCTCGAGAGACGTAGAGTGAGGGGCGACATGATAGAGGTGTATAAATGGAAGTCAGTGCTGAACAAAGAGAACATTACTAAGGTACTCAAACTATCCAACCAGAAGCGAACTCTTACCAATAGTTTTAAATTAGACAAATTTAGATTTAGGCGCAAAATAGGTAAACATTGGTTTGGAAATAGAGGAGTGGACGAATGGAACAAGTTACCAAATATCATCATTAACTCGAATACGTTGGATAGCTTCAAATGTAGGTTGGATGGATATATGAGCAATAGGGGTTGGGTGTAAATGGGACTGCCCAGTATGGGCCAATAGGCCGGCTACAATTTTCTTCATTCTTATGTTCTTATGTAACGCTTGCTGTCCCTGCATCCAGAAGCCTCGAGCAATGACATCCACATGGGCTTCGTTGGATTGTTTGAAGTCCTACAACTACTACTACTACTATTACTTTTATTTTTTTTCCACATGGCCTCCAGCCTCCCCCAATAGCCACACCTTCGCCACCATTTAATTACCTTAATATTAAATATATCCTAATACATAAATAGCATTCCTATCTGTGGTAAATTAGTTGAGCCGCAGATCTATGCGGCATTCAGTGGCAGTAGCCTCATAGTCAATATCTGCAGCAGTTGTCGGAGTTGGGGCAGAAGCTCTCGTTCCCCTGAGGCAGAGCAAAGCCGATCGAAGGAGAGAGAAAGACAGTCGACATCTCGTCCAGGCTGTAACATAACTTCTGGGCTGCTGCTTCTGTTCAGAGATCACCTCCGCGAGTCTGGCGTAGAAACATCTTGCACCTGGTCCCATCCCACCAGAGGTTGTGAACACTAGAGGAGTGAAGCTGCCTTGATCAACGTTTTGGATTCTCTCCCCATATGCCCTTATCTTGTCGTTCTCGTTCCTCCTATGTGCAGCATCCAGAGCTAGGTTACTGTGACATGCGGCCATGGGATAAAAAATCTTGATGTCGAAGAAAGCTCGCTGTCCCCGCGTCCAGAATCCTCGAGCACTGACGTCAACACGGGCTTTGTTAGATGTGTTTGAAGTCCTATGTTGGAAAATCTCATCATCCAATGGAAGGAGAGTCGGTTCTACCATGACATCCCGGCAGATTTCCTTCAACTTATTTGCTGTAAGGTCCCTTATTTCGTCATGCCTCATGCATATGAAGCCCCCTTTCTTGCACACCATGGCATGATCGCTGTCATAGGAAGAGCCACACACGCATTGGGAGGGCAAACCTTCTATTGGCCGACCGTACCTTAGAGCAATGGCATCTGTAAATTCTTGTTTGTTAAGACTGAAACAATTTGCCCTTATCGGTAACGTAGTTAACCAGTTCGAGGCGCCCACCTCCTGTGCTATAGCTACTTTTTTTTTCAAATTTTCTGGAACCTGCAGCAACAGTTGCTGCAACTTATCATTTTGGCAGTGTTGTCGATCTGTCGTAATGGACCTACGAATCTCGTTTACTTCACTGGTATCGACCTCCCCTGTTGTGTTCTGGGCTATTATGTGGTCCGTGAGGGCTGCATGGGCTTAAGTGAACTTTGATGTTCGGTGGCTGCAATCTCCTCTGGATTGGTTAGTCCCATCCCTCCCAGTCTTGATGGAAGTGCAAGAAGTGCTCTTTCTGCTGGGGTTAAGTGAGTGTGTTTCACTAATTTGGGAATGAACTTGACACTGATAGCTTCTTCCAGAGGGTGGAGGAGGGGTCCGATGTCAGGGATAGTACGCATAAGGTAGTTCCAACGATGCTTGACTCCATGGGTGAATGCAGCAAACGCCGTACGTGGCTCTGTGTTAGCAATTTCAGACAGAGCTTGGATCTCACTAACCCACTCATTCACCTTTCCCGCTACGTACTCGGTCTTGAAGTCCATAGTGCCAATTACTGCGCCTAGCTGTCTTTGGCCGTCCTTAGTTATTTTGACCTCACTTCCGCCAAAAGCCTCCTTTGCCCGTTCATAATGTTCTGGCTTCACGATGAGGAAGGACTTGCTGGCGTTTGGGTGGTACCCTATTTGTGGACCTCGCGATGTTACCAAGTCCCACCACTTTTTTATGCCCTCCACTTTTCCTGCTCCTGTAAGGTCGTCAGCATACGCCACTTGTTTGACCCCAGTTGTTTCAAATTTTATTTCTTGTTGGAGCACTGATAGGCCTATAGCATACATTGCCTTTGCAACAGGGTCCCCCTGTGTTGTTCCCTCGGTTGACTGTAAGATAGTATCACCTCTTAGGGCCTTGTTGTTTACTATATAAAGGTCCGATGGATTCCTATAGGAGTTTTCAACGTACATTGCAAAGCTTGGACACTTGATCTTGATGTTGTGCAGTGCGGCCTCGCAGTTAAGTATGTTGAATGAGTTTGAAGCGTCAACCAGGAGAACGGCCTCACAATCGCGTTGCTCAAATATCGTTCTCATGGCATGAATGGCAGCTTCCCCTCCAGCTTGTTGGCCGGCACAAACTTGCAGGTTCCCTGCTGCTGCCCTGACATCGTCCTTTACCACCTCCATTATGCATTTTCCGATGATTCGCCTCAGCACTTCCCCCACTCCTATTGGCCTACATCCTGGATTCTTATCCAGGGGAATGAGGCGGCAGGCCGTCAGAGCATGAAGGTGATGGCAGCATGAGGATGCCAGCTTTCTTGCAAGGACGGCAATGGCCGTGCAGAGATCACTTGCTGCGGGGCTAAACTTGTTAGTGCTGAGGATGACTCTCCATCCGTTTGCATCCAGACCTGAAGGGCCGGCACCTCCCTGAGTCTTCAGTGCCTTTTTCCACACCATCACTCCAGTTATATTTTCGAACAGGACAGCATTTGGTGGGATATAGGCACCCTGAAACCTGATGCC
The DNA here is from genome assembly GCA_958450375.1 of Homarus gammarus. NCBI lineage: Eukaryota > Metazoa > Arthropoda > Malacostraca > Decapoda > Nephropidae > Homarus > Homarus gammarus. The sequence goes on from CAUDMG010001005.1 coordinate 108,216, forward strand.
TTCGTCATCACTTGCAGAGGGATGTTTTTCTTTCAGTTTTAATGTCTCTCGGTTTATTGGCAGGACCCCACCGGTGGATTCCTCTGTGAGAGATCTTACCGCCAAAGACACTTTTCCCACACGCATTTTGTTTCGAAACTTCCTTGCAGCATCATCGGTGTTTTGCTTTCCGTCTCCTGCAGATTTTAGTCTCTCCTGCAGTGTTCTTGCTTCACATAGGAAATCATCAAGGGCCCCCTTCTGCCACAGTGTCAGTCTTCTCTTCATTGCTGCCGCATTTTCTTTGTGCTTAGTCTTTGTGTGTGTCCTCTGACAGAATAGATGTGGTATTATTGCCAGTATATGAAGAGCTAACGGGGCAAGGAGGCGGTCTTGAGTGTACTCAGTTATGAGACTAATCATCTCCCGAATCATTTCTTTGGTGGCCGCACACTTGGGTGGTTCAAACAGGTTTGCTGGAGACCACCTGACAATTTCTGAGTAAGTTTTTTTAACCCATATGTCCGCATTTTCCATCGACATGCCATTCCACTGTGGTGGCTGTCTCTCATTCACCTTGTGGACATCAGCTACTATTGGAGCAGCGTTTATTGGTACTACATTTTCAGGTTGAGTAGACTCACTGCTATCGTTTAGGATATCATCGGGCGGCTGGGTCCCGGCGATATCCACTGTGGCCTCCTGTGACGGCTCCCTGCCATGAAGGTTATAAGGGTTGCGGCAATTGTTTCCCTTTATGCAAGACACACATGGTCGGTTGTTTCTCACACAAACACAGGTAGTGCATTTTTGGTACTGGTTAGAACAGACACAACAATGTCTGTCACCCGGCATAATGATCTGCACCTTGGGCGACAGTTACGTCCGCCTCCGAACATCTGATTTGGTCCCAGGCACAAAATTATACTGGTTCTTCTTATAAGGGAAGGGCGGAGAGGTGACAGGCTGGACTGCTGTGTCCAGGTAGTAGGGGCATACGTGCGTGTATGGGTGTGTAGGCTACCCCCCCCTAATGGCGACCATTCACACATACATCAATACATCAGAATGATACACTATGGACAAGAATTTATCACACCAAGCACTTGTTTATATATCCTTGGCACAAATAACCACTATTTATATGGTCTCACTGGTGTAATATCAGTTATATATACTCACTTGGTTCGTCGAGACCTCCAGCCTCCCTCAATAGCCACATCTTTGCCACCATTTTATTATCTTAAATTACATATACTAATACAACAACAACAACAACAATAACAATAACAATAATAATAATAATAATAATAATAATAATAATAATAATAATAATAATAATGTTATTATATACGACTAACCCGAGGACGAGTTATTTTTAATATTGTTTATTTTCTTACGCTATTTTCATCAGTAAGTTCTGATGTGAAAATAATTTCTTGTGCAAATTCTTCGTTTCATAGATATAGAATTAGGATCCTAAGCGCGCACTAATTTGTCTTCCTGGCGGTAATGGGGCTGCGCTCTGGTGCTGTGCTTTTCCCTGAGCTAGTGGCAGTTTCATTTTTGGCATGACATGTGAAGTTTGTCGCCGTCTTGCTTGGATGTAATTTGCGATGTTTCCCGCCGTCACAATAAATCACTCCGCCACCCGGGCTGCATAAGTGCCGATGGGTAAGGTCATAGATGACACAACAATTGATCATGACTATAATATATCACTAGTATACTACATAAAGCACAAGAACAAAATATACCATACAGAAAAATTAGGTCAAATAAGAATGAGCCAAGGTGGATGACCAGAAGACTTAAACATGACATAGGAATAAAGAAAGGAATATATAAGAAATTAAAGGGAAGGGAGGAGCAGCTCAGAAATAGGTATAATAAACTATCTAGGAATGTTAAGAAAAATGTAAGGAAAGCAAAGAGAGACTATGAAATCAAAATAGCAAGAGAATCCAAGGCGAATCCCAAGGGATTTTTCCAGGTATATAGGACAAAGGTCAAGGACATAGTTGGGCCTTTAAAGTCAGGGAGGGGGAAAGTGATAAATGGCAGTGAAGAAATAAGCAAAGCATTGAACAGCTACTTCTTATCAGTTTACACAGAAGATATTTGCGAGGAAATTCCAGAGGTGGAACTGATATTTAGGGGAAAGGAAGAAGAGAAATTAAAGAATATCACTATCAGAAAAGAGGATGTTCTAAAGAGGATAAATAAACTAAAGAAGACAAAATCCCCAGGGCCGGATGAAATTTTTCCTCGAGTCTTGAAAGAGTGTAGAGAACAGATTAGCGGACCCCTCGTAAATTTATTTACAAAATCATTAGACACGGGAGTTGTGCCAGACTTGTGGAAACAGGCAAATGTGGTACCCATAGTCAAAAGGGGAGACAACATCAACGTCAAATTACCGGCCGATCAGTTTGACGTCAGTAGTGGGGAAATTTCTTGAATCAATTATAGCAGATAGCATCTGATCGCATTTAGAGAAAAGCAAATTAATCTACGACTCTCAACATGGGTTTACAAAGGGAAAATCATGTCTACCAAATCTGCTGACATTTTTTAGGAAAGTCTTCGAGGTAGTAGATAATGACGAAAATTACGATGTTATTTACTTAGACTTTAGCAAAGCATTTGACAGAGTACCGCATCAGAGGCTTCTGAGAAAATTAAGGCTCATGGTAACGAAGGGAAAGTTTTAAATTGGATAAAAACATGGCTCACCGATAGAACGCAGAGGGTCAGCGTAGATGGTGCTAAATCTAAGTGGGGCCGTGTAACCAGTGGGGTTCCCCAGAGGTCAGTACTAGGCCCACTCTTGTTCATAATCTACGTAAACGATCTAGATACTGGGATCAGCAGTGACATAAGCAAGTTTGCAGATGACACCAAAATAGGGCGGCAGATAAATTCAGGGCAGGATGCAAATGCATTACAGGAGGATCTAAATAAACTGCAGAGGTGGTCTGAAAAATGGCAAATGAAATTCAACACCAGCAAGTGCAGCGTACTTAATATTGGAAGAACAAATACTGTCAATGTATACAGGCTTAACAACATCAACCTAGAGAAGTCGACTTGTGAAAGAGACCTAGGGGTACTTGTAAGCCCGGACCTACGGCCTAGAAAACAGTGCGTTAATGTTCGAAATAAGGCAAATAGAGTATTGGGTTTTATATCTAGAAGTGTAAGTAATAAGAGTTCAGAGGTTTTATTGCAACTATATCTTGCGCTAGTCAGGCCGCACCTCGATTATGCGGTTCAGTTCTGGTGCCCTTATTATAGAATGGATATCAATTCACTAGAGTCGGTGCAGCGAAGAATGACGAAAATGATTCCGGGACTTAGAAACCTTCCATATCAGGATAGGTTAAAGAAACTAAACTTGCATTCCCTAGAAAGACGAAGAGTGCGGGGAGATATGATAGAAGTATTTAAGTGGGTAAAAGGAATCAATAAAGGGGATATAGATAAAGTTCTAATAATATCCGAGCAGGATAGGACTCGGAGCAACGGATTTAAGTTGGATAAATTTAGGTTTAGGAGGGAGATAGGAAGGAACTGGTTCACAAAAAGGGTGGTGGACAAGTGGAAAAAGCTTAGCAACTTTGTAGTAAGTGCTGGAAAGTGGAAAGTTTCAAAAGGAGGCTGCATAGATTCGTGGATGATAGAGAGTGGTAGTGTAGTGGATCTCTCCCCTACAACTACATCCGCATTCCAATGCGACAGTATCCTAGCAACCAGCCAACTGCTCAGGGGTGGGGGGGTCACCAGCTGCTACGTCTACCCTAACAACGGAGTCAAGAAACCGGCGAGTTCCCACGGGTTTAGTTCCGGCTGCTGTGTACATAAGCTTGCAGTCTCTCCATTGAATTTCATTCTGCCCTACGTTCCTGAACACGCAACACCTACTCCGAGCAAGCTCCTCCCTGTCCAGCTCTCATTCAACCTGGAGGACAGCAACACGCAACATCTTCTCTAACGAAGCTCCTGCACATCTACCTCCTTAAGCACGCTACTCACTGAACGTGTCTCTTGGGCAAGCTTTTCACCACACGGCATCTCCAGCACCAGACTGTCTTTCATATAATATATTTTATATAGAAAAACCACCACCTTAGAGTTTCCATCAATCCCATCCTGAGTGCTAGACAACATAATATCACGAAACTCTACAAATGGTGACCCCCGGAAAAACGCACTCACACAGGATGGAGGACGGACGGATCTCTATACCGACTTTCAACCACAACGTCGAGGACTGGTTAGATCATGTGGAAGCAATCCCCATCAGCTGACAAGCTACTGACGAGCAAAACTACGGTGCCCTGCTCTCCTCCTTGCCCATGGAAGTCGCCAAGCATGTATCACGGACTACTTCCAACCCTCCAGAAAACAACAAATTCGCCACCCTGCGGGACGCCTTAAAAACGCATTACCGACGGACCCGCCCCAGTTTCCTGCAGAACCTATCTTCTATCTCCCTTGGAAACTCAACTCCGGGACTTCTCTGGGAGGAGATGTGGAGGCTGAACTCCCGGCACGCAGACAGACTTCCCGAACCTATCCTGCACCAGCTTCACGCACAAAAGCTCCCCACACAAGTACGTATCACCATGTCCGCAGTAGATTACTCGTCGACACCTGAACTTTACGGAACCGCGTCAGATAGAATATTCAACGAATACACTGCTGTGTGCCATGATGCCGCAAACCACTCAGTGGTCACACCTCCACTTAGCCCCGGTTTCGTCAACCTGATCAACACTCCTCAGAGAAGTAGCATTCCACCAGACAAGCAAGACATCAGGGACCTGTTGCAAACTTTGAACCGCAGGATGGACACCATTGAACAGCTCTGCTCTTCCATGCCTGCTTCTTCTCCTGTTCCTGCCCCACGCACTGTGTCCTACCAACCCCAACACTCCCATCCAGCCCCAGACCCCGCCACCAGCCCCCAGCACAATGTACCTACCTTCTGTTGGTACCATCAACGTTTTGGCGCTAAAGCTAGACGCTGTGAGGCTCCCTGCAACTACACAGCGAAGCAACATCGACGGAGACTGGTAGGCGCCATAACCTCCGCCACTATCAAGCAGCACATCACACGCCTTACTTCTGACCTTGACCACTTCACTCCTGCTGCCCGTTACGACCTACTACAAACACTACATCTGGCGGTTTCTGCATTCAAGGCTACTGCCCCACGCCAACCTTCCCACCGCCCTGAACACATTCATACCGCACCAACTCGCCCACAACATTTCTGCATACTGCTCTTAACGACCCCGCAGCCGGCCCTAATGACCCAGATACCCCACCCGGTTCCTCCTCCACCTGCGGCGATAGAAGCACCACATTCCTCGTCAGTACAACCTTCTCCTATCCACAACCCTCCTTCTCCCTCTGCTTCTCCCACAGATCTCGTGCCTCCAGACAGAGTCGTCTACCCCTGCCCATTATGTCTCATATGTGAGATACAACCCTGCCAACAAGAAGTCTCTTGCAGCGCCTGGAGGGTAGGGGGAGTATTGTAGTGGATCTCTCCCCTACAAATACATCCACATTCCAATGCGACAGTATCCTAGCAACTAGCCAACTCCTCATGGGGGGGGGGGGGGGGGTCACCAGCTGCTACGTCTACCCTAGCAACGGAGTCAAGAAACCGGCGAGTTCCCACGGGTTTACTTCCGGCTGCTGTGTACATAAGCTCGCAGTCTCTCCATTGAATTTCAGTCTGCCCTACGCTCCTGAACACGCAACACCTCCTCCAAGCAAGCTCCTCCCTGTCCAGCTCTCATTCGACCTGGAGGACAGCAACACGCAACATCTCCTTTAACGAAGCTCCTGCACATCTACCTCCTCAAGCACGCTACTCACTGAACGTGTCTCTTGGGCAAGCTTCTCACCACACGGCATCTCCAGCACCAGACTGTCTTTCATATAATAGGCTATATTTTATATAAGAAAACCACCACCTTAGAGTTTCCATCAATCCCATACTGAGTGCTAGATAACATAATATCACGAAACGCTACAGTATTAACTTGACAGGAGCTGCCATGCACAGGCCAACTGGCCTATTGTAGACTCCTTATTTTCTTATGTTTTAATGTTCTTATGATGTGCCCGCATCTCCAGCACCAGACTGTCTTTCATATTGTGAGGGCGCGGGCACAAGCTGCCACCAATGTGAGGGCAAGGGTCTGGCGCTGCCACCAATGTGAGGCCGCGGGTTCCCTCTCGTGTATCTACACCACCCTCATACTTACTTACTTCTCTTAGTCTTACTCTTACTCAGTTCCGTCACCTACTCTTGGTAGCATGGACCTTCTTTTGGTAGCATGGTCGAGGGTCTAGGCCCATGGGTATGGTAATTCTGGTATCAAGTCACTTGGATGGAAATAAAGGTAAAATACTGTGGGAGAAAGGAATACACCTAAAGTACTCTAAAAACAAGTTTATTAATATGCAATCAATGGGGAAAGATATAGTATTAATCACATAACTACCAGGCTCAACTCCTGGGCTTAGTGCAAACTCAGTTCCTTCTCAACATACTCGTTAATAATTAAACTAGCATATACAGGGGTCCACTACCCAACATGGGATAATTATTTCCATTTAATTATCCCTAACATACATGTTACAACCCTCTCTGTGGACATACACTTCCAAGGATTAACCCAGGGTAGAGCACTGGGGCTCACGCCTGTTGTTATTGTGGGGTAGCCAGACACATGGCGAGTCTGGGGTCTGGCCCAACGAAGCCATGGGGCACATTAATCAGGCCGCATCGGTGCCATCGTTTCATATATGATCTCTGTTGGTCATCTTGTAATGATCATGATAATAGCTAACCTGAAAACCGTAAGGATTCATATTACGCTCAAACGTCCACAAAACCTTCTGACTCCCCCAGTGGAAACGTCCTCCGTTTTCTCTGTTCCTTGATGACGTCATCGATAAGCCGTCTTTGTTTAGACGCTGTATGTTGGGACCTGTTGCCATCCAACCCTTTGTAATCAATTTAATTTTACTTTTGATAGCTGAGTCAGAGCATTGTTAGTGAAGATAATAGTAGAGAATGAAAATGAGTTCATAGTCTCAATTTCAACGTCAGAGTGTACAGTAAATTAATTCATCGGAATAGAAGTAGGTGGACTCCCTGGCCTGTTTTGAGTGAGGGCCCCGCGGGCATTTCTACCGTTAGTGAGTGCCCGTCCCTTCATCCATACAGGTATGCCATTCCACTCTGTGTTGTAATTCGCCCTTCTTTAAGTGATTTGACCCAATTAATAGTTGATTGTGCAAGTGTTACAGTAACGTAGTTGATATGCTCTGAGTGAAGTCATATTTACGTCTTTAACGTCCCCTAAAACGTAATGTTGTTGTCACAGTTAGTGAGTGCCCGTCCCTTCATCCATACAGGTCCCCTGACGCTGCCCCGTTTGTCTCCCGATCCCATTGTGATTCTTGAATCGCTCTACCATCCAACAACGGCCTCGGATGTATTAGATGTCCAGCCGGGATCATATATGAGAAGATGGCACCGATGCGGCCTGATTAATGTGCCCCACGGCTTCGTTGGGCCAGACCCCAGACCCGCCATGTGTCTGGCTACCCCACAATAACAACAGCCCCAGTGCTCTACCCTGGGTTACTCCTTGGAAGTATATGTCCACAGAGAGTGTTGTAACATGTATGTTAGGGATAATTAGTTGGAAATAATTATCCCATGTTGGGTAGCGGACCCCTGCATAAACTAGTGTCATTGTTTACGTGTATGTTGAATAATCTACAATAAGTGCCATGTAATGTACCACCCGTAATGTTGTGAGTAAGAGTAAAGAAGGAACTGAGTTTGCACTAAGCCCAGGAGGTGAACCTGGTAATCATATGATTAATACAAAATCTTTCCCCATTGATTGCATATTAATAAATTTGTTTTTAGAGTACTTTAGGTGTATTCATTTCTCCCACAGAATTTTACCTTTATTTCTATCCAAGTGACCTGATACCAAAATTACCATACTCACGTGCCTAGACCCTCGACCATGCTACCAAAAGAAGGCCCAGGCTACCAAAAGAATGCCCAGGCTACCAAAAGAATGCCCAGGCTACCAAAAGAATGCCCAGGCTACCAAAAGAATGCCCAGGCTACCAAAAGAATGCCCAGGCTACCAAAGGAATGACCATGCTACCAAAAGAATGCCCAGGCTACCAAAAGAATGCCCAGGCTACCCAAGAATAGGTGACAGAACTGAGTAAGAGTAAGAACTAACAGAAGTAAATAAGATGAGGGTGGTGTAGAAACAGAGAGGGAGTCAGGCCCCCTCACATTGGTGACAGACCAAGAATCCGCCCCCTCACATTGGTGGCAGCTCGAGAATCCGCCCCTTCACATTGGTGTGCAGCTGGGATGTAATTTATATGGTATCAAGGTCAGGAGGAATAAATGTGATACTGTGGGTAATTTCTGTGTTTAAATGTGAGCTGTAACAACCATTTCTCCATGCATCTGCCTAACCATGTCACTGTAACTAATGAATATTTCAGAGTGCTAATAATCTTGTAATGGAAATTTTTCCCAGCGTACAGTATACTGTAGTGTAATTCTGTGCAGAAATTTTTTGAGGTTACGGAGATGTTGAAAACAGTTCACGGCAAATACTTTACTTGGAGTTAGGTTAGAACATGGGCCTCGAGAAAATTAGAAATCTGTTTTAAAGTAAAGTGTACAGTAAAAGGTATTGAAAAGTGTCTGAAAATGTCTGAAAACAGAGGTTAGCTACCGAAATTTTTTTTGCAGTCTTTTGTGAAATCTCAGAAAAGTGTTGGTTGTATGCCAAGGTAAATTTTTTTTTGGGTGCCTTTCTGCACTGGTACCATAGCAATTGTTGTGATCACCAGAGTTAATTACAGACAAAGAGTGACATTGATCATGTGCCGTGTTACGAGTGTTATGGACAGTGTCGATTTCTGAGTGTACCGGAAGGCCATAATTATATTAGTGTTATTTGTAATTGACATAATATGGGTGTAGTTGTTTTAATTTTAATTGGAAGTGTTTTAGTATAAGTTGAGGTCAGTTTTGACAAGTGAATTTATTTGTATAACCTGTGTTGTGTTAGATACCCGAGTATTTTGTATTTTTTGTATTGTTTCTATTAGCATGATTTTTAGTGCATAGAGCATTAGTTTCTAGCAGTGTAGACTTACAGGCAATGTCATTAAGTGTGTTTTATGTTTATTTGAGATCTAATACATGTATAATTTCAGCAATTGCTTTGATGAGTTGAGGACTCTATGGTGATATGGACATCTGTAAAAGAACGCAATCTTTGAAAATTGATTGGTGAAAGTACATGTAAGGACCCCCCATTTGTGAGTACAACAGAGTACAATGTGAAGTGATAAGTGTTGAAATCATTGCAATTGAAAAGACAGTGAATATTTGTTGAGTACTGAGGGGACAGTCTCGTAAAATATTACAGTATTACCACTTTATTTTGTGAAAGTGACACTCAGTAATGGAAATGTCTGATTCTTTTTTTTAAGTTTGATTTGTTATAGTACGGTGTAATTCCGGAAGAGTTAATACAGTGTTGCACCCTACAGAGATTGACAATAACAAGTACCATTGCCTTTGAGTGTGCACAGTAAGTTTGTCTTGAAAAGTGACAACAAAGTACAAGTTCACATTTCAGTATTATTACTACGGGTCATGAGTAATAAGTTGAGTAGAAAGTTGTGCAATAATTTTGAGCCAGTATTTCAAGTGTTCTCATGTATTAGAAGGACAGTTAGGCAGTAATCATTTGTTTTTGAAAGTGTGCACTGTGCCCGTGTTGTGTAGTACAGTGAGTAGTTGTGACCTCCAGGCATGATGGCCGTCACAAGAGAACAAATCAGGGCAGTCAGCTCAGAACCTGTGTCCAGTAAGTTGATGTGTAGACTTGAGAAGTATGAGGGTGGAGACATGTTCATTCTTAGGAATGACACCCAGGTTTCACCACCAGTTGTTTCATCAGGTGCATGGCCTGATGGACAAGGAAGTGTAGAAAAGAAGAGTGTGGAATGCCTCTCTTGCTAGTTATGTGAGAGACGAGCACAAGTGTTACCAAGATTTCTTTAAAGGGCTGTAGACTTTGACTGGAAGGAATTGATTGTTGACATGCATGGTGAAGAGTGATGTTTTGCATACATGTGTTGCAATTGAGAAGTACAACTGGTAAGTGAGTACGTTGTTTGCCATGTGAGTTGGGAATGTTTGGGAGTGTGTAGGTGTTTGTGATTTTTTTTTCTTTGATTATTTTTTTGATGGGGATTGTCAAGTGCAGTAGACACAGAGATTGGAAGATGGATTGGCTGTTATGCAATCATCTGATGGGTATCTGTTACTAGTTGAGTAAAGATACCAGTTGAGAGTTTTCAAGTTTTGCCGGTAAAGCCCTAGCTAGGCTTATTGTGGATGTGTATAGGAGTAATGTTCGTGACTTTTAGGTGGAGTCAGGCCTCGACAATGGCGCTGATTTTACTACATGGCTAATGCCAAAAGTACAGGCAGTTTTTGGTTTGGTGTGTTCTCATGAGGACCGTTTCGTTAGCATTGAATTCTTGGGAATATCCGCTCGTTCCGAGTCCCTTGAATGGTGCTGCCTCTCGCGAGTGCGACACAACTCTTTAGATTAAGGGCAACATGTCATTCCTTCGACTTGATGGGGTCTCTTCATTTACGTCCTCGCTTGAGAAGTCTAAGTTAAATCTCAGTGGTGTCGAGTAAGCATTTGATCAGTCTCCTCTTTGAACTATGATATGAGAAACGGTGTCTTCAGAGTTTGTATGGTGTAACAAATTGTTTATGTTTTGTATGTAACCCAATTTTTTGTTTTTTCTTTATTGTTGCATTATTTTCCTATGTATGTTTAATTACTTGTAGTTTGTTTCCCTATGCCATGTTGTCAATGATAATGGATTAATTTTTTTGGCTACTGTTTATCCCATGTATGTAACCATTGTTTGTTTGTATTTTGTATGCTTTTGTACCAGATACCTGTAAGAGTCCTGATGTGTTTTACGAGTGTATGTAGTGTGAAACCGTGACGAAAGGTAACAGTTGTTTAAAGAATCTGTGTAATTACCGTGCATGTTTTGCGAACGTTACCGCATAATATAAATCTTGGGGAAGGGGGAAGCTTTGTAATGATCATGATAATAGCTAACCTGAAAACCGTAAGGATTCATATTACGCTCAAACGTCCACAAAACCTTCTGAGTCCCCCAGTGGAAACATCCTCCGTTTTCTCTGTTCCTTGATGACGTCATCGATAAGCCGTCTTTGTTTAGACGCTGTATGTTGGGACCTGTTGCCATCCAACCCTTTGTAATCAATTTAATTTTGCTTTTGATAGCCGAGTCAGAGCATTGTTAGTGAAGATAATAGTAGAGAATGAAAATGAGTTCATAGTCTCAATTTCAACGTCAGAGTGTACAGTAAATTATTTCATCGGAATAGAAGTAGGTGGACTCCCTGGCCTGTTTTGAGTGAGGGCCCCGCGGGCATTTCTACCGTTAGTGAGTGCCCGTCCCTTCATCCATACAGGTCCCCTAACGCTGCCCTGTTTGTCTCCCGATCCCATTGTGATTCTTGAATCGCTCTACCATCCAACAACGGCCTCGGGTGTATTAGATGTCCAGCCCGGATCATATATGAGAAGATGGCACTGATGCGGCCTGATTAATGTGCCCCACGGCTTCGTTGGGCCAGACCCCAGACCCGCCATGTGTCTGGCTACCCCACAATAACAACAACCCCAGTGCTCTACCCTGGGTTACTCCTTGGAAGTATATGTCCACAGAGTGTGTTGTAACATGTATGTTAGGGATAATTAGTTGGAAATAATTATCCCATGTTGGGTAGCGGACCCCTGCATATACTAGTGTCGTTGTCTACGTATATGTTGAATAATCTACAATGAGTGCCATGTAATGTACCACCCGTAATGTTGTGAGTAGAGTAAAGAAGAAGGAACTGAGTTTGCACTAAGCCCAGGAGGTGAACCTGGTAATCATATGATTAATACAAAATCTTTCCCCATTGATTGCATATTAATAAATTTGTTTTTAGAGTACTTTAGGTGTATTCATTTCTCCCACAGTATTTTACCTTTATTTCTATCCAAGTGACCTGATACCAAAATTACCATACTCACGTGCCTAGACCCTCGACCATGCTACCAAAAGAAGGCCCAGGCTACCAAAAGAATGACCATGCTACCAAAGGAATGACCATGCTACCAAAAGAATGCCCAGGCTACCAAAAGAATGACCATGCTACCAAAAGAATGCCCAGGCTACCAAAGGAATGACCATGCTACCAAAAGAATGCCCAGGCTACCAAAAGAATGACCATGCTACCAAAAGAATGTCCATGCTACCCAAGAATAGGTGACGGAACTGAGTAAGAACTAAGAGAAGTAAATAAGATGAGGATGGTGTAGAAACAGAGAGGGAGTCAGGCCCCCTCACATTGGTGACAGACCAAGAATCCGCCCCCTCACATTGGTGGCAGCTCGAGAATCCGCCCCCTCACAATCTACTACATCCGAGACCGTTGTTGAATGGTGGCAAGAGTCACAATGGGATCTGGAGAAACATGGGAGCAGCGTCAGGGAACATGACAACACAAACAACTCTCTTGTCTAGACGACAGACGTATTTACGTTATATTACTTCTACACTGGGTGAATGACAATTCAACTATTAAATCATGAACACTGGTGAACACTGATATTCACTACAATTGACTGAATTAACTGAATGGCTACACAAAACATACCTGGAGAAACATGGGAGCAGCGTCAGGGAACGCTTTCCTTGGCTTGTCTTAGGGTATATATACCCCTGAGTTGCCAGTGATCGCTACTCACTCAATGACAATAATTACAAACAAACTAACTGTTACTCATTCAAAGATGACCCTCAGTTGACAAAGGTCTGGCGAATTACTTGAGTTGATTTACACAGACTAATTCAAGATTGAGCTTCCCAGGAGAAAGTGGAATTGCATTGACAACTGCCTTCACAAAGGGGGGACTCTGGGAGGGAACACAAGTGTAGCGTCTATGGGGAAAAAACACGTCTTCTCAGGGGTCACTAACTCACTCATGTTTTGCGGGCGTGGAGTTTAATAAGAATCATTAGTTAAATAGATCAGCAGTCAACGTGACCATGACAAAGCTCTCCCGTATCCCAAAATTCTTATTAAGCGGTAACGTTCGCTAAACATGTACAGTAATTACAAAGATTCTTTAAACAACTGATACCTTTCGTCACGGTTTCACACTACATACACTCGTAAAACACATCAGGGCTATTACAGGTATCTGGTACAAAAGCATACAAAGTAAAAGTAAACAATGGTTACATACATGGGATAAACGGTAGCAAAAAAAAACAAAAATAATCTATTATCATTGACAACATGGCACAAGGAAACAAAATACAGGTAATTAATCATACATACGAGATTAATGCAATAATAAAGAAAAAACATAAAAATGGGGTTACATACATAACATAAAAAATTTGTTACACAATACCAACTCTGAAGATACAGTTTCTCATATCATAGTTCAAAGAGGAGACTGACCAAATGCTTACTCGACACCACTGTGATTTAACTTAGACTTCTCAAGCTAGGACGTAGATGAACAGACCCCATCAAGTCGAAGGAATGACATGCTTGGCTTTAAACTAAAGAGCCATGTCCTACTCGCGAAAGGCAGCAACCTTCGAAAGATCCCGAACGAGCGGAGATTCCTAATACTACATGCACCTCCTAACGGTCCATGTGGGAGTACAGCCAAACCTAAAACTGTCTGAACTTATGGCATTAGCCATGTAGTGAAATCAGCGCCATTGTCGAGGCCTGGCTCCACCTAAAAGTCACGAACATTACTCCTATACACATCCACAATAAGCCTAGCTAGGGCTTTACCGGCAAAACTTGAGAATTCTCAACTGGTATCTTTACTCAACTAGTAACAGATACCCATCAGATGATTGCATAACAGCCAATCCATCTTCCAATCTCTGTGTCTACTGCACTTGACAATCCCCATCTAAAAAAAATCAAAGAAAAAAAATCACAAACACCTACACACTCCCAAACATTCCCAACTCACATGGCAAACAACGTACTCACTTACCAGTTGTACTTCTCAATTGCAACACAAATATGCAAAACATCACTCTTCACCATGCACGTCAACAATCAATGCATTCCAGTCAAAGTCTACAACCCTTTAAAGAAATCTCGGTAACACTGATGCTCGTCTCTCACATAACTAGCAAGAGAAGCATTCCACACTCCTTTTTTCTACACTTCCGTGTCCATCAGGCCATGCACCTGACGAAGCAACTGGTGGTGAAACCCGGGTGTCATTCCTGAGAATGAACATGTCTCCACCCTCATATTTCTCAAGTCTACACATCAACTTACTGGATACAGGTTCTGAGCTGACTGCCCTGAATTGTTCTCTTGTGACGGCCATCATGCCTGGAGGTCACAACAACTCACTGTACTACACAACACGGGCACAGTGCACACTTCAAAACAAATGGATTACTGCCTAACTGTCCTAATACATGAAAACACTTGAAATACTGACTCAAAATTATTGCACAAATTACTATTCAACTTATTACTCATTACCCGTAGTAATAATACTGAAATGTGAACTTGTACTTTACTGCTTCACTGATGAATACACAGGAAAAACATCACTGTACTCTGTTGTCACTTTTCAAGACAAACTTACTGTGCACACTCAAAGGCAATTGTACTGGTTATTGTCAATGTCTGTAAGGTGCAACACTGTATTAACTCTTCCGGAATTACACTGTGCTCTAACAAATCAAACTTAAAAAAGAATCAGACATTTCCATTACCGAGTCACTCTCACAAAAATAAAGTGTTATACTGTAATACTTTACGAGACTGTCCCCTCGGTACTCAACAAATATTCACTGTCTTTTCAACTGCAATGATTTCAACACTGTTATCACTTCACAATGTACTCTGTTGTACTCACAAATGGGAGGTCCTTACATGTACTTTCACCAATCAATTTTCAAAGATTGCGTTCTTTTACAGATGTCCATATCACCATAGAGTCCTCAACTCATCAAAGTAATTGCCTCTCTGTGGACATACACTTCCAAGGAGTAACCCAGGGTAGAGCACTGGGGCTCTCACGCCTGTTGTTATTGTGGGGTAGCCAGACACATGGCGAGTCTGGTGTCTGGCCCAACGAAGCTGTGGGGCACATTAATCAGGCCGCATCGGTGCCATCGTTTCATATATGATCCCTCTTGGTCATCTACTACATCCGAGACCGTTGTTGAATGGTGGCAAGAGTCACAATGGGATCTGGAAAAACATGGGAGCAGCGTCAGGGAACATGACAACACAAACAACTCTCTTGTCTAGACGACAGACGTATTTACGTTATATTACTTCTACACTGGGTGAATGACAATTCAACTGTTAAATCATGAACACTGGTGAATACTGATATTCACTACAATTGACTGAATTAACTGAATGGCTACACAAAACATACCTGGAGAAACATGGGAGCAGCGTCAGGTAACGCTTTCCTTGGCTTGTCTTAGGGTATATATACCCCTGAGTTGCCAGTGATCGCTACTCACGCAATGACAATAATTACAAACAAACTAACTGTTACTCATTCAAAGATGACCCACAGTTGACAAAGGTCTGGCGAATTACTTGAGTTGATTTACACAGACTAATTCAAGATTGAGCTTCCCAGGAGAAAGTGGAATAACAAAGCATTGACAACTGTCTTCACAAAGGCGGGACTCTGGGAGGAAACACAAGTGTAGCGTCTTTGGGGAAAAAACACGTCTTCTCAGGGGTCGCTAACTCACTCATGTTTTGCGGGCGTGGAGTTTAATAAGAATCATTAGTTAAATAGATCAGCAGTCAACGTGACCATGACAATATAATATATTTTATATAAGAAAACCGTCACCTTAGAGTTTCCATCAATCCCATCCTGCATGCTAGACAACATAATATCACGAAACTCTACAGTAGTAACTCAACAGGAGCTGCCATGCACAGGCCAACCGGCCTATTGCAGACTCCTTATTTTCTTATGTTCTTATGATGCGCCCGCATCTCCAGCACTAGACTGTCTTTCATATAATATATTTTATATAAGAAAACCACCACCTTAGAGTTTCCATCAATCCCATCCTGCGTGCTAGGCAACATAATATCACGAAACTCTACAGTAGTAACTCGACAGGAGCTGCTATGCACAGGCCAACCGGCCTATTGCAGACTTCTTATTTTCTTATGACCTTATGATACGCCCGCATCATCTTACGTCCAGAAAATGCCTCAAATTTCACCATATCATAGTAAGTTGTTTCTGTTAAATATACCGGGGGGGGCAGAGCCCCCCCCCCCCCCCCCGCCCTGCTGAGGAAGTTAGGTAAGGGTTTGTTGGTCGACATGAGGAGGCAGGCAGCATAGACAGACGTGTAGGGGAGAGCTCCTGGAAATTAGGAGATTCCTGGGCCCCATCGGGTCGTACTGCCCTGATTCTTGTCATTCCCTACAGGGGATCAATCGGGGCTTAAGAATTACGCACTAAAATCCCTGATCTAAGCATCACTTAGGGAAATAGCAGTATTCTTTCCGGTTTAAGCCGGCCGGGCACCCTGGCCCAGTGTGTGTGTGAGGGAAACCCAGACACCCTCCGTCCCGCGCCGCCTCCACCACTCACAGCTACTGCCATGCTGCCAAACGTTGCGACACTACCACAATCACACACTTGTACACCATTTCAAATCTGAATCTCATCCTCTTCTCTTCGCCATACCAAACTGCTGTTCTTGGGAGTGAACTGCCCTTGTGGTCTTTAAAACCTTCAGCCAAAACAGTGGGGCAACTGATATCCCGGCCCT
Organism: Homarus gammarus; assembly: GCA_958450375.1. Classification (NCBI taxonomy): domain Eukaryota; kingdom Metazoa; phylum Arthropoda; class Malacostraca; order Decapoda; family Nephropidae; genus Homarus; species Homarus gammarus. Next base: position 125,214 of record CAUDMG010001005.1, read on the forward strand.
CTTTCTTGCCGGTATAGGGAATGTAGGACTGACAGTGCTATACACTGTCCTAGGCAATGCACATAACTTGCGCCAATCTATCATGCTTCGCTCAAAGAAGCAATAATGACTGTCAAAGCAAAAATATTAATCACAGACTAGAGGTCACCTGACAGGTCTACCAAGCGGAAGCTGACAGAATTTGTTCGAAAACACAATGTCAGGTACCAGAACGTAATAGAAGCAAAAGATGGCTTTATCACACTCATGCTTGAAGACCAAGATCTGAAAAACCTCTTGTCCCAGAGTTATATAAACAATCTTAGAGAAGAGCACTATGACCCAATCCTGCCTCCTGCATTGAAGGCCAAAAGAACTGTCCTCTGCTTCCAAACGGATAAATTCGTGCACGAACAGTCTGAAGTGGAAATAAAGGCAGAGATTGAAAAAGAAAAAGCTTGGGCGGAGAACAAGGTGGACTATGTCAAAAAATTCACCAGTAAAAAAGGCAAATGGATAATCAAAATTCAGTTCAAAAGCACCGAGGTTGCTCAAAAAGGCAACCAATTCACGTCTCCTCGCATTCACTTATAGCATACCGTACCACCAAATACAACAGGAACAGTAACACCACACACGTACCTGCTGTTATATATATGTATGTTTATATGCTGCCTTTATTGAATATATATATTATATATTATGTTACTTCTTACCAAAGTCAGAAAGTGTTTAGGCTTGTATAAACACGAAATGTGTTAGGCACGTTGTAACCAAGAACAGAGAATAAACGCCCAGCCAGAGAGATCATGTGCTTGTCATTCTCCCATTAAATAACGCAAGATATTACACTGGCGACGAGGATGGGACTAACAAAGTGTTGGTGAAGTCCTTGAAGAGAGGATAGTGACCACTGAAGGGAAGGCTACTCTGAACCTGGAGAATTTAAGTGAAGAGAGCAACCATGGCTGGCGTCAGTGGATACATCGGACGATTTGGGGAGTATGATGCAGACAAGGAAGATTTTACATCATATTGTGAGAGAATGGACTTCTTCTTTCTGGCAAATGAATTAATGGACAACAGTGGTGATGCTCAGAAGAAGAAAGCCCTTCAAGAGAAAAGGAAAGCATTATTTTTGACAGAGGTAGGAGCTAATGTTTATTCTACTCTGGTCGATCTGCTTACTCCAGACAAACCCAAAGACTCCTCACTGATTCAGATTACCAAGATTCTGAAGCAACATTTTGACCCTGCTCCACTTCAGATCGCTGAAAGTTACAAATTTGGCACCAGAGATAGAGGTAAAGATGAATCAGTAAGTAATTATATAGTAGCCTTGAAGAAGTTATCCATTCACTGTAAATTTGGACAGTTCTTGAACCGAGCTCTAAGAGACAGGTTTGTAATAGGCCTGAATTTTGAAAAAATACAGAATATGTTAATGAACACCATGAACTTAACTTTTGAAAGTGCATGTCAGATAGCTACAAGCATGGAATTGACCGAGAAAAACACCAGAGAATTTGTTCCCAATGCTGGTATTGAAACAGTTAGCAGTAGTGGCTCAGTGTGTAAAGTAACTGTAGCTAAAAGGAATAAGTATACCACAAAACAAGGATCACATGCTGATTTATAATGTAAGAGGTGCCGAGGGAAACATGAAAGCTTTCAGTGTAAGTTCAAGAATTCATAATGTTACAATTGTCAACGTATTGGACATATTGCTCCTGCCAGTAGAAGTGATAAAGGTAGCGTATATGCCGTTGAAGGTGGAGAGAAGGAAATGAAAAACAGTATTCATGAGAATGTTAGTAATTTTGGATCTGATAATGATGAGAGTGCCCATGTGTTTACTATTTACACCAGTTGTGAAGAGAAAGTTAAACATAGGTATAATGTGGACTTGTGTATTAATGACACACCTGTAACCATGGAAATGGATACTGCAGCTGATTTCTCCATAATGAGTAAAGATATGTATGAGAACCTATTTGCGCATGTGCCTTTAGAAGAATCGGGTGTCAAGTTGAGAACTTATACTGGAGAGATTTGAACACAGAAGGTAAATTAGAGTGTGAGGTAAAGTACAAAAATCAGAATTTAAAGTTGCCATTAATTATAGCTAGTTATGTGAATAGACCAACTTTGTTAGGTAAGAACTGGTTGTGTGAACTTGAGATGGACTGGAAGGAGATATTTAGTGTTAGAATGTGCAACAGTATTCCAGGTCTTGAGAAATTGCTTGAAAAATACAAGATTTTATTTGTAAAGGGACAGGATGGTATAAAGGGATATGAAGCTCATATCACCATTGACAAAGATGTTACACCCGTATATGCTAAGTCCAGACCTGTTCCGTATACAGTGAAAGGTGAGGTTGAGAAGGAATTAGACAGACTTATGAGTGAGGGAATTATTGTGAAAACCGCCAAGAGCAATTGGGCTGCTCCAATAGTAATTGTACCTAAAGCTGATAAATCTGTTAGACTATGTGGTGATTATAAAGTTACCATTAATCAAGCTGTTGAGGATGAGCAATATCCCTTACCCACATCTCAAGATTTGTTTGCTGCACTAACAGGTGGAACCATTTTCACTAAGTTAGACTTGTCCCAAGCATATGCTCAGATCTCTGTTGATGCTGAAAGTCAACAGTACCTTACCATCAACACTCATAAAGGATTGTATAAGTTCAAAAGGTTGCCTTATGGTGTTAAAAGTGCACCAAGGTTATTTCAGTGCATCATGGACAAAATTCTTGTGGGTCTTCCTAATGTGTTATGTTTTCAGGATGATGTTCTTATTGTTGACAGTGACATCCAAAATCATGTCAAAACCCTAGCCACAGTATTCGAAAGATTGTTGGCACACAATGTCAGGCTCAACAAGAGCAAATGTTCATTCCTAGCTAAAGAAGTAACTTATCTTGGCTACAAAGTGAATAAAGAAGGGCTGAGACCTGTAGGAGATAAAGTAGGAGCCATAGTAAATTTACCTGCTCCAAAAAATGTCAGTGAATTAAAAGCTTTCCTAGGTATGATACAGTATTATTCAAGGTTCTTGAGTGGACTTTCATCAGTTTTAGCCCTCTGCATGAACTATTAAAAAAGGGATACCATGGAAATGGAACAGTGTGTAATGGTCATGATAAGAGCTAACCTGAAAACCTTAAGGATTCATATTACGCTCAAACGTCCACAAAACCCTCTTGAGTCCCCCCAGTGGAAACGTCCCCCATTCTCTGTTTCCCCTGTCTTGGTCTTTGGGAGTAGACGCTGTATGTTGGGACCTGTTGCCATCTAACCCTTTGTAATCAATTTAATTTGGCTTTCGATAGCTGAGTCAGAGCATTGTTAGTTGAGATAATAATAGAGAATGAAAATGAGTTCGTAGTCTCAATTTCAAGGTCAGAGTGTACAGTAAATTAATTCATCGGAATAGAAGTAGGTGGACTCCCTGGTCTGTTTTGAGTGAGGGCGCTGCGGCATTTCAACCGTTAGTAAGTGCCGTCCCTTCACCCATACAGGTAGGCCACCCACTCTGTGTTGTAATTTGCCCTTCTTTAAGTGATTTGACCCAATTAATAGTTGATTGTGCAAGTGTTACAGTAACGTAGTTGATATGCTCTGAGTGAAGTCATATTTACGTCTTTAACGTCCCCTGAAACGTGATGTTGTTGTCACCGTTAGTAAGTGCCGTCCCTTCACCCATACAGGTCCCCTGACGCTGATTCCCGTTTGTCTCCTGATCCCATTGTGATTCTTGAATCGCTCTACCATCCAACAACGGCCTCGGATGTATTAGTTGTCCAGCCGGGATCATATGTGAGAAGATGGCACCGATGCGACCGGATTAATGTGCCCCAAGGCTTCGTTGGGCCAGACCCCAGACCCGCCATGTGTCTGGCTACCCATCTCGGGTCGGAGTGTAACCGACCACAACAGCAGTTGTTAGAGGCGCCAGTGCTATACCCTGTGACAGGCCTTGGAATTATAGTCCACAGTGTGGTTGTAGGTGTTGTTAATACTTACGCATGTTGTGGGGGACCCATGTCGGGGTTTGTATCAGTATTAGTGTCTTGGGAGGAAAGACAAGGAACTGGTCCTACGATATAATGTAAGGTGACATCAGGTAGTGTGTGCACGGTAAGAGTGTAATGTCCGAGTAATTGCTGTTGAGTAAATAGGAAAACAAGGAAACCAGTACATAAGACATAGAGAGTGTGCAATAGGCCCAGGAGCTGAGCCTGGTGGTTATGTGTTAATAACATCTATTTTCCCCTTTGATTTCATATTAATAAATTTGTTTTTAGAGTACTTTAGGTGTATTCATTTCTCCCACAGTATTTTACCTTTATTTCCATCCAAGTGACCTGATACCAAAATTACCATACTCACGTGCCTAGACCCTCGCCCATGCTACCCAAGAATAGGTGACGGAACTGAGTAGAGTAAGAACTAAGAGAAGTCGATAAGATGAGGGTGGTGTAGAAACAGAGAGGGAGTTGGGCGCCCTCACATTGGTGGCAGACCGAGAATGTGCCCCCTCACATTGGTGGCAGCTAGAGAACCCGCCCCCTCACATTGGTGTGCAGCTGGGATGTAATTTATATGATATCAAGGTCAGGAGGAATAAATGTGATACTGTGGGTGATTTCTGTGTTTAAATGTGAGCTGTAATAACCATTTCTCCGTGCGTCTACCTAACCATGTCACTGTAACTAATGAATATTTCAGAGTGATAATAATCTTGTAATGGAAATTTTTCCCAGTGTACAGTATAGTGCAATTCTGTGCAAAATTTTTTTTTGAGGTTACGGAGATGTTGAAAACAGTTCAAGGCAAATACCTTATTTGGAGTTAGGTTAGAACATGGGCCTCGAGAAAATTAGAAATTTGTTTTAAAGTAAAGTGTACAGCAAAATGTATTGAAAAGTGTCTGAAAATGTCTGAAAACAGAGGTTAGCTAACTAAATTTTTTTTGCAGTCTTTTGTGAAATCTCAGAAAAGTGTTGGTTGTATGACAAGGTAAATTTTTTTTGGGTGCCTTTCTGCACTGGTACCATAGCAATTGTGTGATCACTCGAGTTAATGCTTTGTTATTTACAGACAATGAGGGACATTGATCATGATTTTTGATTTTGCCGCTTGCAGCGGCTACTTTATTGTGCACCCCACACTCATCCTGTGAGCGGTAGCGCAAAAGGATTACAGAGTAGGGTTTACAAAGGGTCATAATAATTAACCCCCGTTGTCAGGATATTATGGCACTGAAAGTTACACAGTATTTCATTTACATTATTTGTTTAGTTCTATACATAAAGGGTAACTTATTCACAAATGCGTGAGAACAGGCGTGTGAGGCAGTATGTCTGGCCTCACACTTTGTTATTCACATTTACGTGGGAGGTATTCAAGCACATTGCGTATTTGGTTCTGTACATGAGAACTGACATAGATACTAAGTGCAAAAAAGTGGATACAATCTTAATATGTCGGCTATCTTGCCATTAGAGATGAAGTGTTGTGCCATTTCACACACAGTGTGCTTGGACCTGTCCCTAAAAGGTTCTATCTTCACACAGTCGAGGACGTAGTGTTCAAGTGTGTGGCCATATGTATGGCCACACACTTTACATTTAGTTTTGTTTACATCTGCTTGAGGAACATACTGCCAAAGGTACTTATATCCTAACCTTAATCTAGCTGTTACAACATCTTGTAATCTAGTGATCTTGTTACTTGCTCCATAAACGTGTTTCACTTGATACATCTCATCATGGTAAACTATGGATTGACTAGTGCCTGTTTGCACTTGTCTACTTGCGTCAAACTCATCAATAAGTGTTGTGGACGGTGTCGATTTCTGAGTATACCGGAAGGCCATAATTATATTAATGTTATGTATTAGTGTTATTTGTAATTGACATAATATGGGTGTAGTTGTTTTAATTTTAATTGGAAGTGTTTTAGTATAAGTTGAGGTCAGTTTTGACAAGTGAATTTATTTGTATAACCTGTGTTGTGTTAGATACCCGAGTATTTTGTATTTTTTGTATTGTTTCTATTAGTATGATTTTTAGTGAATAGAGCATTAGCTTCTAGCAGTGTAGACTTACAGGCAATGTCATTAAGTGTGTTTTATGTTTATTTGAGATCTAATACATGTATAATTTCAGCAATTGCTTTGATGAGTTGAGGACTCTATGGTGATATGGACATCTGTAAAAGAACGCAATCTTTGAAAATTGATTGGTGAAAGTACATGTAAGGACCCCCCATTTGTGAGTACCACAGAGTAAATTGTGAAGTGATAACAGTGTTGAAATCATTGCAATTGAAAAGACAGTGAATATTTGTTGAGTACTGGGGGGACAGTCTCGTAAAATATTACAGTATTACCACTTTATTTTGTGAAAGTGACACTCGGTAATGGAAATGTCGGATTCTTTTTTTTAAGTTTGATTTGTTATAGTACGGTGTAATTCCGGAAGAGTTAATACAGCGTTGCACCCTACAGAGATTGACAATAACAAGTACCATTGCCTTTGAGTGTGCACAGTAAGTTTGTCTTGAAAAGTGACAGCAAAGTACAAGTTCACATTTCAGTATTATTACTACGGGTCATGAGTAATAAGTTGAGTAGAAAGTTGTGCAATAATTTTGAGCCAGTATTTCAAGTGTTCTCATGTATTAGAAGGACAGTTAGGCAGTAATCCATTTGTTTTTGAAAGTGTGCACTGTGCCCGTGTTGTGTAGTACAGTGAGTAGTTGTGACCTCCAGGCATGATGGCCGTCACAAGAGAACAATTCAGGGCAGTCAGCTCAGAACCTGTGTCCAGTAAGTTGATGTGTAGACTTGAGAAGTATGAGGGTGGAGACATGTTCATTCTCAGGAATGACACCCAGGTTTCACCACCAGTTGTTTCATCACGTGCATGGCCTGATGGACAAGGAAGTGTAGAAAAGAAGAGTGTGGAATGCCTCTCTTGCTAGTTATGTGAGAGACGAGCATCAGTGTTACCGAGATTTCTTTAAAGGGCTGTAGACTTTGACTGGAAGGAATTGGTTGTTGACATGCATGGTGAAGAGTGATGTTTTGCATACATGTGTTGCAATTGAGAAGTACAACTGGTAAGTGAGTACGTTGTTTGCCATGTGAGTTGGGAAAGTTTGGGAGTGTGTAGGTGTTTGTGATTTTTTTTTCTTTTTGATTTTTTTTTGGATGGGGATTGTCAAGTGCAGTAGACAGAGATTGGAAGATGGATTGGCTGTTATGCAATCATCTGATGGGTATCTGTTACTAGTTGAGTAAAGATACCAGTTGAGAATTCTCAAGTTTTGCTGGTAAAGCCCTAGCTAGGCTTATTGTGGATGTGTATAGGAGTAATGTTCGTGACTTTCAGGTGGAGTCAGGCCTCGACAATGGCGCTGATTCTACTACATGGCTAATGCCATAAGTACAGACAGTTTTTGGTTTGGCGGTGTTCTCATGAGGACCGTTTCGTGAGCATTTTTGAATTCTTGGGAATACCCGCTCGTTCGGAGTCCCTTGAATGGTGCTGCCTCTCGCGAGTGCGACACAGCTCTTTAGATTAAGAGCAACATGTCATTCCTTTGACTTGATGGGGTCTGTTCATCTACGTCCTAGCTTGAGAAGTCTAAGTTAAATCTCAGTGGTGTCGAGTAAGCATTTGATCAGTCTCCTCTTTGAACTATGATATGAGAAACGGTGTCTTCAGAGTTTGTATGGTGTAACAAATTTTTTATGTTATGTATGTAACCCCATTTTTTTGTTTTTTCTTTATTCTTGCATTATTTTCCTATGTATGTTTAATTCTTGTATTTTGTTTCCCTATGCCATGTTGTCAATGATAATGGATTAATTTGTTTTTGCTCCTGGTTATCCCATGTAGGTAACCATTGTTTGTCTGTATTTTGTATGCTTTTGTACCAGATACCTGTAAGGGTCCTGATGTGTTTTACGAGTGTATGTAGTGTGAAACCGTGACGAAAGGTAACAGTTGTTTAAATAATCTGTGTAATTACCGCACATGTTTTGCGAACGTTACCGCCTAATATAAATCTTGGGGAAGGGGGAAGCTTTGTAATGGTCATGATAATAGCTAACCTGAAAACCTTAAGGATTCATATTACGCTCAAACGTCCACAAAACCCTCTTGAGTCCCCCCAGTGGAAACGTCCCCCATTCTCTGTTTCCCCCGTCTTGGTCTTTGGGAGTAGACGCTGTATGTTGGGACCTGTTGCCATCTAACCCTTTGTAATCAATTTAATTTGGCTTTCGATAGCTGAGTCAGAGCATTGTTAGTTGAGATAATAATAGAGAATGAAAATGAGTTCATAGTCTCAATTTCAAGGTCAGAGTGTACAGTAAATTAATTCATCGGAATAGAAGTAGGTGGACTCCCTGGTCTGTTTTGAGTGAGGGCGCTGCGGGCATTTCAACCGTTAGTAAGTGCCGTCCCTTCACCCATACAGGTAGGCCACCCACTCTGTGTTGTAATTTGCCCTTCTTTAAGTGATTTGACCCAATTAATAGTTGATTGTGCAAGTGTTACAGTAACGTAGTTGATATGCTCTGAGTGAAGTCATATTTACGTCTTTAACGTCCCCTGAAACGTGATGTTGTTGTCACCGTTAGTAAGTGCCGTCCCTTCACCCATACAGTTCCCCTGACGCTGATTCCCGTTTGTCTCCTGATCCCATTGTGATTCTTGAATCGCTCTACCATCCAACAACGGCCTCGGTTGTATTAGTTGTCCAGCCGGGATCATATGTGAGAAGATGGCACCGATGCGACCGGACTAATGTGCCCCAAGGCTTCGTTGGGCCAGACCCCAGACCCGCCATGTGTCTGGCTACCCATCTCGGGTCGGAGTGTAACCGACCACAACAGCAGTTGTTAGAGGCGCCAGTGCTATACCCTGTGACAGGCCTTGGAATTATAGTCCACAGTGTGGTTGTAGGTGTTGTTAATACTTACCCATGTTGTGGGGGACCCATGTCGGGGTTTGTATCAGTATTAGTGTCTTGGGAGGAAAGACAAGGAACTGGTCCTACGATATAATGTAAGGTGACATCAGGTAGTGTGTGCACGGTAAGAGTGTAATGTCCGAGTAATTGCTGTTGAGTAAATAGGAAAACAAGGAAACCAGTACATAAGACATAGAGAGTTTGCAATAGGCCCAGGAGCTGAGCCTGGTAGTTATGTGTTAATAACATCTATTTTCCCCTTTGATTTCATATTAATAAATTTGTTTTTAGAGTACTTTAGGTGTATTCATTTCTCCCACAGTATTTTACCTTTATTTCCATCCAAGTGACCTGATACCAAAATTACCATACTCACGTGCCTAGACCCTCGCCCATGCTACCCAAGAATAGGTGACGGAACTGAGTAGAGTAAGAACTAAGAGAAGTCGATAAGATGAGGGTGGTGTAGAAACAGAGAGGGAGTCGGGCGCCCTCACATTGGTGGCAGACCGAGAATGCGCCCCCTCACATTGGTGGCAGACCGAGAATGCGCCCCCTCACATTGGTGGCAGCTAGAGAACCCGCCCCCTCACAAGTGCAACTCAGAAGTCATTTGAAGATTGTAAAGCTGCTCTGTCTAGTACTGATGTTTTGGTGCACTATGATACCAGTAGAACACTAAAGCTTGCTTGTGATGCATCGGGTTATGGATTAGCTGCTGTCATAAGTCACATAATGGATAACGGTGAAGAAAGACCCATTGCATATGCCTCGAGATCTCTTGCCCAAAGCGAGAAAAATTATGCACAAATAGAGAAAGAGGCTTTGTCTATCATATTTGGAGTAAAGAAATTGCACCAGTATCTCTATGGGAGGAATTATGTTTTAATAACTGATCACAAGCCTCTCTTGGCAATTTTGGGTCCTAAATCACCTGTTCCTACACTTGCTGCAGCAAGAATGCAGAGATGGGCTTTGTTATTGTCGGCATATGACAATGAGATACAGTACAGACGTTCAGATGATCATTCCAATGCAGATACTTTGTCAAGGTTGCCAGGTAGTGGATCAAATGATGGAGTAGAGCCTAAGATTTATGCTGTAACCATGATAGCAGAAGATTTTCCAGTCACCTCCGGAATGATTGCTCATGAAACTAGGAAAGATGTTTTATTAGGAAGAGTCTTGGAGTATACACTAAATGGATGGCCAGAGATTTGTCCGTCCTTAGACTTTCAATCGTATCATTTAAGGAGATGTCAATTATCAGTAGAACAGGGATGTGTGTTGTGGGGTATGAGAGTGTTAATTCCACAGTGTTTTAGAGGGTGAATGAACTGCATTTTGAACATCCAGGTATATGTGCTATGAAAGCACTGGCCAGAAGTTTTGTGTGGTGGCCTAAACTGGATAGTGAAATAGAAATGATCGTACATGAGTGCTCTGTTTGTCAGAATGTTAGGAGTATGCCACCCAGCACACCTTTGAAAACCTGGAAATGGCCTACCCGTCCCTTGTGTGATAAGGAAACAGACAAATTTCTTGTATAAATTGACAGTCATTCAAAGTGGATTGATGTTAAGCACATGTACAGTACTAATGCTGATAGCACCATTGATGAATTAAGATTAATATTTGCCGAACATGGAATACCAGAAGAGGTAGTTTCTGACAATGGTCCTCCATTCCAATCGTCAGAGTTTAAAAACTTCATGAGATTCAACGGTGTAAAGCATGTACTGACCCAACCCTATCATCCTGCCTCTAATGGTGCAGCTGAGAGATCAGTTACAATTGTAAAGGAAGCACTTTCCAAGCAGGTAACTCAAGGAACTGTAGGAAAATCAATGAAACACAGACGAGCAAATTTCTTACTCAGATACAGAACCACGCCACATAGTGTGACAGGATGTATTCCTGCAGAGTTAATGATGAAGAGACAGTTGAGAACAAGATTAAGTTTAGTTAAGCCAAGTCTGTTTGAAGTTGTAGAGAGGAAACAAGCTCAACAAAAAATGTATCATGATAAGAGTTCCAGTGAAAGATTGTTCAAGGTAAATGATAGGGTGAGAGTTAGGAATATGGCTAAAGGTTATGGTACTGTACATGCAAAGTGGATAATTGGTGTCATTGACAAGGTATGTGGATCTAGGACATATTTAGTGAAATGTGGTAACTCTTTGAGATATGTTCATGTATGTAGCACCAGGACATGATGATAAACTTGACACAGTTTCAGATGATCATCATCATGATGATGTCAAAGATGATGTTTCCCAGCATCCACTCACTGTGTCAACTGATTGTAGTGATGATATGTCTGTCACTGATAATGCACAGAGTGCAAGTGAAACCCCTGTAAAACTTGGTGGAGGGAATAGTCCTAGAAGATCAAACAGAGTTAGGAGACCTATAATTAAATTAGACCTCTAATTATCTGAATTGTGAACAGGCCTTTCAAAACTGTTCAGTTAGGAAGTTATATTTGTTGCGTTCTATTCCCTTCTTCCCTGCCATATTGTCACATGCCTGTGGCGCTCGGGAACGCGCCTGGCGTGAGGCTTGTGTTCACGTTTCCATTTCACGCAAGCTATTAATAATTTGTTAATTGTACTTATTATATTATTATTGCTCTTAGTTATTTAGGTTAATTGTATATTTATGTATGTTATTAATATGCATCATTGTCTTACTCTGTTAAGTTCAAATCAAGAGAGTATTAATTAATTATATAGAAAATCTAGCAAATGTCTGGATCACGCGAGTTGGGCGCGCTCCTCTGCCCCTCTCTGCGCGTACCCACCCCACGCCACCGCAGTAGTGAAAAAAACGTGGCATAGCATAGACCTAGGTAGACGTGTCCACTCATTCTCCAGCCTTGGCCCTTGTTTAATGCATTATCCAGTCTCTGCAATGCCCTAGGGGTATCAGGTATTAGTGACACGTTTAGTTAGGCCTAGGAAGGAATCCTGGTGGTAAGGAATCTCCTGTTTGGTAGGGATAATCATTTTGTAGTGATTGATGTATGTATGTATTTCGTATGTCTTGTGTAATATAATAATGCTAAGTAATATTTGTTTGGTCTAACTCCTTACAGTATATTTTTGTCCTTCCGGCATCACTCTTATTTTATTATACAAGTACTTATTCCCTTAAATTCAGGTTTGCTAATCCTTACTCCATTTAAAACATAAATCGAATTAATTAATTATCTTCCCTTTTGTGATTCACTTATTTCAACTGTTCTTACTTTTCAAGTACACTTGGTTGAGTAGGTTTTTTGGTGAGGATAATTATTGCCGTGTTCCCTATTTGCTCCTTTATTTGTTAATAACTTGGGGTAGGGTTCACTCCCCAAGTATAAAGGATAGTGGGATCACGACAAGTGGGGGCCTGTGTCCGGGAGTTAACCGCCATTGTTGTCATATCAAGTGTTGTTACTCGCCAGGTGTTGTTTCATCGCTAAGTATTTTTGGATGCAAGTTGCTGTGTTCACAGTGTTCATTTATATTGCTCCTGTTATTGCTTAAGCTACTGGTGAGTTAACCCTTATCTTGTGTACCAGGTGTTTGGTTAATCCCTTGCTGTGTTTCACAGTTTATTGCATTTTGATATTATTAATTAGCTAGCTAGTTAGCTTAGCTGCCACGGTTATTTTTTTCGCTACTCGATTTTGAGTTCAACATGTTTGACCTGGAAAGCTTTTTGGCTTCACCTTCAGCCGAAGTACTGAAGGGGCTTACTAAGGCAGAGTGGCAATCCCTCGCTGATTTTTATGAAGTAGAAGGCCGCTCTTCCATGAATAAGTCTAGGTTAGAAGAGGCTGTCCTCAAGTACCTTATTGACAATGAAATCATAGCCCAACCGTCGGGAAATTCAGAGGAAATTGTTACACCAAGTAATTTGGCCTTACAAGTTGAACTCAAAAGACTCGAGGTGGAGCTGGAAACTCTCAAACAACGAGGTTTGGCTCAAGGTAGTAATACTTCAACATTCAGTTTAGACAAATGTCTCAACAGTGTTCCTAAATTTAATGAGGAAGAACCAGACAAATTCTTCTCTCTTTTTGAGAAAATTGCCCGACTTAACAAGTGGCCTGTTTCTCAATGGTCTCAACTTATTTATAGATCTTTCACTGGTAAGGCATTAGATGTGTTTTCTGCCCTCTCTGAGGATCAATGTCTAGACTATGCCCTTGTTAAGTCTGCGGTTTTGAGCGCTTACAAACTTGTTCCTGAAGCCTACCGGCAACAGTTCCGTAACTGCCGGAAGACTGACAAACAAACATTTGTGGAGTTCTTCAGGCAGAAACAGGTTCTTTGTCGGAGGTGGATTGAAAGTCAGTCTGCCCATGAGGAACATGACAAGCTTGTTGAACTAATCCTGCTAGAGGAGGTGAAAAAGTGTATCCCAGGCGACATTCGAGCACACTTGGATCAGAGAGGTATCTGTACCCTGGCTGATGCTGGTCCAGTGGCTGACCATTATTCCTTAACTAATAGAAATGTAAATTCCAGGTCTTATGCTCCCCTGTCCCAGTCCTTCACTTCCTTCAAGCGGCCCACACCAACATCTACATCGGGGTCCCTGCCTCTTGTCATACCGACCCGACCCTCAGGTTCTGCATCATCTACCCCGGGTGAGCCCATGGTCCATGGGACAGGTGGATCCACTCCTACTGGTGAGAGAAACTCTAGTTGCAGGTACTGTAAGAAGCCAGGACATGTCATCAGCGACTGTCTCAAGTTAAAGAAAAGAAATCCCTCTCACCAAGGATCCCCCACTCTTTTGGTCAGGGTGGCCGAGCAATCTGAGGAATTATTGGAGCCCTGTGTCACTGCCCTCAGTCAGACTGTTGCCCTGAATGCTTCCCCCTCTTCTATGATATCAACCTTTGAACCATTTTGTTCTCCTGGTTCCTTAGCTTTGGATCAATTCAGTCAATCCACTTCTGTTAAACTCTTGAGAGACACAGGCTCAGCCTTATCTCTTGTTACTAAAGAAGCTGCTCCATTCCTGGATTCATGCTATACTGGTAGCTGGGTGCTTGTGAACGGTTTGACCGGTGGGTCGCGTATTCCCCTTTGTCAAGTGTACTTGCGGTCATCCATAAAGTCAGGTTATGTCACGTTAGGAGTAGTAGATAGCTTACCTGTAGAAGGGGTCTCTCTATTGATAGGAAATGACCTCGTTGGCGACATGATGTTCCCTAATGTTGTGATCTCATCTTGTCCCACTGCCGAGAATAATACTGTGCAGTTAGAAGTAGACCTTCCAGGGTTGTTCCCTGCGTGTGCTGTGACCCGTAGCATGAGCCGCAGTACAGAGGTAGAAGAGACTAGTGAAGTTAATGAAGTTTCCCTTCAGGACTGTGAGAAGTCCGAGGATAATCTTATCCAGCCGGACCATACTGATCTTGGTCTCAGTGAATTTTTTGAGGATTCCCCACAACCAGATAACCTCCAGAGTAGTTCTGATGGAGATAGGAACCCAGATGTCACTAGTTTTGGTTCCTCTCCCATCACTAGGAGTAAGCTTATTGAGCTACAAGCAGGGGATCCTGAGCTAGTAGGTTTTCTCAATAGGTCAGTTACTGAGACCGAAGCCGAGCAAGAATCAAATTGCTACTACACTAGGTCTGGTGTATTAATGCGGAAGTTCCGTCCCTCCAATTCTCCTGCCAATCACCCTTGGTTAGTTCATCATCAAGTTGTTATTCCCAAACCTTTGCGGCAGGACATACTTAGTATCGCTCATGATGGGGTGGGTGGTCATTTAGGAGTTAGGAAGACTTATGCAAAAATTTTATCCCAGTTCTTTTGGCCTAGGATGAAGAAAGACGTCAGCTCTTACTGTCGCACTTGCCATGATTGTCAGGTAGCGGGGAAACCGAACCCCAGTGTTAAACCATTCCCTCTGCAGCCTATCCCAGTCATTGAAGAGCCCTTTAGTAAGGTGGTCATAGATTGTGTCGGTCCCTTACCTAAGACCCCTCGTGGTCATCAGTTCTTGCTAACCATTATTGATTGTGCAACCCGTTATCCTGAAGCCATTCCCTTGCGCCGCATCACAGCGAAGAATGTTATCAAAGCCTTAACCCACTTCTTCACTCAAGTAGGCCTTCCTACAGTGGTGCAATCAGATCAGGGTTCCAATTTTACTTCCCGGTTGTTTAATCAGGTAATGCAAACCCTGGGAGTCCGGCAGTCGAGGTCTTCGGCCTATCACCCTCAGTCACAGGGGGTGGTAGAGAGGTTTCACCAGACACTAAAACTCATGTTGCGCACCTTCTGTCTGGAGACTGGGAAGGATTGGGACGAGGGAGTTGACCTGCTTTTGTTTGCTGTTCGGGACAGTAAACAAGAGTCGCTAGGATTCTCGCCCTTCCAGCTCGTCTATGGACATGAGGCGCGAGGGCCTCTTAAGGTGTTAAAAGAGTGTTGGTTGAGTGATCAGAGCGCGACGCCCTTAGCTTCATATGTGGTCCAATTCAAGGAGAAGTTGCGTCTGGCTGTAGAACTTGCCCAGTCCAACTTAAGGTGTGCTCAGGTGAAAATGAAACTGCATTTTGATAAGGCCCATAAGGCAAAACCTAGAGAATTCCAAGTGGGGGAGCAGGTGTTGGCCTTCCTGCCCTTACATGATCACCCTTTTAAATCCAAATATAGTGGTCCATATGAAGTACTAGAAAAACAGGGGTCCGTGAATTATGTGATTAGCACCCCTGAACGGCGTAAGAAAAAACGCCTTATCCATGTCAATCTCTTAAAGTCATATCATGTTCGTAACGAAACCCTGGGAAAAGCAGTTGCTTGTGTTGATCAATCCTTGCCAAATTGTATCATTGTGCCAGAGTGTCCAGATGATAAGGATCAGTGTTTTTCTGAAATAATGAATGGGTCTAGTGTAAAAGTTGAAAACTCGACTATCTTGGAGGACCCCAGTGCTAAGTTGTGCCATCTCTCTAGTGACCAAGCCAATAATATAAGGTCTCTATTACAGGAGTATCCTGTTATAGTTGGTGATTACCCACTCTCTTGTTCAGTGCTGGAGCATGACGTTGAGACCAGGGGAGCCAAGCCAATCCGACAGCGTCCCTACCGTCTTAACGCCTTCAAGCGGGAGTGTGTGCGAGCCGAGGTACAGCGTCTTCTAGAGCTAGGCCTCGTCGAACCCAGCATCAGTCCATGGGCATCCCCTGTTGTTCTAGTTCCAAAGCCAAGTGGGTCAATGCGGATGTGTGTGGATTATCGCAAGGTGAATGCTGTCACTGAACCCGATGGTTATCCCTTGCCACGCATTGACGACGTGATCGACGATCTTGGACAGGCAAGGTACGTGACCAAATTGGATCTCCTCCAGGGCTACTACCAGATAAGACTGACTGAACGCTCCAGGGCCATCTCTGCTTTTGTCACTCCTGAGGGGCTGTACCAATTCACAGTCCTTCCGTTTGGCATGCGGAACGCCCCTGCAACCTTTCAACGCCTCATGAATTTCATCACGTCTGGTCTGGAAGGTGTCCGCTGTTACCTAGACGACCTTATCGTCTTCAGCAGTTCCTGGGAAGATCACATGAGTCGTCTACAAGCCCTCTTCTCCGTACTGGCTGCAAGCAAGCTGACGGTGAACCTTGTCAAAACTGAGTTCGGCCATGCCCACGTCACTTTCTTGGGGCATGTGGTCGGACAAGGGGAAGTCCAGCCTATAGCAGCCAAAATTGAGGCAATTCAACAGTATCCGGTGCCCGGCGATAAGAAGAGTGTGATGAGGTTGCTGGGTATGGCGGGGTACTACCGCCGTTTTTGTCCAAACTTCTCCTCCGTTGCCTCTCCCATGACTGACCTGCTGCGTGGCAAGAAAACCTTCAAGTGGACTACGGCTTGCCAGAAATCTTTTGAGAATCTTAAATCCCTGCTGGCAAATGCTCCTGTACTACTTGCACCTGACCTCCAGAAACAGTTCACTCTCCATGTCGACGCCAGTGAAATTGGCGCCGGTGCGGTGCTTATGCAAGAGGGTGAGAGTGATCAAGTGCTTCATCCGTTGTGCTATTTTTCTAGAAAATTTAACAAATATCAGAGAAACTATGCCACCATTGAAAAGGAGGCTTTATCACTGATCATGGCACTAGAAAACTTCAAAGTATATATTGGCAGCACTGCTTATCCCATTCAAGTGTTCACTGATCATAACCCACTTACTTTTGTTGACAAGATGAAACATACCAACCAAAGACTTTTGAGGTGGGCTCTATCACTTCAGCCCTATAACTTGAACATTTCCCATATCCGCGGAAAAGAGAACGTGTTGGCTGATGCACTTTCTCGAGTCTGATTATTTAGTAACTGTGTCTATATGCAAATTACTTTTTTTTTGTTTTATTGTCATTGAGTACCTTGTGTTTATATTATGAATTATTTTGCTTCATATTGATTTAAACCAATTGTGTTAGTTATCACTTTCGCTGTGTAGCTGTACATCCATTTTCGCTTCCAGTTGGTTGTAAGCTCACTTTTTTGGGGGGAGGTGTCACATGCCTGTGGCGCTCGGGAACGCGCCTGGCGTGAGGCTTGTGTTCACGTTTCCATTTCACGCAAGCTATTAATAATTTGTTAATTGTACTTATTATATTATTATTGCTCTTAGTTATTTAGGTTAATTGTATATTTATGTATGTTATTAATATGCATCATTGTCTTACTCTGTTAAGTTCAAATCAAGAGAGTATTAATTAATTATATAGAAAATCTAGCAAATGTCTGGATCACGCGAGTTGGGCGCGCTCCTCTGCCCCTCTCTGCGCGTACCCACCCCACGCCACCGCAGTAGTGAAAAAAACGTGGCATAGCATAGACCTAGGTAGACGTGTCCACTCATTCTCCAGCCTTGGCCCTTGTTTAATGCATTATCCAGTCTCTGCAATGCCCTAGGGGTATCAGGTATTAGTGACACGTTTAGTTAGGCCTAGGAAGGAATCCTGGTGGTAAGGAATCTCCTGTTTGGTAGGGATAATCATTTTGTAGTGATTGATGTATGTATGTATTTCGTATGTCTTGTGTAATATAATAATGCTAAGTAATATTTGTTTGGTCTAACTCCTTACAGTATATTTTTGTCCTTCCGGCATCACTCTTATTTTATTATACAAGTACTTATTCCCTTAAATTCAGGTTTGCTAATCCTTACTCCATTTAAAACATAAATCGAATTAATTAATTATCTTCCCTTTTGTGATTCACTTATTTCAACTGTTCTTACTTTTCAAGTACACTTGGTTGAGTAGGTTTTTTGGTGAGGATAATTATTGCCGTGTTCCCTATTTGCTCCTTTATTTGTTAATAACTTGGGGTAGGGTTCACTCTCCAAGTATAAAGGATAGTGGGATCACGACAATATGTAATTCTGTAAGTTTTGTTTATTTAGGATTTGTAGCAGCCATGCTCTCTTTTGAAAGGGAGAAATAGTGTTATATATATGTATGTTTTTATGCTGCCTTTATTGAATATATACATTATATATTATGTTATTTCTTACCAAAGTCAGAAAGTGTTTAGGCTTGTATAAACACGAAATGTGTTAGGCACGTTGTAACCAAGAACAGAGAGAATAAACGCCCAGCCAGACCGATCATGTGCTTGTCATTCTCCCATTAAATAACGCAAGATATTACACCTGCCTCAGGTGCTATGCCATTGAGGATCATGATAGTGTGAACTGCCCCAAACCCAAGGAATACAATATCTGTTCCAAGTGTCCCTCTACGGAACATACCTAGACCGAATGTAAGGCACCACTAAAATGCCTTAACTGTCCCAAAAGAAAGGAAAAAATCAAGGAAGCACAGCAAATAGCCATGCACTGTCCCAAAAGAAAGGAAAAAATCAAGGAAGCACAGCAAATAGCCACAAATACATCAGTATCACCATACAAGGCTGTGCTGCCGATAGGAACCCCGACTCCTGCAGTCACTGCACGGTCATACAGAGGTGCAGTGATGGTAGGGACCCCGACTTCTGCGGTCACTATGGTCCCTGCAGCCAATACAGACTCTACAGTCTTGTTGAATACCAGAGACAGATACCTCCATGACCGCGACATACTAGCCAACATGATTGTCAAACACGCCCATGAGGAGGATGTTCGGCACCCAGGCCGCTTTCAAACAATACTCGAAAAATGCTTACGCCACCACAATCTACCCATCCCAAAACTGTTCAGGGCAACATCCTCAGCCTCGGAGGAGACAACAGTGGCCTTCTGTGGGGGTGCACAAGTACCCACATCGGAGATAACACTTGTCCCCCAATCTCCAACATTCACAGACGAGACAACAGTGAACTCTGGTGTGGATGCACACGTTCCTACACCGGAGATAACACTTGTCCCCCAATCTCCAACATTCACAGACGAGACAACAGTGACCTCTGGTGTGGATGCACACGTTCCTACACCAGAGATAACACTTGTCCCCCAATCTCCAACATTCACAGATGAGACAACAGTGACCTCTGGTGTGGATGCACACGTTCCTACACCAGAGATAACACTTGTCCCCCAATCTCCAACATTCACAGACGAGACAATAGTTGTCTCTGGTGTCGGTGCACAAGTACCCACACCAGAGATAACACTTGTCCCCCAATCTCCATGTCATGGTCACGTTGACTGCTAGTCTATTTAACTAATGATTCTTATTAAAATCCACGACCGCAAAACATGAGTGGGTTAGCAACCCCTGAGAAGAAGACGTGTTTTTCCCCATAGACGCTACACTTGTGTTCCCTCGCCTTTGTGAAGACAGTTGTCAATCAGTTGTTTATTTCACTTTCTCCTGGGAAGTTCAATCTTGAATTAGTCTGTATAAATCAACTCAAGTAATTCGCCAGACCTTTGTCAACTGAGGGTCATCTTTGAATGAGTAACAGTTAGAGTTGTTTGTAATTACTGTCATTGCGTGAGTAGCGATCACTGGCAACTCAGGGATATATATACCGGCGCATCACGCAGGGCTAGCGTCCTCTGACGCTCTCCAACGTTTCCCCAGGTATGTTTATGTGTAGCCATTCAGTTTGATTCAGTCAATTGGAGTGAATATCAGTGTTCATCAGTCTTCATGCTTTAACAGTTGAATTGTCATTCACCCAGTGTAAGAAGTAATATAACGTAAATACTTGTGTCATTTCTAGACCGAGTTTTGTTTGTGTTGCTCAGGTTTCCCAGTCTGTCCCCTGACGCTCTCCAACGTTTCCCCAGATCCAATTGTGACTCGTGGATCACTCGACAACTGCCCCGGATGTAGTAGAATGTAGATACCCAGCAGGGATCAATATATGAAACGATGGCACCGATGCGGCCTGATTAATATGCTCTACTGCCTCATAGTGCCAGACCCCAGACTCGCCATGTGTCTGGCTACCACCGACCTTAACAACAGTCGTGAATCTCGGTGTTTTACCCTGGGACGCACCCTGGAAGTATATGTCCACAGAGGGTGTTGTAATAGTTATGTTAGGGATAATTAGTTGGAAATGATTATCCCATGTTGGGTAGTGGACCCATGTATCGGCTGGTTTCAGTATTAACGGGTATGTTGAGTAAAGTCTTGTAACTGTACTGAGAAGTACTACTTGGAGTGGAAGTACAGTAATCAACCAGGAGTGCCATGTACTATGTATTGTGAGTAGGGCCAAGGAACTGGTCCTGTAATGTATGTAATGTAACACCAGTGAGGTTGTGTGCAGCAAGAGTAAAAGATCTGAATAATTACTGTTGAGTAAAGGAATAAGAAAATAAGTAAAGAAGAAAGTACTGAGTCTGCAATAAGCCCAGGAGTTGAGCCTGGTAGTTATATGATTAATAATATACAGTATATCTTTTTCCCTTTGATCTCATATTAATAAACTTGTTCTTAGAGTATTTTAGGTGTATTCATTTCTCCCACAGTATTTTACCTTTATTTCCGCCCAAGTGACTTGATACCAGAATTACCATACCCATGTGCCTAGACCCTCGACCATGTTATCAAAAGAATGACCATGCTACCAAAAGAATGACCATGCTACCAAAAGAATGACCATGCTACCAAAAGAATGACCATGCTACTGTAGTGGACGTCTCCCCTACAAACTACGTATCGCATTCCAATGTGCCGCCTCCCCTAGCAACCAAGCGAGAGCTGTCCCTAGATGTTACCGTATCTTAGCAACGGAACTAGTCACTGGCTACTTCTTGGGTTTTCCCACCATGACTCATAGCCACGGCTGGGTGTATATAAGCTCTGTCTCTCCATTGAGATTCATTCTGCCCATTTTCCTGAACAAGCAACATCTCCAGCAAGCTCCACGCTGTTAACATTTCATTCAACCAGGAGGCCAGCAACAGGCAACATCTTCTCTAACGAAGCTCCTGCACATCTACCTCCTTCAACAAGCTACTCACCGCACGTCTCTACCAAGCAGCCCCTCACCACACAGCACCTCCAGCACCAGACTGTCTATCATATAACTTATATATTATACAAGAAAACCACATAGAGTTTCCTTCCATCCTGAGTGCTAGACAACTTTAATATCTCGATACCCCTACACTACCAAAAGAACTTGTGAAGGAACTGAGTAAGAACTAAGACGAGAGAAGTAAGTAAGATAAGGGTGGTGTAAGTGTTGGAAACACGCGCCCTTACATCCAACATTCACAGACGAGATAACAGTGGCCTCTGGTGTGGATGCACACGTACCTACACCGGAGATGATACCAGTCTCTCGGACTTCAAGCAATCTATCAGGAAAAGTCCTGAATCTAAGCATCTACGTACCAGACCACATAAACGAGGACTGTACACGTGATGAAGTCGCTAAAGGAGTATTGGAGTGCAAGATGAAATGGAAGTACGACCACCCCAGTTCCGAGGAGTACATCCACGAAGCAATTAAACAAAAACGGGTCGATTTAACAGACTGCATCCGCAAGACATCCGATGGGATGATAAAAAAATTGAGGAATGGACGCGCAGTGACCAAACCACGAACCCGAGGTATCCCCCCAAAACCGCAAGATACAATGGGCTCGCTTCGTAAGGCAGTGAAAATAATGCAACATAACGTCCTCCACTGGGGAACTAATAAATTCAGTATGTCCAGCCAATACAGCCAAGTCGACGCAGATATTATACTCATAAACTCACACGGCCAAAAGGCGGCTGAGGAACTGAAAATATTTGGTTACACGATCCATAAATCCAATCTATCAGAGGAGCCAAATGACGGGGTGGCCATCGTCTTAAAAAGAGATGTCCACCACAGAATCATAGACGACTTCACCTCTGAAACTCTCACTGTTCAAATCAACTTGACCACAGGGCCAATCATAATAGCCACAACCTACCTCCCACCACGCAGGGACTACCTGCCTTACGGGGACTTCCACAGACTCCTATCATACCACCAACCAACCTACATCCTCTACTAGATGGTAAGAGAACAACTAACAATGTTGGAAGAGGCCTCGCTGGCTTCATAACAAACAAAAAAGCCCAACTAATAGGCCCAGACTTCCCCACGTTCTACAGTAGCAACTCAGCCACTACTCCAGATATAGCAATAACAAACGGGAGATGCTTCCACAACTATCTCTTTCAACAAGGCCCTGTAACCTCCAGCGACCACCTACCTATAATCATGACCATCTCAGCAACACCAATAACTATACCAGCTCCACCACGGAGAATCGCCAAGCAAATCGACTGGGACTTATTCAACGAAAAAGCTACAGCTGAACTTAGGCCAAGGGCATGACAATCCTGCAGACAATACACAGTCAGCCGGTGAACATAATAGACGAAGAAATCAACACATGGTGTGAAGCCATAGGAACAGCCTCCCAGGAGGTCACGCCTCTCAAACGCAACAGAACTCTCCCACACCCACAACAGACTCCAGAACTCATAGTATACTGCCAGATCTGGGGTCACTAAATTAAAGGGGATAACTTAACTCTAATCTTAATTTCTAAGGGTCGCTGCCACCAGACCCCCTCTGGACAGCCTGTAGCTCGTTAGGTAGAGGGCAGAGTGGACTAGGCATTGGGTTAGGTTTTCCATTGACCAGATCGATGAGGGTAAAGAAGGGGGAAACCATAACATGTCTTAATTGATTTATTCCTTATAAAACATACTGGTAAAAAAACATATACATGAAGTGGCCTTCCTCAGAAGAACACGGAATTTTGGTTACCCAGCTGGGCCCCAGACTCTTACATTGCCGGCGGGTCATCCACCCACTTATAGCATAACAATCGGTGAACGCCGTACCTCGGTCGTTCCTTCTTACAATATCCCTTAACACATCAGACTGCTCCACCTGCGTGGATTGTAGCACCGTCGGTTATCATACATAGTAGCACCATCTCAACACACCTGTTACACTCCATACCTGCAAGTATGTGACTCCTTGTGACTTTTAGGTATACACAACGGGCACCTCGTTCGCACACCGCCCTCGGTGGGTAAAGACGAGGGCTTCACCTAGAGACATACCAGCACTATTTCTACGCCTGGTATTATAGGTCGCTCCAAGTGACGACAGCAGATTCTCACAGTCTCCTTAGTTGTGACTATTCATGTGGGGTGGTGCGCTGGGAATCCACCGGTTCACAGTGGACTGGTATAGCGGGGGAGTACTCCCCACCCGGGGTGACGCTCAAGTGGACAATGGCGGCCGGGCGGCAAGATACTCCGGCCACATGGCACCTGTGGTGACGGCAGAACGGGAAAGACTAAGCAATAATGCTTGACGGGCGGTTATCCCACCCCTTAACACATCCCTATCACACTTATATATCCAGCAAAGCTTTAAATTGTAGTAACTGCTATTTATCAACCTTAATTGTAGGGCGGGATATAGCCCGCTAGGACACTGACCTGTGGTGACGGCAGAACGGGAAAGACTAAGGCCGGCTTCCCGCCGCTTCTCGTCACATAGGCCTACAGTATCCAATCCTCAATTTACACTTTTGTTTCTTATGGTTCTCACCTGAACACTTTACGGTATATTGTCACTCATTTCTTATAAACACATATATTAATCCTAAATTACACACTAAGGTAAGGTCTTGGTTTGCTAGTGCTTGGGTAAATGCCTGAGATTATAATATTAACGGGGCATCTGAGGCGGGTACATGACGCGCCTTGAAACAAAAGCGGGGGTGTATCAACGTCACTTAAAAACTGTAATGAGGGATCCTCCTCTCACACATTGCACTATTTGAACACAGACATAAGATTCTCTGATCACTGTACCTGTCGTGGGTATATGTCACGTGAGGCTACGAGGTGTATTAAATTCATACCGACGCATACACGATATTTCCTTTCCGGTATAGTTTCTAGATCACTGTCAACACCTCACATAGTTCTGATACATTTATCCTTTTTCCAGATCATTGTTCTCATGTATTTTCATATGATATCTGTTGGAGTTATGTTCGCTACATGCCCACAGACGTAAATAGCAGGACCTTCAAACCCTGATCCACACTTAGTCTTACAGTACACTAGTCCGGCTCAACTGGACTTTAACATTCATCTTATGCCTACCCTGAGTGATCCTTAATGCTATGAATACATACACTTGATATGATATAACTAACCTGGGTACAATACAACACATGGTCTAGGAACCTTGAGTAGGTGGGTTGTCCTTTCTCAATGTTTCCCGTTTTCTGAGGTTCTACAAGCGCGGTGCATTTGAATGTTATGTAGCGTAATATGAATTAGATGTTTTTTTTAGGGATGACAATGATGTGCGCAGTTCAATAGCCCTCACAAACCAGTTCCAACTGCTACAACAGAGAGCCGAGACCCATGGTTGGGACATCGTAAGCTACAATACATACAGAAGAATCCGGGAGGAAATAAAAACAAGATCTCTGGAAGAAAGCAACCTTAAATGGGCCGAAATAGTTTAACAACTCTCACATACATACAACGATCCAGGAGAGTTCTGGAGTCGAGTTAAGAGATTGAAAGGTTGCAGCCATAACGAGTCATCATACATAACTGACCACGCAGGAAGTAAAATATATGACGACCAAGACAAAGAACCCATATTCAGGGACATATGGAGGAACATCTTCCGAATCACAAATGAAGAGAATAGGGGATTCGATGGTACCCACGAGGAGCTCGTCCTTGATGAACTCCGGGGCCAGACACACCGCACTCAGCCTTCCCCTGAAATCATATGGGAGGATCTGAGAGTGGACAGCCCATTGTCCAAACCAATCACCTCGGAAGAACTCAACAGAGCAATCTCCAATACCAAAAATAAAGCCCCTGGTTATTCAGACATCACCAAGGAGATCCTCAGTCACATAAACATCCCGGCCATGGAGAGACTGAGAACCACAATGAACGCTTGCCTGGCCTCGGGCTACTTCCCAACAAAATTCAAAGGGGCCATTATTACCCTAACACCAAAACAAGGAAAGAACCCCGCCGTCCCACTAAATTACAGACCGATCTCCCTCCTCGAAATACCTGGAAAAATCCTAGAAAAAATCATAAATAACGGTCTGAGAAATCACCTGGAAACAACAAACAGAGTCAACTGCAGACAAATCGGGTTCAGGAAAGGGAAGTCCACCACAACAGCGATAGCCCTGGCACGTGAAAACATAGCCAGAGCCGCGGCGAGTGGTAGACAATGTAATCTAACTCTCTGGGATGTAGCGAAGGCATTTGACAAAGTCTGGCACGACGGTCTAAAATATAAGATCCTCCAGCTCGGACTTCCCACCAACATTGAAAAGTTGCTTTGCAACTTTCTTGACGGCAGAAATGCCACACTGAGGGTAGGACAACACACAGGAGAGACCTTCCCACTCATGAGTGGAGTCCCTCAGGGAAGCGTCCTCTCCCCTACCCTATATATTATCTACACAAGTGACACCCCGCCTCCCACTAGAATAGGTAACGAAGATATTATGTATGCAGACGACATCACTCAAATAACAACACATCAAGGAAAATCGCGAGCGTTACAGGTCGACAACACCAGGCGGGAATCAGAAAGGGCAAATAACTACGAAAAACAATGGAAAATCCAAACTAGTATCCCGAAATTCACAGTGATACCCTTATGCAGAAGGAAAACCCATCCATTAGTAACCAATAATGCCCAGATAGAATACAAAAGCAGAGGCACCCTCCTGGGCCTACATATATCCACGACAGGCTACTCCCATCATGTTCACAGCAGGAAGGAAAAAGCAAGAAGAGAGCTGAGAAAAGTATACCTCTTTAAAGCGCTTCCTGAGAAAATAAAACTCCGCCTGGTGACATCATTTATCACACCGATATTAACTTACCCAGCACTACCTCTTCATGCTATGAGCACCACTCAAATATTAAAATTACAGGTGGTCCAAAATGAAGCCCTAAGATTCGTCACAGGTGAGATACCCCTTCACCAGAACCACAGCCGAGATACATAGAGACCTGAGAATGAAACCCATCAACCAGCAGCTGCACACCCTGGCTAGCAGAATCTGGCAAAAGATAGAACGATCAGAGCAGGAACTCCTTCAAAGACTCCCACTAGATAACGACAACAACCATACATGGTTCCCAAAAAGCTACGAAATCTCAAAAGGTCCATTACCACCCCTGATCTACGCGGCCAGGCAATAGACAACCCCCCTAGACCAGCATCCGCCAGTAGAGTCGGCGGAATATGAAATAAGGCCCTTAAAACACCCATAAATGGGACAGGGTAGACTGTCTAGTGCCTGTACCGACAGACAATAACTAACCCATGATACAACCCAAACACGCTATTAGCTTAGCTAGGCAGTCAGCCCGCCCTCTCTTACCTCCCCCTAAATTTCTTCAATTTCCGAACTATAATTTCCTTCCCCCACCTGTAATCTTCTTTCATTCCTCCATTCCCTACAAAAAAAAGGTTTGTTTGGTTAGGTCTGTTTTTCATCCCCACAAATGTTAAGTTACATTTATTTTAAAAATATCAATTTTTAACACTGCACAAACTACAACAGTGTCCACTATTAAAAAAAACCCCTGAAAATCCGGCGTTTTAATTATCGTTTTCGATCAATTTCGGCCGCGGGTTAGTCCTGAATAATAATAATAATAATAATAATAATAATATTAATAATAATAATAATAATAATAATAATAATAATAATAATAATATTAATAACAATAAAAACTTATGATCGTACCAAACCAAAATACAAAGACTATATATAGTCTTTGCCCAAATAGAAGAGTTCTCAACTTCAAATTCGGATTCTTAGTATTGGGACTCTTAGTATTTATTTACTTCAGCTGGTTGAGACGATTCCTCGTTTTGAGTATTGACCCCAACAACTGCACTTCATTAGCCTCAACAATGGGTGATGCTGACAGAGGAGAACTTACTGTTTTAGTAAGTAATGCCTTTTGAATAAACGGTTGACATAATGAACTTGGTGTTAGAATCAATATGAGCTTGGATGCGTAGATATGACAAGGAAGGGTGTTGTCTATTGTAGATAACATAACTGAAATTAAGTAAATTTGCTGGTAATGTCTGAGAACAGCTGTACCACCAGTATCACTTATTCGATTTCGTTAATTTATGACACAGGCGACAACTTATTTTAATTTATTTTTTGGTACATTTGCACTGTCACACCGCACTCTGTTAGAAAATAAAAAAAATATTATTCTAGTGTATTTGTGTGTGTTTAGACCGAATATGACCTTCATTTCTGGCGGAAATTAGCCGGGATTTTTTATCGAATTTTTTTCGCTGGACGTTTCCTGAAAAAAAAAAACCATGGCAAAATACACCCAAAAAACACTACAAAAACAAAACTCAAACCTAACCTAACCTAACCTAACCTAACTGACTCTCACCATATGTTGGAATCACCTACTTCTTACTTTATTGGCCTGGTTCTTGTTTGTCTTACACAACGCCACATATGTTGGTTTTTGCGTTATTTACATTGTCTTGCTCTTAGTACACTTTACTGAGGTTGGAAGAACACCATGCGATCGAAAAAATGCTATAGTTTATTCGGTTTTTCCCCAAAACTCGCAATCAGCTCCATGTAATTTAAGTGACACCCATCGCAGACTTCCATGGTCGGAATTGAACTTGAATTTCGAAATAAAACTCGAAATTGATTGGGCCAAATATACCGCGAATTAAACCCAAAATCATTTTAATTGGTTGCAAAAACAAAAACGCTTTTGATTGGCTGCGTGACGTGTACGGGAATGCATGCGCGTGATGATTTATGAAGGATACGCAGGAGACATGCAGTGTTGGAGGTGAGGCAGGCGATAATGGCGGAAGATTAATGGAAGAAAATAGAGAAAATTTTGGATATGCGATCTCCGTTATGATACATTTCCACCGGTAATGTAATAGATGAAAATTATCTTATAATTAGACGTCTTATTAGAATAAGATAATAGATTAGTGGCAGGAAAGTGCGGTGTGTAAACGCAAAAATACCTATTTTTTTCTCTGCGATCATGAATCTCTGGTAAATATTCGTCCATTGGCTGTTCTCGGGTTTTGGTATGAGAATGCTTGGTCAATTTTCCTTAATGCACCGGTCTTTGTTTGGATATTAAAAATATGTTTTTCAGATGTTATTTGATGAGTTTTGAATGAATTTGATATTCATTTCAGCCGGAAATCAATAGTTTTTGAGATCCTCCCCCACCCAACAATATTAACAAAAATTATATTATTCTCGAGTAAATCTCATAAATAAAAAACAACAAACCAACAAAGCCAAAGCTAACCTGACCTAACCTACCGTAACACTATTTTTCCAATGAAACTCTGCAATTGACGTAAAATAATCTCTATCGTAATGTCGGCACAGCTACTTTCCACCTGTTTAGCCATATCTGGTTATTCTGGTACTGAAAAATAAAATTTCTGCTCCCGATGCACCCACACATTGTTCATTAGCTAAGACAAAACACTCTAGTCCAATTATAAGCCTCCTATTGCTATAGCCTTCTTGTTGTGGAACAAATCTGACCTTCGTTTCTGGTGCTAACCGCCCTAACCTAACCTAACCAAAACCTGGCTATTATCCTAAACTGACCCATTTTAGTGTCATATGATCAGTTTTTCACCAGGGCTGTGGAGTCGGAGTCGAGGAGTCGGAGGAAATTTCGGCTTGTGGAGTCGGAGTCGGTAAAATTGTCCAGACTCTGACTCGGACAGCTGAATCTTGATTGCACTGAATTGCCATTTTCTTCACGAGCTTAGTAATAGTATTAGTATCTGAGTATTTCCCTCCATTATTTAATTATATTAAATCCCTTCAGCCCACTATAAGAGGGTTGATAGAAAAAAAATGAAACTTCTGGTTTTATTTAGTCAACTGCAGGAACAGTTGCCATCCTGCGTGTAGTTTGAAAATGTAATGCTAATATAAATCACAGAGTAATTTGTAGCTTAGCAATTTCCTCTGACTTAATCATGTAAGGTTTATCCATTTTCCTTAATAAGGTATTCATTTCTTTAATGTACATAAATATATAACTTTACTTTAAAAGGAATTGTAGGATCATCATTTAGATCCACATCAGATTATGAGCTTAAACAAAATTCATATGCTGAGATCGAACTTTTAGATGTACATGTAAATGGTGTTTTCTAGTTAATATCTTGAATTCTTAATAAATTTATTTTTCTTTTGATTGAAACTTTGAAAGTCAAGCCTATCATCTTTTTGTAGTTCTTAAATATCGTCCAGATCATTAATAAAGCTGTAGCAGTATAGCCACAGTGTTTTACTTTTTACCTACGCAGGTTACAACATACTAATTACAATTAGGATGGTAGAAATAGTTGTTACAAATAGGCCAAGGAGTCGGAGTTGGAGTCGGAAGCATAAAAATTTGAGGAGTCGGAGTCGAAGGTTTTGTCTTCGATTCCACAGCCCTGTTTTTCACTGTGTTTTACCACTCAATTTCCCTCATCCTTCATGACCTGCCCAATATAAGTGATGGTTAATATTCGTCCATTGGCTGTCCACAGGTTCCCGCCATGTTTACCTGAGGTTATACTCCTCACTTCGCCAGTTGTCTCTTCCTTTCTTCATCAAACTGGGAGGTACTACCGCCTGGGAAGATATTAGAAGCATAATGTGTTGTCTAATGGTAGACCCTGCTGCCATATGGCATCACAAAAATTGTGACCAAGTCCCAGGTTGCTGTTCTGACTTTCTGCCTCATTTACACACAATTGCAGGGTCTCAATTGTTTCTCTTACTATTGACAACACAACATACTGTACATATATCATTTCTCACTCATGATATTTTTATTTTATTTTTTTGTATTTATTTATGGCTCTTTATTATTACAGGGGTATTATTATTATTATTATTATTTAAAATTTGTATAAATTTTTATTATTATTATTTTCTTTTATTATAATTGTAATTTATTTTTAAATACAGTATTGTTATTAATTTTATTATCCTTCTTCTTCTTTTTATTTTATTAGAATTATTATTTATTTAATATATTTATATTAATTTTATTACTCTTATTTTTATTATTATTCGTATCATCATCATCATCATCAATCATCATCATTATTATTATTATTATTATTATTATTATTATAATATATTATATTAAATTATATTATATTATATTATATTATCACTTCCTCCCCACCCCCCCCCCCCCCAGGCCTTGATGTGGGTCATTAAAAATGACCTGTGCCCGGGTGGGCTAATAACCGTAAAAAAGAAAAGAAAAAAGAAAAAGTTAGGTTAGGTAGATTGCTTCTCTTGGTATGAGAATAGGTTTTCTTTTGTGTGTTTTACTCAAATCTGACTTCCATTTTTGTTCAAATTATGTTTCTGTTAAAAATGAAAATGTTAATTTTTTGCAAAAACTGCTAAATTTCTCAAGAAATGAATGTTAGATTTCAGTAAAACATCAAAAAAGTAAAAAAAACAAAACATTCGGGTGAATTTTCGATCTTGCACTGGTCTTTCTCTTGCTATTACTAATATGTATTTCAAAATGTTTAGACAATTCTAAGACCTTTTTCTTCTATGGTATTGTCGCCAGAAATTAAGGATAACCGAGATATTAATTTTTCAATATTTTTTTAGGTTTGGTCAGTCACAAGTGTCGCCATTTGTTGTTTACGTCTCAAAGAGATCTGACCACCCATCACACAGTGCTCCTTACCTCCGTGTTGGCTTCTTAAGCGTCTACAACGCATGTGCGGGGGTGGTATGGGAGTTTCTTATTGGCTATAGTGATAGGAGACTTACTTATAATTGGGCAAGAGCTTTTTGTCTTAGCTAATGAACAATACGTGGGTGCTTCGGGAGCGTTGATTTTATTTTTCACCACCAGAATAACCAGATATGGCTGAACAGGTGGAAAGAGCTGTGCCGACATTGTGATAGAGATTATTTTACGTCAATTACAGTTTCATCAGAAAAATACTGTTAGGTTTGGTTTTGTTGGTTGGTAATTTATTTGTGTGATTTACTTGAAAAAAAATCTTTAAGATTGAGAGGTAGAGATAGGTAGAGGGGGGTGGGATCTCAAACACTATTGATTTCCGGCTGTAATGAATAACGAATTCGTTCGAAACTCATCAATTAACATCGGAAAAACATATTTTTAATATCCAAACAAAGACTGGTGCATAAGTGAAATTTGACCTTTCTTAGTATCGTTTTTGTGTCAATGATTCGTTTTTGAGAAAATCGCTTTAATTTGTTAGGTTGGGTTAGTTTGGTTAGGTTAGGTTGGTTGCTTAGATATGAGGTCTGTTGAGGGGGTCCTGAGGGCGGAGACCTCATCAGCCTTGGTTAGGTAATTGAACAATGGCTGTTAGGTCAGGTCAGGTTAGGTTAGCACAGAAACTAATTTTGAGATGAACCTTAGGTTTTTCAGATGGGTTTTGTGTGAGTCATTTGAATTTGATAATAATCTTTCGCCAAAACTTGGTTCGGATTCTCAAATTTTGGCTTTTCTTTGCTTGTTAATTAACCCTTAAAGGGCTGACAAATCTTGGGAAGTATCTCCTCAGAAACTGAATAGTAGGCTAAAAAATGAAAATCATAAAATTAATGTTCTAGTCTTATGAAATGTTAGACATACACGTTAGTCAATAGGAAATAACATTATTATTACTGTACTCACCACCTTTGGTTATTGGCGAGTCGGAGAAGTTGGCAAAACATTGTACCTCAGCACCCCTCCAGCAGTTATTGCACATCTGGGAGTGAACGGTGGTGCACTACCAACTCACTCCATGTTCTTACAACTTTACAACACCTTCATATGGTTCCTTATTATTACATCATATACACTATATACAGTACATTCACCACTCTGTGGCTTGGAGTAGCAGGGCTTGGGAGCTGGAGTTCTAAGTGGGTAATCCAGAGAGGTAGATGCACGACATTCTTCCGTTGTGATGACTGTTATTCTGATTATTTGCTTAAGATGCTGTCAAGGAGAAGTGTGGGTGAGTGGGGATGAGCTATTGCCACAATAATAGTCACGCTACTCAAGCAAGAAAATTAAAAAAGTTAAGTGCTAGTTTGACATTATCAGACCCCAACTAAGTTGCGTGCTCTGGGATAACGTCAGACCTTTAAGGTTAAAAACGTGTCATTTGGGATAGAAATGAACATCAGAATCGTTCAAAACAGATAAAAAACCACCAGAAAAATGTAAGTTTCATGTTCTTTTGTTGGTTAGGTCAGATTCTATTTGGTAAATGTCGCCTCTATTAAAATACTTACTATAATGATAAGAACATCTGTGGAAAAAATTAATGAAATTGAACTACAACTTCTGGTGGTAGCAGTGTTCTCATAAATTACCAATTTGCTTTTTTCCAGTTGGTTCCTTCTTCCAACAGCATCTTGGGCAAATATTCGTCAGGGTAAAATTTCTGGAGATGTCATTTGCACCCTCCAGGAAATAGCCACCTGACAGCTTTGTTGTCTCTTCTTGGTCAAGTTGCCTTTGTGTTTACTAATGTTGTTTTCCTGCACTGTCTCGACACAAAGGTATACTCCCATGGCCTATTTGCACCGTATACAGTAGTACCCCGCTTAACGCGATCAATTGAACCCACAGGGTACCGTGTTAAGTGAAAACCGCGTTAAGTGAACAACAGAACATATGGGATTAATTCCAATAGAGACTGGCCCGACCCCCAAACTCCACTTTTTGACGACACACAACTATGTTGTAGTAAAAATTTTATCTTAACTTTATGATGGTATGAACAAACAAGTAATATAGAAGAGGTTAAGTTAGGAAAAATAAAGGTTATGTTAGGAAAACTAAAAGTTATGTTGAACACTTACGTTAGTAGAAGAGATGGGTCGGCATACGGGGATGGAGGCTGGTTCCGAGGCAGAGGGCAGATTACTGGCCCTCAGGTGAATCACCATCACCAGGTGAATCACCATCACTATCCGTTATAGTTGTCAGGGCCTCCCTGACAAATCCCTCAAAGTCACCTTCACCTTCACTGTCACTATCACTGGCTCTGGCTGGCTGTGGTGGGTTGCTGGCGAAGAACTCGGTAATGCTTTTTTGACGGTTAGTGTTAATGTTGTCTTGATACACCGTGATGTACGGCTCCATAGCCTGCACCAGCTGGGTATGGAAGACTTCATAGCGGTCATCGTCATTGTCACGGGAAAGGAAGGACTTCATTTTTTCTGCACACTCCATGGCACCCTTAATATCACTATGACTTAATTTGTGTTCTTCGGAGAATGACGCACCTTCTTCCTCTTCACTGACGTGCTCATCTTCCAACATCTCGTCGGCAGTCACTTCAGGATCTCTGATCACCTCCAGGATGTCTTCGTTGGTGGTCTCGGAGAAGCCTTCAGCTGTAATATTGTGCGCAGCTTCTCTGGCAAGGTCCACTGCTACTACAACAGTCTGAACCTCACCAGTCACAGGTTGACTCCTCCTCTCAGCTGGTATGCCATGCAACACATGTCTCCATGCGTGACGAATCGTAGCAATAGACAGCTGACCCCATGCCTCCACCAAGAAGTCTACAGCTTGTTTGACGTTAAACTTCTTCCAAAACTGTTTGACGAGAACTTCTTGAGTCGCCACCTCTTGTTCCTTGTCCTCGTCGCTTTTACTCTCGCTGTCGGTGTCACCCAGCTTACGCGACTCATCCTTGGTGTTGGTAGAGTCGTTCAGGAGCTTGAACTTCTTTGCAGAGTACGCAGCTTTCACATTGCAGATCAACTCCTGGTCCATGGGCTGGATTAATGATGTAGTGTTGGGAGGAAGGAAGACCACTTTTACGTTGGGGTGACGATCCATAAGTACGGGCGAGTGTCCAGGTGCGTTGTCAAGGAGCAACAAAATGTTGAATGGAACATTCTGTTGCTCGCAGAATTTCTTCACGTCGGGATCAAAACAGTCGTCAAACCAGAAGAGGGACAGAGAAGAGGACATCCACGCCTTACGTGCAGTTAGCCAGTGGACATTAAGCTTGTTCGTTTCCATATTCTTGTAGGCGTGCGGCTTGCGGGCTGTGTGAATCACTGATAACTTTGGTTTACAGGTACCGGAGGCATTGGTGGTAAAGAGGACGGTGATGCGTTCCTTCTGCAACTTCCGACCCCTTACCTTGCTGGCAGACTGGACAACGAAGATCTTGGAAGGTAGCTTTTTCCAGAAAAGACCAGATTCGTCCATGTTAAACACCTGGTCGTCAGTGTACTGTCCTTCCTCCATAACTTCACGTAAGAACGGAGGAAAATCTCTAGCCGCCACACGGTCATCACTCGCTTCCTCACCACCAATGTTGATGTTGGTGATCTTGTTCCTCTTCTTAAACCTATGCAGCCAACCAGAGGAAGCATTGAAGGGTTTGGGCTCTGCAATTCCCAGCTTACGTGACACTGCTGTGTACAGTTCACGTGCGTACTCCTGCACTGAGTGCGTGTCCACCGCCATGTTGCGTCTCGCCTGACGAATCAAATAATTCACCAGCAAATTTTCCACCTTTACCAGCACCCTGTTCTGGCAATACATGATCATTGAAGCACCTGCAGACTTTGTGATTTTCATGTGTTCTTTAATCTTGGCTGAATCCTTCTTAATAGTGCGAATCGTAGATTCGTTGACGCATGCAAGGCGCGCGGGATCAGCTTGACGTGTTCCTTTCTCCAAATCTTGAATGATCTGGTATTTCACTTCGTAGCTTAGGCCACGGCGTGTCTTCTTGGGCTTAGGGTGGCTGGGTCCAGGTAAGGAAAGATTTCTCTCTGGTGGCGGTGGTGGTCCGGTGGAAGCCATTTCACAGAACAATGGATGCACGTATACACGGGGCGGCGTGGAGGGATGAAACTACCGCGGCAGCGTCCTCTTTCCTCCTCCCTCCCTCCCCGGATGGACACATCATATTACTTTAAACCAATTACAGCTAGCAGCAGAGGGGGGTAGGGATGCATGGCCAATCACAGTCTGATATGTCATATGACGTCAGTGATAACGCAACAAAGACACACACTGCGCAACCTTACAGCGCGGCTTGCCCAGGCGGAGGGAGGCGGAGGCGGGAGGGGAGGGAGGGTGGAAGAGGGAGAGGCGAGGCAGGCGGGTGGGGGGGGGGGGGGCGAATCTAAAAATAGCGTCTCGAACCAGACACACTGCGCGTACAGTGACCCCTCGTTTAACGAACTCCTCGGTTAACGAACTGCCTTCCATAAGGATCTTCAATTCGGTTAACGAACAAAAATTCGGTTAATGAATTTCTTATGAACCGACCTCAACATGTTTTCGCTTGCACTGACCGGGCAACCAGCTTTAGTATCAGTTTAATATTCAATTTTTTAGTCATTTTAACAATTATTGAACATAATTGAAGGTAAAGTGACTAGTTTAATGCGCGGCATCCAGCCTCTTAACACAGCAAACAGGCGTTAGTCTCTCTCTGTTTTCACTGGAGGTCACATCTTGCTTGAGACTCTCTTCAACTAAACGCTTTTTTTCTGTGTTTCCAAGCAAATTATTGGTCATTTTGAAATATATTTTGCATATTGACAATATATAATGCAGTGCAGTGTTGATTTAAAGAAAATAATCTTGAATTACACCAAGAGAACTAAAATTTTATGGGTGAAATGGCACCATGGGGTGACTTCTCTTCCACCCCAATGCCTTCTCTTCTTCCTTCTCCTCCACCCCCGTTCTAAATCCCATCATCATCATCATCATCCAGGAGCCTTCTACATACACACCTCAAAGTAAGTGAACTTTTCTACCATTTTTTGTTGAATTTAGGAAATTTTTGGTGAGCTGGAACCAATTACCCAAAAACCCATTGAAACAATGGTTTCGGTTAACGAACTTTTCGGTTAACGAACGACCTTCTGGAACGGGGGGGTGGGGGGGGGGGGCGGCCGGAGAACTATAATAAAAATTATAATAATAATTCTTAGGTCTAGGTCGTGTTTCTCACTTTGGATATTTTTTTCATTCTTGTATTTCTTTATTATTATTATTATTATTATTATTATTATTATTATTTTTTTTTTTTACAGTATTATTGTTATTATTATTATTATTAATTTTATTTTAGTGTATTTTTATTAAAAATTATATTTACTCTGAATAATAATAATTATTATTATTATAATTATTAGTATTACTATTTCATCCCCCCCCCCCCCCCCCCAGGCCCCGATGTGGGTCAGTGATCTATGCCTGGGTGGGCTAATCCCTGTTAATGAAAAAAAAAAAAAATGCCCCACAAAAAAAAACTTTCGGTTTTCAGAGCTTTTCGGTTTTCGGAATTTCGGATAAAGGGTTGTCAACCTGTATAAACTTCTTGATATTTGCTAAAATGGTAAGGAATTTAAGCCCTAGAACCGATTACTGTATTGGCGGACTAATACTACAGCTGGTGGACCGCCAAATGCAAGCGAAAACATGTTCAGGTCGGCTCATAAGAAACTCGTTAATCGAGGGATTGCTCGTTAACCGAAGTTAAGAATCTTATGGAAGGTAACTCATTAACCAAAATCTCGTTAACCGAGGCGCTCGTTAACCGAGGGACCACTGTACTGTACAGTACTTATTTTGATATCTGGTATCCATGAAAGCAACTTTGTTGGAGCATCATGGTGTAATTTTATGTTTTTTTGTTGATGTGAGAGTACACTTGGACCAAGCGGGTAGGTTGTAAACAAACTGAGCAGATGACATCATTTTAGTGTCATATGATCAGTTTTTTCACCGTGTTTTACCCCGCAATATCCCTCATCCTTCAAGCCCTGCCCACTACAGGTGATTTATGATTGTCAGTAGTGAAAACTAAAAAAAAAAAAAAAATACTTATAATTAAATAAAAAGTTCTTGCCTCATTTAAAATACTTCCTATAATGAGAAGAACATCTGTGGAAAAATAAAGGAAATCTAACAAATCCTTCTGGTGGTAACAGCTTCCTCTTAAATTGCCTTAATAAATAAGAAAATCGATATGACATTGCACAGAACCTGACTTAGCTTACCTAACGAATCCTAACCACAGTATGAAGAGAATATCACTAATATAAGAGTATTTTAACCGAAAACTACTAAAAAAACGAGTAACATATCTTGAACATCGGAAGTTTAGGTAAAGTCTTTTGTTTTCATGTAGTTTATCCTAATTTACATTGAAATGCATTACGTTTCAGCAAAACTACTATTTATTTCTGAGAATATGGAAATGTAATATTTTGCTGAAATGAAGTACGTATTACAGTGGAAAGTGACGAAAGCAATGACTCGCTTTCTTTCGTTCAAAAGATGTTACCGTAATCGCTTTTCGAATGGTTTTCAGTTAAAAAACTGTTGTATTACAAAAATATTCTATCCTAATTCACTTGTGATGCAACAGTTTTTTAACTGAAAACCATTCGAAAAGCGATTACGGTAACATCTTTTGAACGAAAGAAAGCGAAAGTTATTGTTTTCGTCACGATTTTATCCCACTTTCCACTGTAATACGTACGTCATTTCAGCAAAAATATTACATTTCCGTGAATGTAGTATATCAAGCACTGTATGAATAGAACATCATTGTAATATAACAGTATTTTAACTGAAAACTATTAAAAAAACGAGTAACATCTCTTGAACATTGGAAGGTTAGGTAAAGTCTTTTGTTTTCGTCATGTATTTTATCCTATTTTACATTGAAATACATCACGTTTCAGCAAAACTACTATTTATTTCTGAGAATATATTCATTCAGGCACAGTTTAGGTAAAATATACATGTGCTGTAACATTTTTTTAATTGAAAACGATTCAAAAAACACGTACCCTCTAGCCCTGTTCAAGGAGAAGACTGGGAGGAGCTGTTTGGTGCTTAAGACGATAACAAGAAAAATAATTTTGATGGATTTTAATGAAAATATTCAGAAAGACCCTGGCACTGTCAAGGAAAGTGGCTGCTGAAGGCTTCCAGGACATGGCAGAGGACGAGATTAGGGAGCTAATTGAAGAGCACAACACTGAGCTGACCGAGGAGGATCTACAGGAGTTAGGTTACTCAGGCAAGGAAGAGGAAGAGGAAACGAAAGGGAAAGAGGAAGAGGAAGAGCACCAAGAAATAATGTTGGAGAAGTTGGGGGAGATGACCAGGAATATTGAGGCACTGAAAAACTTGGCCTATAGTATGGACCCCTCTATGGTGCGTGCCCTGAAATTCATGCGAGGGATGGATGACGTTTTTGCTCCATACAAAAACATCATGGAAGAAATGAAAACGAAACGATAACTCCCCATCACCATGTTCTTTGATCACCGAAGGAGAGATTTAACACCATCAATCACTGGCGGCAGTGAGGAAGCAGCTGAATCCACAGTCGCCCGCACTTCGCCACCTGTTATGGAATTCAGTGACGATGAGCCCGATGACCCCCGTCCTGTCGCCGAGGATAGGTACGGTACAGTAAAGTGAAATTTTTATCTTTTTTTTTTAATAGCTTTTCTTGCCATGTTTATTGTTTGTAAAAATGCACAGCACAGTACAGTTCAGTACTGTACATAGGAAGTGGAGGTGCAGTTATTCACAAAACATTTGTGTTTGTTGTCGGCAGAAGTGACGGTGAGGAGGTGGAGGAGGCGGAGGAGGGAGCGAGTTGGGAGGAATGGTGACCTTGGACGCGGGAGCAGGGACGAGTGGAGTTGCCAGCCAGTACATTTCGGGTGTATTAATTGTTTTTATAGCTATTTTTGCATTTTAATATTAAGTACTGTACATTACGTTTCAACAAAACTACCATTTATTTCTGAGAACATGGAAATGTAATATTTTTGCTGAAATGATGTACGTATTACAGTGGAAAGTGGGATAATATTGTGACGAAAGCAATGACTCTCTTTCTTTCGTTCAAAAGATGTTGCCGTAATCGCTTTTCGAATGGTTTTCAGTTGTGGGATTATAAGGCTAATGATAGGATAGAATATTATTGTAATACAGTACGAGTACAACAGTTTTTTAACTGAAAACCATTCGAAAAGCGATTACGGTAAAATCTTTTGAATAACAAAAGAAAGCGAAAGTCATTGTTTTCGTCATGATTTTATCCCACTTTTCACTGTAATATGTACGTCATTCCAGCAAAAATATTATACAGTGAACCCTCACTTTACGCGGTTAATTCAACCCACGGCGGCCCGCGTAAAGTGAGAAACGCGTAAAGTGAACAACATAACATATGGGATTAATTGAAATAGAGACCGGGCCGACCCCCAAACTCCACTTTTTCAGACACAATACCTACGTTGTAGTAAAAATAACTTCTTAATTTTATGATAGTATGCACACACAATTATTAATTAAGAGAAATATCAATAATATTAGGTTTTTTAACACTTACATTAGTAGAAAAGATGGCTGGGCACACGGGGATGGGGGGTTGGTTCCGAGGCAGAGGGCAGATTATTGGCCCTCTTCTGTATCACTTGTATCAATTGTATCACTATCCACCACAGAGGCTTGCAGGGCCTCTTTGTCAAACCCCTCAAAGTCCATATAAGTCCATATCCTCACTATCATTATCACTATCACTGACTTGGGCTGGCTGTGGTGGGTGGCGGGCGAAGAACTCGGTAATGTTTTGATGACTGGGCGACCTTGTGCGCACCCTGCTCGCGCCGCTCTCCGCGTAAAAGGGTACACACACCGCGGAAAGTGAGCATTCCGGTTTCGGCAGGGTCCCGCGTAAACGTGGAAACGCGTAAAGTGGGACCTCGTAAGGCGAGGGTTGACTGTATTTCCATATTTATTTCTGAGAATACGTATATTCACTCAGTCACAGTTAATGTAAAATATACTTGTGATGTAATATTTTAATGAAAATACGGTATCGTAGTTTTCTTTTGTTTCAAATTTATTTAACAAAGATTGATGTTTGAAATGTAATGAACCAAAATTTATGTGCAGTATCTATGAATAAACTTTGATAAATGAATACTTTGTTTTACATCGTCCTGTGCTACCATACCATGGATTTGGCTACTTTGGGCTTGCTATGGTGACGCAAGAGATCTGCCCTGGCAACTGTACCGACACTCACTGCTGGTGGTGCGTTGGTGCATCGTTTCCATTGTTTACTGGTAGTTACTGGTGAATATTTTTCAACCTAACAAAACTATTACCCGTTTAGAGGTCGACCCCCAATTTTTTGCCAAATAATTTGGTCTTAAAAACTCGAACTACACACAGGTATATACGGTAAAGTAAATGCAGTAAAGTACACTTATTTTGAGGTGTGCATGTAGAAGGTTGATGATGATGATGATGGGAATTAGAATGGGGGTGGAGGAGAAGGGAGAAGAGAAGGCATTGGGGTGGAAGAGAAGTCACCCCATGCTGCCATTTTACCCATAAAATTTTAGTTCACTTGGTGTAATTCAAGATTATTTTCTTTAATCAACACTGCACTGCATTATATATTGTCAATATGTAAAATATATTTCAAAATGACCAATAATTTGACTGGAAACAGAAAAAAAGCGTTTATGTTGAAGAGTCTCAAACAAGATGTTCCTTCCTCTGAACTGGTAAACAAACTGACACCAAGCTTGGTGTGTTGAGTGGCTGTTTGGCATGTAAGAAACTAGCTTTCTGTCCTTTAATTATGTTCAATAATTCTTAAAATGACTAAAAAAATTAAAATAAAACTTTTAAAATAAGTGAATAGTACAACCTTGATATTTACTAAAATGGTAAGGAATTTAAGCCCTAAGACCGATTACTGTATTGGCGGACTAATGCCACAGCTGGTGGGCAGTCAATTGCAGGCGAAAACATGTTGGGAAAAATTTGTAAGGAATTACTTAACCAAAATTTTTTCCTTAACCGAAATGAAGAATCTTATGGAAGGTAATTCGTTAACCGAGGCGCTGCTCGTTAACTGAGGGATCACTGTGTATATATATATATATATATATATATATATATATATATATATATATATATATATATTATATATATACACATATACACGGTTGGTCCTCATATTACGCGGTTAATGTAACCTGGAGGGTACCGCGGAAAGTGAGAAACGCGTAAAGTGAATAACATAACATATGGGATTAATTGAAATGGAGTCCGGGCCGATCCCCAAACTCCACTTTTTGATGACACACAACTATGTTGTAGTAAAAATATTATCTTAACTTTATGATGGCATGCACACCCAATTAATAATTAAGAGAAATATCAATAATATTAGGTTTTTTAACACTTACATTAGTAGAAAAGATGGCTGGGCACACGGGGATGGGCGGTTGGTTCCGAGGCAGAGGGCAGATTATTGGCCCTCACCTGTATCACTTGTATCAATTGTATCACTATCCACCACAGAGACTTGCAGGGCCTCTTTGTCAAACCCCTCAAAGTCCACATAAGTCCATATCCTCACTATCACTGACTTAGGCCGGCTGTGGTGGGTGGCGGGTGAAGAACTTGGTAATGTTTTGATGACTGGGCGACCTTGTGCGCACCATTTTCGCGCCTCTTACACAACATGGCGGATGGCGGGAGGTTTGGATCCAAAAATGGCGCGGCTTGCCAGCCGCTCTCTGCGTAATGGGGTTCACGACCGCGGAATGTGAAAATGTTAGGTTCTGGCAAGGCACCGCGTTAACGGTGAAACGCGGAATGCGGGACCGCGTAATATGAGGACCAACTGTATATATATATATATATATATATATATATATATATATATATATA
This sequence comes from Homarus gammarus, assembly GCA_958450375.1. Taxonomy (NCBI): domain Eukaryota; kingdom Metazoa; phylum Arthropoda; class Malacostraca; order Decapoda; family Nephropidae; genus Homarus; species Homarus gammarus. The sequence continues at coordinate 167,493 of CAUDMG010001005.1, forward strand.
TATATATATACAGGTAGTCGTCGACTTACGACCTATGCGACTTACGTCTGTTCGACTTTACGACCGGCGGTACGACAGTTTTGGCCCCAGCCTCCTGACGCTGCCGGGAGCTGGAGCCGCGCGCATCCCCGCGCTCAATTACAAACACGCTCGCTGGTACAGCACACTTCCCTCCGTGTCTGTTTGCCTTGTGCCTTTCTTTTGTCTCGGAAATTTTTCTTGAACCACCACCCCCCCCAAGATGTCTACCAAGAGGAAACTGTCTTCATCTACTCCTCAACCTGCCAAGAAGCAAAGAAAGGCCATTGATTTAAACACTAAAATGATGGTGATTAAACAGCACGAAGGGGGTAAGAAAGTGAATGAGATTGCACGTGATCTGACGCTATCACACTCTACTGTGTCGACGATTTTGAAGGATAAAGAAAGGATTCGTGAAGCTGTGAAAGGTTCTGCACCCATGCAAGCGACAGTTATAACGAAGCAACGGACTGGGCCTCTCCACGAAATGGAGAAATTACTTTACATTTGGATGGAAGATCAGATCCAGAAACGGACACCGTTAAGCCTTTTTACTGTGCAGACGAAGGCTAGAAGTCTATTTCAGACTTTGAAGGAGCGCGCCGGAGAAGACTACAGTCAAGAATTTGCAGCAAGTACTGGCTGGTTCAAGAGATTCAAGAAAAGATTTCAATTTCATAATGTTCGAGTGACTGGGGAAGCAGCGAGTGCAGACGAGGAAGGAGCACGCAAGTTTGTTGACAGTCTGGATGAATTAATTACGGATGAGGGATATCTAGCAGAGCAGATATTTAATGTGGATGAAACGGGATTGTATTGGAAACGGATGCCAGAACGCACTTACATCCAAAAAGAAGCCAAAAGCATGTCTGGATTTAAAGCATTTAAGGATAGGCTTACTCTGCTGCTTGGCGGGAACATCGCGGGGTTTAAGCTGAAACCTTTCCTAATCTTCCATTCAGAAAACCCGCGGGCGTTGAAAAATGTAAACAAGCACACGCTGCCCGTTTACTTTCGTTCTAACCGTAAAGCATGGATGACACAGGCACTGTTTGAAGACTGGTTTGTAAATTGTTTTATTCCTCAAGCTCGTGAATATTGTTTGACGAAAGAAATTCCTTTCAAGATTTTATTGCTACTGGACAATGCGCCTGGACATCCACCTCATCTATCAGATATTCATCCGGACGTGAAAGTGATTTTTATGCCGCCAAACACGACTTCAATTTTGCAGCCTATGGACCAAGGTTCAATTGCTACTTTCAAGGCTATCTATCTCCGAACCACCTTTGCCCAAGCCATAGCCGCTATAGATGCCGACCCAGAACTATCGTTGCGTGACTTTTGGAAACAGTACAACATTCTTATGGGTATCAAGAATCTGGCAAACGCCTGGGAGGCTGTGACGGAGAAGTGCATGAATGGCATCTGGAAAAAGTGTGTTAAGCGCTATGTTCATACTTTTGCAGGATTTGACAGTGAAAATGAGCTTGAAGTTATTCGGGAAAAAATAGTAAAACTGGCAAAAGATCTTTCTTTGGAATGTGAAGTGGAAGATGTTGAGGAGTTGCTAGACCAAGAATCAGAGGAACTTACAAATGAAGAGCTAATCGAATTGGAAGAAGAAAATGTAGCAGAAGAAGAAAGGAGAGAAGCAGCGGATAAAGAAGAGGAGGAGGAGCCACAAAGGACGTTCACCACTAAGGGATTATCAGAAGGTTTATCTCTACTAAATAAACTTCTTGCCCATTTTGAAGGAATGGACCCAAACATTGAACGATTTGCAAGGATTGAGCGGATGGCACGCAATTCGTTTCGTCCATATCAAGAAATTTACGAGGAGAAGAAGAAACGAACAATTCAGACAAAGCTCACCATGTTCATGAAAAAAACAACTCCTCCGGCTACCCCAAAGGCTGCCCCAGCTGACGACCCCGACGATCCACAGCCAAGCACCAGCGGCCAATAAGATGTTTTTTGTATGTTTGTATGTTTTGCAACTAAAATGTTTTATATGTTTTGCACCTGTATTTTTTTTTTTTGTATGTTGTGTAAATAATAAACCAATTGTACTGTAATATGCAGTGATTTACTTAAACCTGACGACCGTAACAATAATGAACAAAGAAAATGTTGATAAAATATGACTTAAAGATGATTATATTATCATTACACATTATAATATACGTAAGGTAATTATAACATAGGCCGACTTACGACCAGATCAACTTACGACCGGTTGGCCGTAACCAATCTCGGTCGTAAGTCGACGACTACCTGTATATATATATATATATATATATATATATATATATATATATATATATATATATTATATTATATATATATATATATATACACAGTTGAACCCCATTTAACGCGGTCAATAGAACCCAGAGGGTCCCGTGTTAAGTGAAATCCGCGTTAAGTGAACAACAGAACATATGGGATTAATTCCAATAGAAACCAGCCCGACCCCCAAACTCCACTTTTTGACGACACACAACTATGTTGTAGTAAAAATAACATCTTAATTTTATGATGGTACATGGACACAATTAATACTTAAGAGAAATAGAGAAATACAGTCGCCAAGTTAATGTCCATTCAAATAATGGACTCAACTCCCTCCCCCTCTTCTCACACTACACTGCCGGCTCTTCCCTCTCTGAGAAATTTTTGGGGGAAAACCACTAAATTTTAATAAATAATACCTCAAACTAAAGTTAGGATAATACAATTGACATTGCTGGATTCCTTGTAAGACCAGGAATATTTTGAATATAAATGTCATATATTTTGCACAAAAGATAACATAGTTACTCAGAAAAAATTTTTATCTAAAATTTGTATGTCTAATGCAAAATATATGATGTTTCTATTCAAAATGATCACCAAATTATAAGAATTCCAGCAATGTAAATTATATTCTGGCCGGGTAATTTGTATGAATTTTATGAGCTAAAACAGGCAGGGTGGCGGGTGGCGCAAATCTAAAAATAGCGTCTCGAGCCGGACACTCACTGTGTATATGTGGAAAAAATCCGTGTTAAGTGAAAGTTCAGCTCTGGCGAGGCACTGCGTATATGATAAAACGCGTTTAGTGAAACCGCGTTAGGCGGGGTAATACTGTATATATACAGTCGACCCTCGTTAATTCGGACTAATAGGGGGGGAAGGGTGTCCGTTTTAGCCGATTGTCCGAATTAACCAATTTAGGGGTTAATACTGCATTATATTTCAAAGTCATTGTTTTCGTCATGATTTTATCCCACTTTCCACTGTAATACGTACGTACTTTCAGCAAAAATATTACATTTCCGTGAATGTATTATATCAAGCACAGTATGAATAGAATATCATTGTAATATAACAGTATTTTAACCGAAAACTATTAAAAAAACGAGGATCTTCTCCTGAACATCTGAAAGTTAGGTAAAATCTTTTGTTTTCGTCATGTATTTTATCCTATTTTACACTAAAATACATCACGTTTCAGCAAAACTACTATTTATTTCCGAGAATATATTCATTCAGGCGCAGTTTAGGTAAAATATACATGTGATGTAACAGTTTTTTAGCTGAAAACGATTCGAAAAACACGTGTACCGTCTAGCTGATACTCAACAGCTAGTGGTGCGTCATGCGTCGTTGTAAACAATAGGAGGTTGAAGTAGATTACCGGGTATTATATTAAGTGTGAAATATCGAAAAGGTTTTTATTACCGGTATTTTTTGTAGATCAATGAGAACTGTGATACCGTATGTGATATGATAAGTTAGCCTGTGCTAAGAACTTCAACATAGACTACTGAAAACACGTTGTAAGGTAATTTAGCCTATTGTTAGTTGGTGAGCTTCATTTGCTGAAGGAACTGCACAACTTTTCATTACTAATTGGTACATATTTTATGTTTCCATTGTTTACTGGCAGTAAATGGTAAATATTTTTCATGTCTGAAGCTAAAAGTTGCTCCTCGCCCATACTAGTGGTGGAGATGTTACATGTTTTATCCCAGCAGTGGGTGGACCAGCATTTTAGCTTAAGGTCCGCATAGGTAATATTCCTACAAATCTTTAAAAAAAAAAAAAAAAAATCAGATTTTGTCCGAATTATCCGAAATCCGGATTAAAGGGGTCCGAATTAACGAGGGTCGACTGTATATACAGTCGGCCCTTATCATACGCGGGGGTTAGGTAACAGAGATACCCGTGAATGTTAAGAATCCGCGTATTTTTGCTGCCCCCCCCCCCCTAAAATCACCCCTGGACGCCATGTCCTATTTAAGTAAAGAAAAACACTATGTACATGTTTACAAACGCTTTATTTAATATTAAAATGCAAAAATTGCTATAAAAACAATTAATAATGTACTGGCTGGCATCTCCACTCGTCCCTGCTCCCGCCTCCAGAGCGTCACCACTCGTACCCGCTCTATCCTTATGCCTCCACATCGTCACTACTGCCGACAACAAACACAAATGTTTTGTGAATAACTGCACCTCCACTTCCTATGTACAGTACTGAACTGTACTGTGCTGTGCATTTTTACAAACAATAAACATGGCAAGAAAAGCTATAAAAAAAAGAGATAAAAATTTCAATTTACTGTACTGTACCTATCCTCATCGACAGGACGGGGGTCATCGGGGTCATCGTCACTCAATTCCATAACGGGTGGTGAAGTGGCGGCTACGGTGGATTCAGCTGCTTCCTCACTGCCGCCAGTGATTGATGGTGTTAAATCTCTCCTTCGGCGATCAAAGAACATGGTGATGGGGAGTTGTCGTCTCTTTCTTTTCATTTCTTCCATGATGTTTTTGTATGGAGCAACTCCACCTTATCCTGCAGAGTCATCACTTTCTTCTGGCGCTTAAGGGTGAATCCAGCTGGTGTCTTTGATGCTCTTTTAGGGGCCATGGTAAATGTGGGTAGCAAGGGTAGCAGCTACAATTCTGATGTCAACACAAGCATGATTACAGCGAGACTGACTGAGTGAGGGAGCGCGGGATGGCGTGACGCGCTATGCGTGTGTGTGTGTGGGGTAGCGGGCGGTGTGCGGTCTTCTCCTTGAACAGGGCTAGAGGGTTCGTGTTTTTCTAATCGTTTTCAGTTAAAAAACTGTTACATCACATGTATATTTTACCTAAACTGCGCCTGAATGAATATATTCTCAGAAATAAATAGTAATTTTGCTGAAACGTAATGTATTTCAATGTAAAATAGGATAAAATACATGACGAAAACAAAAGACTTTACCAAAGCTTCCTATGTTCAAGAGATGTTACTCGTTTTTTTAATAGTTTTCGGTTAAAATACAGTCATGCGCCGGTTAACGTCCGACTGGACAACGTCCGATCGCATATACGTCCGTGCCCCCCCCAACCCCTCCCCCCCGAAACCCCTCCCCCCCAAACCCCTCCCCCCCCCCCCAAAAAAAAAAGTGACACCTGCTGGACCACCACTCCACGACCCCCTGACGGAGACACGACGATCCTCCCCATACTGGTCAGATGTTATGTGTTAAAGGAATATGCTTCCTTACATAGGCTTTTTTTTAAGCATTTACCTACAGGTGAAATGTTAACCTACATCTATTGAGGATAAAATCTTTCACCTACAAATTGACAATAACACATTTGCTGTAATGAGACATATCTAGTTGCCTCAACAATTGCAAGTTGCAATTGGGGTTGCAATTTCAAATTCTGTGCCATTACTAAAAATAGTAAAGTTTCTGGTGCACTCTAAGATTAAGAGAGAAAACGGAGGACTCAGGCGTCCTGTGTGAGAGAAAACGGACTCGTATGATGGGGGACCAAATAAAAAAATCATAGCTACATGTTTGTGGACTTCAGTATTAAGCGTACTCTTTTCATCACTTTGTAATAAACCTAGCCATGCCTATGTGTGTTTATGATATTTACCATAGCATTTTATATATATTTAGTGGGTCTAAATGGTTGTAAAATGGGAAATTTGGGGTTGGGTCTTGGGTACCTGAACCAATTAGAATAAATCCCATAGGTTCTGTACTTTCATTATCGGCGGGGTCCCAATTAGGTGCGATAACCAAGGGATGACTGTACTGTACTGTATATACTTGTGGCACTGGCCAGTTGCTTCTGGTGTTATGGTACAGGGGTACCAAGTGACAGCACTAGGTTCCCGCTTCCTCTATCAAGGAATAAACAATTAAAATTGAAATTGAGAAAAAAAACCCTTCAAATAATGGGACCTACCGCACCTAGATGGACCTAGAGCGGGCAGTCACGTATGCATCGCGTATTCTTATAGATTGTGCGGCCAGGCGTACGTTATCTAGTGAATTTAGTCAATATTGTACAGTAACAATGGACCTAAGTGCAAACCTGTATTGTACATGTACTAAATGATTACGGTACTAAAAGTGTTATGTCTATTGCAAATATAGCTTGTTTATACAGGTATTGAAATAAATTACTATCTTACAAGAATTCCTCCAATGTAAGTTATATTCACCCAGGTAGTTTGGGTGGCAAATTATAAGAAGAGCTTAGTCACTCTTAAGTAATGATAAATAAACACGCACGTAGGCCTTCAGCGCCAACTGTCAAATCTTATCTCAAATAAATAAATAAACAAACAAACGCCAGACATTCTGTCACCTCACCTCCCGCCCCCTCTTCCCACCCTGGTGATTTCTTTATGTTTATTTTATATAATATCTCAGACTAAAGTTAGGATAATATAATTTGCATTGCTGAAATCCTTGCAAGACAGAGATTAATTTGAATATAAGTGTCATATATTTTGCTCAAGATATAAAAAATGTAGTACATTAGTGTACAGTACTGTAGTACATTTTATAAAAAGTTTTTCAACTGTATTTTTGGGTAGATTTACATAGATTTCTTCATTTATTTTCATCCATTTACATGCACACACCATACTAAAAGAAACGTAATAGAAATAAATGACGTTAGTGCAAAGCTGGAGTGCACATGTACTAATTTGATTACGGTACTAAAATTATTTTTTCTAGTGCAAATTATAGCATGTTTATATTCAAATAAATCAGTATCTTACAAGTATCCCAGCTATGTTAATTATATTTTCCTAGGTCATATCACTGGCATTTTAAAATGAGAGAAGCTTAGTAGGACTGTTAAATAAACACACAGAGACCTTCGCCTCAAACTTATCACCTCAACCCCCCCCCCCCCAACCCCTCGCTGGGTGGCGGAGTCGTCAGTCCCTCCCCTCCCCCCCCAGCCAGGCTTTTAGGCTTACAGTTTTTATCTTATATAATATCTCAGACTAAATGTAGGAGATTATAATTTGCATTGCTGGAATTCTTGCAAGACAGCCAATAATTTGAATATAAACGTCATATATTTTCCTCAAGAAATAAATTTTTTTGTAATTTAGTGTACAGTACTGTAGTACATTTTATAAAAAGTTTTTCAACTGTATTTTTGGGTATATTTACATAGATTTCTTCATTTATTTTCATCCATTTATATGCACACACCATACTAAAAGAAACGTAATAGAAATAAATGACTTAGTGCAAAGTTGGAGTGCACATGTACTAATTTGATTACGGTACTAAAATTGTTTTGTCTAGTGCAAATTTTAGCATGTTTATATTCAAATTAATTAGTATGTTACAAGAATCCCAGCTATGTTAATTATATTCACCCAGGTCATTTCACTGGCTTTTTATAAGAGAGAAGCTTAGTCACCTACGAACTGATAAATATACACGCGTTAGACCTGGGCCTATGCCAACTGTCAGATGTACTACCTCCCCTCCCCCCATGCCCCCTCGCTTGCTCCCACCCTCTCTCTCCCCCATCTGCTTGGTGTTGCTGGAATCCTTGTAAAACAGTGAATAATTTTAATATAAACGTCATGTATTTTGCACACGAGATAAAAATTAATCACCTGTATCAATATTAAAGTAGTGATTTAAGAGTAAAAGTGTATATGTACATATATAGTATTCCACATACATGTAAGTATCAATATAAAGTTTATGTGATGATCGGACAACGTCCATTTCGGTTAACGTCACGTTTCCAATAACGTATCTAGGACGTTAACCGGCGCATGACTGTACTGTTATATTACAATGATATTCTATTCATACTGTGCTTGATATACTACATTCACGGAAATGTAATATTTTTGCTGAAATGACGTACGTATTACAGTGGAAAGTGGGATAAAATCGTGGCGAAAACATCGACTTTCGCTTTCTTTCGTTCAAAAGATGTTACCGTTATCGCTTTTTGAATGGTTTTCAGTTAAAAAACTGTTGCATCACAAGTGAATTAGGATAGAATATTATTGTAATACAACAGTTTTTTAGCTGAAAACCATTCGAAAAGCGATTACGGTAACATATTTTGAACGAAAGAAAGCGAAAGTCATTGCTTTCGTCACTTTCCACTGTAATACGTATGTCATTTCAGCAAAAATCTTATATTTCCATATTCTCAGAAATAAATAGTAGTTTTGCTGAAACGTAATGTATTTCAATGTAAATTAGGATAAACTACTTAAAAACAAAAGACTTTTCCATACCTTCCGATGTTCAAGATATGTTACTCGTTTCTTTAATAGTTTTCGGTTAAAATATTGTTATATTAGTGATATTCTATTCATACTGTGCTTGATATAATACACTCACGGAAATGTAATATTTTTGTAACTTCAATGCTGATGTCAACACAAGCGTGGTTACAGCGGGACTGACTGAGTGAGGGAGAGCTATGCGTGTGTGTGTGAGGTTGCAGGAGCGGGCGGTGTCCCGTGTTCGGTGCCGCGCGCGAGTTGAATGGCGCGCGATTTGAATGTACTTCAATTACTTCAGTGTACAGAATATTCCTCCGGCGGGGCAATCCGCGTATTTGCAAATCCGTGTATTATAAACCCGCGTATGTTAAGGGCAGACTGTAATTGAAATAGAGACCGGGACGACCCCCAAACTCCACTTTTTCAGACACAATACCTATGTTGTAGTAAAAATAGCTTCTTAATTTTATGATGGTATGCACACACAGTTTATAATTAAGAGAAATACCAATAATATTAGGTTTTTTAACACTTACATTAGTAGAAAAGATGGCTGGGCACACGGGGATGGGGGGTTGGTTCCGAGGCAAAGGGCAGATTATTGGCCCTCACCTGTATCACTTGTATCAATTGTATCACTATCCACCACAGAGGCTTGCAGGGCCTCTTTGTCAAAACCCTCAAAATCCATATAAGTCCATATCCTCACTATCATTATCACTGACTTGGGCCGGCTGTGGTGGGTGGCGGGTGAAGAACTCGGTAATGTTTTGATGACTAGCTGAGGGGGGCATACTCAAGTAAATTTATTTAGTTACTGACTACTTTACAACTCTGGAAAAGGGGGTAGATATTTAAAAGGGGTAGACATTTCACATAGCACCTGCTAAATTTTTTAATTCTGTAAGGAACTACTGTACTGTATGCAGAGGAAAACATGAAGTTAGCTTCAATGAAAATATTTTTTCTGTTGACTTTAAGTCTTTATGAAGGACTCAAGGATAAGTTGCTCTATGTTGTACAGTACAGTATTATACAGGTTGTACCTCTCTAGTCCGGCAACCTCGGGACCTGACCGGTGCCGGACCATGGAAATTGCTGGACCATGGAAATTGCCGGACCATGGAAATTCACCCTTTTCCTGGATGGATAGTGACTTGTGCTTATGCTTGGAAGCACTAGCACCACTTTCTCTGCATCATGGTCTCTTTGAAGACATATTGAAGGGTTAAATGTCGTATAGTAGCTTCTCAAATTTCGCGAGTTTTTAATTCAACGTATTTTATTGGAACACACACACAAAAAAAAATTTGACGGCGGAAACTTGAATTTTGTCGGGTTTGAACGGCCCGCCAACTTGCAGACGACGTTCATAATCGTGTAAACAGCGTCATTTCTCTTATGTACAAAAGATTCATTATTGTTTATTACTGAATGTCTTTTTTATTGAATTAATGTTTATGTGTGCAAAATGAGCAATACAATTCATTAATAATGCGTAGAATATTAAAACACACGAGGAAATGACACAGCATTGTTTTCATTGATTACAAAACCAGTGACTGACTGCTTCTACATATAAAACTGAAGAAAATAAGACCTTGGTTGTAGCTGTAGTAAAATTAATATGGTTGTTTTAAGTACAGTAGTACCCTGATTTACGCGGTCAATTGAACCCACAGGGTACCGCGGAAAGTGAAAACCGCGTAAAGTGAACAACAGAACATATGGGATTAATTCCAATAGAGACTGGCCCGACCCCCAAACTCCACTTTTTCCGACACAGTACCTATGTTGTAGTAAAAATAACATCTAAATTTTATGATGGTATGCTCACACAATTAATATTTAAGAGAAATACAGTTGCCAGGTTAATGTCCATTCAAATAATGGACTCAAATTCCCCCCCCCCCCCGCCCTCTTCCCAGCTCACTGGCCCCTACCTCTCTGAGAAATGATTGGGTGAAACACTAGATTTTAACGTTTAGTAATACCTCAGACTAAAGTTAGGATAATACAAATGACATTTATGGATTCCTTGCAGGTCAGGGAATATTTTGAATGTAAACTTCATATATTTTGCACAAATGATAAAATACTTGCTTTGTGTAAACCAAATTATTACATTAGATCTAAAATTTGTATGTCTAATGCAAAATCCATGATGTTTATATTCAAAATGATCATCATATTGTAAGAATTCCAGCAATGTAAATTATATTCTGGTTGAGTAATTTGTATGAATTTTATGAGCTAAAACAAATATCTTCAGTTAATAAAAAAACAAACAATATTCTTCACGACACTATATGTCAATCAAATTACCCCAACTTGCCTCCCCCCCTCCTCACACTCACTCCAGCTGGGTCGGTCGGTCCCAACCCTCCCCCCCCCCCCCCCACCTTCCCTCCCTACCAGAGAAATGTTGGGTGAAAAAACTAGATTTTAACTTTTAGTAATAAATAATACCTCAGACTAAAGTTAGGATAATATAATTGACATTTCTGGATTCCTTGCAGGTCAGGAAATATTTTGAATGTAAACTTCATATATTTTGCAAAAAAAGATAAAATATTTGCTTTGTGTAAACCAAATTATTACATTAGATCTAAATTTTGTATATCGAATGCAAAATCCATGATGTTTATATTCAAAATGATCATCATATTGTAAGAATTCCAGTAATGTAAATTATATTCTGGCCGGGTAATTTGTATGAATTTTATGAGCTAAAACATATATCTTCAGTAAATAACAAAGAAATATTCTTCAAGGACACTATCTGTCAATCAAAATACTCCGCCCTAGCTGGGTCGGTCCCTCCCTCCCTCCCCCCCCACCCCCCACCCCCCACCTTCCCTCCCTACCAGAGAAGCTTTGGGAGAAAATAGTATATTTACATTTTTAGTAATAAATAATAACTCAGACTAAAGTTAGGTTAATATAATTGACATTTCTGGATTCCTTGCAGGTCAGGGAACATTTTGAATGTAAACTTCATATATTTTGCACAAAAGATAAAATATTTGCTTTTTGTAAACCAAATTATTACATAAGATCTAAAATTTGTATGTCTAATGCAAAATCCATGATGTTTATATTCAAAATGATCATCATATTGTAAGAATTCCAGCAATGTAAATTATATTCTGGCCGGGTAATTTGTATGAATTTTATGAGTTAAAAAAAAAAAAAAAAAAAAATTATACTTCACCACGTATATGAGTAGATGCACCGCGCGGAAAGTGAAAGTCTCGGTTCTAGCAAGGTACTGTGTAAATGAGAAATCGTGGAAAGTGAAACCGTGTAAAGCGGGGTAATACTGTATTGTTATTTAATGTTAATAAATGGAACAATAGAAGTAGCTAACGATATTGGTAAAGAAAAAAGAGAGATCGTGTATGTAAGTGCGCACACGTGAAAACATATCGTCATTACTTTACATAAGAATATGAAAGCATCACTTATTTACTGTTCATATATATTTTAATTAATGTTTCTGAATTTGTTTTTATTGAATTAATGTTTGTGTGTGCAAAATTAACAATACAATTTATTAATAATGAGGAGACGAGACGGCTGCCGGCATTGTTTATGTCAAAGCTTACAAAACCAGTGACTGATTGGTTCTACACATAAAACTGAAGAAAATAAGACCCTGATTGTAGCTGTAGTAAAATTAATGTAAAAAAAATTATTATGGTTGTTTGAAGTACCTGTAATGTTATTTAATGTTAATAAATGGAGCAATATAAGTAGCTAACCATTAATGGTAAAAAAAAAGTGAGACTGCGCGTATGTAAGTGCGCACATGTGAAAACATATCGTCATTACTCTACATTAGAATATGAAAGCAACACTTATTTACTGCTCATATATATTGAAGGGTTAAATGTTGTACTCTGTATAGACAAACAGAGAGAGAGAGAGAGCAGCCAAACTGCCGGATGTAAACAAACCTTAATTTCCCGCGGCTTTGTTGTTTTTTTTTTACGGGGATTAGCCCACCTGGGCATAGGTCACCGACCCACATTGAGGCCTGAGGAGCAAAAATTTAATACTCCTGTAATAATAATAATAATTCAGATAAGTAAAATGAAAAAAAAAGAAAAAAAAACAAAGAACTGCGTACAGTGGGGTATGCTATAACGAATCTAATTGGTTCTAGAACCTTGTTCGTTATAGCATTCGTTCGTTATAGGATTAATACGTTCCAGGCCCCCAAATACAACCACTTAACACTGAAAAATATAATATAAAATTATAAAAATTGTAAAAAAGTGCATAAATATGCATCTAAACCCCTGAAATAAAGAATATCATTAATATTTGTAATAAAAAAACAATATATTAGAAAAAAAAAATTAAATAATGTTCGTTGTAGGAGTTTCGTTCGTTATAGCATTCTCAATTTTATAGGTAAAACCGTTCGTTATAGGAATATTCGTAGTAGGATCCGTTCGTTATCGCATACCCCACTGTATCTACCTATTGGACAAACTAAAATCGTTCCGGACCACTGGAGTTTCCAGACAACAGAATGCCGGACTAGAGAGGTTCAACCTGTACTAATTGTCTGGAGAAAAAGATATTTTCAGATCAATCTTCCCTTTTTAAATTAAGTCCAGTGAACATGTCAGAAAGTCAGCTGTACTAAGTTGGCCAGGTCTTAGAGATTTTACAGGGGCGGATCTAGGAATACCAAAAGGGAGTGGGGTCCAAGAAGTTGTGGGCGGGGGAACATTGCTAGCACAGCCGTAAGCCCCCATAGAATTTTTTTAAATCTGACCAATATCATGGACATTTTGAGGCCACTTTGAAGCCATTTGCACTTGGCATTAGGAGATATTCTGAGGTCAATAGTAATTACTTTTTACGATACAAAAAAGTCTGAGGTGCAATACTGCATTAAAGAAAAAGTATTGGAACCCCCACCCCTTGGATCCACCCATCATACTATGGTTGACACCGTGGACAGACGTAGCTATTCTGATGACATGCCTCCTCAACTTTTGCTTCCAAATTTTCTTTTTAGGAGGCATGGATGCCAATGTAATTTAATCTTAAAAGTCAGTTTCTAAGTTTGCCAGGTTTTAAACCCTTAGACTTGACACAGAAGAGACATGAGTGTCCTAGGCCAGAGTCAGTAATAACATGGGGTGTACAGGATCACTCCAACATTCCTTAAGCTACCCAGTTGTATGTTGTAGACATAGAATTAATCACAATGTTAAGGAAAAAGCATAACTTTTCCTATGTCAAATGGTGACTGGTTATTCATACATTTATTTTCTAAAACCTACAGCAGCAAGAGTTAGACTGGGTATTAAGTGAAGAGGTCCCAAGAGTCTTCATCCAAGTAATGCAAGTTCTCAAGGTAAAATTAATTCGTGTTTTGTAACTCTTGATTAACTAGATAGCTATGAGCAGGATATTTTGTAGCCTAAGATTTTAGAGCATGCAGGAGCCTTTGGTTAACTTTTAACAGTTTTTGCTTAATTCTCAAACTTCTTTTCAGTCCAGCTTGAAAATTCCAGGGTCCATCTCATTTTATTTTGTAAATAAGTTAATACTGTAGTGTAGCTTAGAGTGTGATAATAGAATAATTTGAGAAAAATAGGTTTTACAATTACATTTGGCACTGAACCAAATGGTCTCCTACTTCAAAGATGAAGTAATGGATGGAAATATTCTCCTACAGATCTGACATGGTGGTTCTTTTAGTGTACAGTACCTTCATGTTAAGTGTTTTTAGATCACACAAGTTGGGGTCCTAGGGCCTGGGGAGTTAACCCTCGACAATGCTGACTATACTGATTTCTCTGCTATTTTGTGTATGTCTCTTCATCTGCACAGCAATTTCCTGTGTCAGTACTTCTGTCCACTAAAGTAATCAGTCTGTTCATCGTATGACTGTTAAATAACTGTATGAATAATTTAAGAATTTACGTGCAGTCTATTAATGTGATGATGTTTTGCATACTACAGTCAGTCCTCGATATATGACGGGGTTAGGGACCGACGACCAGGTCGTAAGTTGAATTGGTCATAAGTCGAAAATGCGAAAATAATACATAGAAAATCTAAAATGGGTGTCTCTTTTTCTTCTCAGCACCACGAGAACTCTCACTTTTACGCTTGCTAGCCATTTTAAAGGGAATTACAAACAAAAATTTTGTCAGTACACAGTGTGATCACTAACGTCAGGACTCGAAAATACGTAATTTGAAAAATATTTTATACGACTGCGGCGGTCGTATGTCCGGGTGGTCGTAAGTCGAGTAGGTCGTAAGTCGAGGAGTACCTGTATACTGTGGACTGTGTGAAAGTTCTAAGTCAAGGATAAGGTTGGAAATCTAACTATTCTTTTAAGAGGAAACCAGCTTCACCACCATCCAATTTAAAATATTTGGAGCATTAGTCACTGTGAGAGGTTTGAATAATAGACCAGGTTCTTTGCAGACTTTACTCTTGTAGCGTCAGACAGTGACTGGCAACCCGGCGCTGCCACAGACAAACTCCCGCCTCCCATATGGGAAAACATATCGTACGATGGTACTCCATCTCACAATCTCAGTCACTGCCTTACTTGTGTCAACAACCAACTTTCAAAATAATTTGAAATACTGTACAGGTCCACCACCGATTTTTCGGCACCCTTGGTTCTAAAGCCTTGCCGGATTATCCGTTTTGCCGGACCAACTGAGGTCAAGTAATAATAATTCAACAATACACCTCTGACCCACTAATTATACATCTCTTGTTCCCTTAAAGCACCATGGTCTGCTAGAAACTTAAATTAAACAAATATTAAATGTAAATTAAATATGAAAAAGCAATGATTTTGAGTAACATTACTGTACAAACGTTGTACTCAAATGTACTGTACTACACTACACTAAAAATTTTATCTCTTATGCAAACTACTGTATGTGATGTTTATACTCAAATTAATCACTATCTTACAAGGATTCCAGCAATGCAATTTCTATTCTGATAAAAGATAAAATAAGATAAAAACTTTAAGCCTAAAACTAGCTTCACCGAGGCTGGGAGGGAGGGAGGGAAGTTAAGTGCCCTCTCATAATTTTGTCCGGACTAAAGGAGGTGCCCAACCATTATATAATATTTATCTATCAGACCAAAACATCCAGGCCAGTAGTATAACATAGACTTAGCAGTAACCAGGGGAGCACGGAAGTTGACACACCCTACAGTGACTAAGGTGAGATAAAGACCTGACCCAAAGGACGTCAAGTTTACATAGGGAACCAGAATTCTCACCGCCACGCAACTAGCTTAACCCGGCATCATAACCGTATTAAATCAAGGAGCGACTGTCTAGCCAACACTTATGTTACCTGTCTAGACACACCCAGATTAGTGTTAATTAGGAGAGATCATCTGCCGGCTGGAGATCTCCAATACAAAGGCCCTGCAGCACCTTTCACGATGATTGTTCTTATAACCGTGAAGGGCCAGCAATACACTTCCCCAGTCCCGCTCGTCGTTTCATCGAAGAAGTCCGTCACTAAGTGCAATGAGGTCTCAGCTCGGTCCATTGACGGTGTGCCATCCACTCAACATGTAAAAGTAAGTGCTGGCTGTGTAGACGGTAGTTGTGCAGTGATCCTGAACCTCCCCAATGATCGACTTAGTGGAAGTGCCCATTTTACTTGTTAGGTTATAGGAATGTAAACTTTCAGGTGAAGTCGAAGGGAATGATTGAAACCGGCCTTTTGATGCATTCAATATTTATTGATGTGGTCATAACCTGCAGGGGAGATGTTCATAATTACATGGTGATTCATCTGATACATAATTAGTTAGTCTCACATAATTTTATCTTCATTACAATTTATTAAACATAGTGACATAACACAAAGTTCATAACTCTATTAATCTTAGCTATGCTTCATTCTGCATTGTCTTATTACTCCAGGTTAGGCAGAAACGAGTAGGTGTAATTAGTCAACAATATTTCAGTACCGAGGGGTACCGTATATCTCGGCATATAAGATGGAATTTGAACATTAAAAAAAATCTGCCCAAAGTTAGGGGGTCGTCTTAATCACCAAGTATACAATTCTTACCTCTTAAATATTGCGGTTTAGCGTGTCAAGAGTGGTGATGGAAACATGGTTAACCACTCACAAAGTCCTACCATTAATTATTTTATACTGAAACTTACGTTTGGGAAGTTGGATTAAAATGAAGATTACCGGTATATTAAAATAATAAAAATGTATTATAAACCAGTCTAACATACTGTAAAAGAACAATATACCCCGGTAATAAACACAGCTGCTATCATCACCCCCCCCCCCCCCCATTTGCCAGTGACAAGAAAGGGAAAGTGACCTTGACTGTGACCGCCTGTGGCTATTTTTAGCCGTCCTTGTGTTCGGAGGTGGTCAGTAATGCATATCTGTATATTTACTGATCATAATACTTATCTCCTATAAATAATTAATTTAAAATTTATTTTTTTACAAAGAATATTCAGTAAATAACTGCGTTAATTCTTGAAACTACCGACAGTGGTAAATTTAGGATGAGAATGATTAACAGAAGTCACGTCATGGATTCGGAGTTTGGTCCTTAATGATCACCTACCAGTTACAGTCGACCCTCGTTAATTCGGACTAATAGGGGGGAAGGGTGTCCGTTTTAGCCGATTGTCCGAATTAACCGATTTGGGGGTTAATATTGCATTATATTTCAAAGTCATTGTTTTCGTCACAATTTTATCCCACTTTCCACTGTAATACGTACGTCATTTCAGCAAAAATATTACATTTCCGTGAATGTATTATATCAAGCACAGTATGAATAGAATATCATTGTAATATAACAGTATTTGAACCGAAAACTAGTAAAAAAACGAATAACATCTCAAGAACATCGGAAGCATAGGTAAAGTCTTTTGTTTTCGTCATGTATTTTATCCTATTTTACATTGAAATACATCACGTTTCAGCAAAACTACTATTTATTTCCGAGAATATATTCATTCAGGCACAGTTAAGGTAAAATATACATGTGATGTAACAGTTTTTTAACTGAAAACTATTCGAAAAGCACGTGTGCCGTCTAGCTGATACTCAACAGCTGGTGGTGCGTCATGCGTCGTTGTAAACAATAGGAGGTTGAAGTAGATTACCGGGTATTATATTAAGTGTGAAATATCGAAAAGGTTTTTAGTACCGGTATTTTTGTAGATCAATGAGAGCTGTGATACCGTATATGATATGATAAGTTAGCCTGTGCTAAGAACTTCAACATAGACTACTGAAAACACGTTGTAAGGTAATTTAGCCTATTGTAAGTTGGTGAGCTTCATTTGCTGAAGGAACTGCACAACTTTTCATTACTAATTGGTACATATTTTATGTTTCCATTGTTTACTGGCAGTAAATGGTAAATATTTTTCATGTCTGAAGCTATAAGTTGCTCCTCGCCCTTCCCATTATGCACCAGCATTTTAGCTTAAGGTCTGCATAGGTAATATTACTACAAATTAAAAAAAAAAAAAAAAAAAAGAAAAAAAAAAAAAAAAGGAACTTTGTTCAGATTTTGTCCGAATTATCCGAAATCCGGATTAAAGGGGTCCGAATTAACGAGGGTCGACTTTATAATGGTAGCCTCCCTTTTTTGCGAAACACGTATATAAATTAAAGAAAGTACTTGCAGTGTGTTTAATGTATTACGGTATATTATAAATAAATAAATAAACAAATAAATCGGCAAATCTATTTCAAGTAAATGGAAATATTTTACTCACACCAACATTTGTTCCAATTAAATAACTGCCGCTTAAGTGAGTCACTAGTGTACACCAGTCGGTAAAATTTGATGCCAATACTCGAAGTGAATTGGTATTATTTTAAATAACCAACCATAAATAAATGGAAAAAAGATCAAAGGTGAGAAACATTATATTGTATGTATGTTGTGTTGTCAAAGGAAGAGAAACAATTGAAACTCTGCAATTGTGTGTAAATGAGGCAGAAAGATAAATCAGCAACCTAAGACTTGGTCACAATTTTCGTGATGCCATATGGAAGTAGGGTCTACCATTAGACAATACTGTACATTATGCTTCCAACATCTTCCCAGGCAGTAGAAGTTCCCTGTTTGGTAGCTGCCTAAAACTTTTAGTAATATTACTTTGATACAACATGATAAATTAGACAAACAATGAAAATAAACAAACAAAAGTTATTTACCAAGACCTCTCTAAGAACAGAGGGATGGGGGGGGGGCGGGAAGGAGGTTGAGATAAGACGGCTATTTATAGCCTGTCTTTGTGTAGGAAGTCGACCACACTAGAAATAATTCATTTAAAATTTATATTTTTTGCATAGAATATTCAGTCCATGACTGCGATTATAAAATATTGTGAATAAATATATATATATATATATATATATATATATATATATATATATATATATATATATATATATATATATATATATATATATGTAACCGGTCGGAATTTACTGGACTTTAATTTCTCACTTGACTTGGGGTTTATTTAAAATTAATAGATGGTAATGGCAGTGGAAGCGCCCCTTTGAGAAAAATCCCGAACCAGCACAAGAACACTTAAATCTACTAAACAAAATAAATTGTCCGTGACCCGTGGAAGGATAGCATCTGTGACTGGGATGAATGAGACACACTGTTACATTTAGACACTTATATTCCCTCCAACACTACAAACACAATCCAATAATGGTACACCAATATGTGCACCTCTTAACTTGAACTTAAAACACTACTCTGGGGAATAAAAGTCATACATGATATAAAAATTATTAGAACCTCAGGCAACAATAAATTGAAGTATTAAGAACTGTTCCGTGCACACATGAACCAGGCCTTAAAGGCTTTCACACAATAATATCAGTCACTCAGGTACCAAAAAGAAATTAACTACTCTACAATGAATAGGCCTTAAGGGCACTCAACAAAATTATATGTCACTGAGGAATGGTAATAAAAATGAGAAATTAAATACTCTACAATGAATAGGCCTTAAGGGCACTCAACAAAATTATATCAGTCACTGAGGAAATGGTAATAAAACATGAAATTAAATACTCTACAATGAATAGGCCTTAAGGGCACTCAACAAAATTATATCAGTCACTAAGGAAATGGTAATAAAATATGAAATTAAATACTCTACAATGAATAGGCCTTAAGGGCACTCAACAAAATTATAGCACCCCAACAGATGCACACTTCCTAACCTAACCTAACCACTACTCTGGGGAACAAGGTTATACCTGAGATCAGAATTATGAAGAACAATCAGAGGCATTAAAAGAATCAAATCACAGTATCACTCTGGTTCCACTTGATGGCACAAACATTCAAAACAATATTATCAAAATTATCTAGAAACTATTAAATTACACCCGTAATAAGGGAGGGAAAATGTTCCTCCAGGTATCTCCTAGAGACCTAGACTCACGGTCTCAGTGTGTGACCATTAGTCTACTCAGATAGCCTCAGTGTACTCCCAGTGCGTCCATAAAGCGGACGGGAGTGAGCCAATCAGACCTTGTACAGTTGAGAGAAGCTTTAGCGTCCCGTGTCGTTTAGTTGTCGGGAGCACTCGTTCACTCAAGAGATCCTTTGCTACCCCGCTAAACAGTGACAGGCCTACTTTGATCGGTCCAATGGCGACAATCGCCACCCTCAATCCTCAACGGCAGTCTCAAACGGCAGTCAATCTCAGGTCAACTCCAGTCAACTTCAGTCAAGTGGGTTCTCACGGAAACCCTGAAATGAACTCACTGTTAGCTCTAGTTTACTTTATCACTGCCCTATCTAACCCTGTCTGAGATCGAATGAGACTTACTTGTTATACTGCAATATTTCAGCACAGGTGACTAGGCCACGTGACTATTTCTGGGACAGACGCGCAGAGACGTCTTGTTTGTGTGAGTGCTATCCGGGACTGAGAGAGAGGCCGCCTCGTGTCCTCTCAAGGCGTTAGCTTAGGCCTACGTGACCTATTTTCCGCCTAACTAATAACTCCTTGGGACACCCTTTAACATTATTCAGACTGCTAAACGATCTATAATAATTTCAAATTCAATAATAGTCCCTTAACTTCATGAATCGCATCATTATTAATCCGGTAAATTACATTTAATATCATATAGGCCTAGTTCCGCAATCTCCCACTATGTGCGGGGAGCGCTCTCTTCCCTCAGACGACCTTGAACGCTCAGTACCGCTAATGGCGGGGCATTCGAAATTACTCTGAAATTTCTGAATATTACAATCGACCCCCCTAAAAAAAGACAGCACTGTCCTCATGTGCTGAGAAGACCATTCATACGACCCCCCTAAAATTTGTTCTAAGAAACTGCATCTTACCCCTTTTGCTAAACGCAGCATTCCCGTCTTCTCTTCTCTCCTGCTAACACTCGACCCCCCTAAAAGAAAAACAGCACTGCCCTCATGTGCTGAGAGAACAACTTAGACCCCACCTTCAACTCTGTACTATTCCACTCACAGCTAACAACTCCATTTCTTCCCCATTTCTTCCTAGCCCAACTCATAACCAACCAGAACATCACGCTCCCCTTTTGCCTGGCCCTTAACTAGAGAACCAATGTCAAAATTAATACCAGCCCAAACAAACATGCTCTCCTTTGCCTGGCCCTTGAACTAAGAGGAACCAGTGTCAAACCAATACTCAGTCCAAAGCAAACATGCTCTCCTTTTGCCTGGTCCTTGAACTAAGAGGAACCAGTGTCAAAACAATACACAGTCCAAAACAAACATTCTCTCCTTTTGCCTGGCCCTTGAGCTAAGAGGAACCAGTGTCAAAAAAATACTCAGTCCACGTCTCCGAACCTCATGCCGGCAGACCAACCCTCTGACAATGTACCAGTCCATGTTAGTGAGGCCCTGGACATTACAACCGTACTCTCAATCCCGCTCATGACAGCAACTCAATCCCGCTCATGACAGCAACCACTACTCAACGCACATCTCTGACCTAACCATCTTTCCCATCCCCTCTGCCCTACTCACGACTCCTCCAACTCACCCTCGACAACCTGCCTTTTCTCATTACCATGCACCCTAAACTGTAATCGGTCGGCTTCGTCTTGTCTCTCAGCTGGAGGGCTCGATCAACCTCTCTGAACTACTTACGTACCCCTATATTTCCCACTTGGACCTCACACTTCCTTGACTGCTGAACGTGTGCCTGACATTCACCCCTTGTTTCCTCCCTGAACCGTTGAATGTGTGCCTGAGACTCCCACTTGAACCTGTTTACCTGTGCTTGATAATCCCTCTTTAGGTCTCGGAACTCCTCTCTCAGCTGTACCAAGGTCCCGCGGTCGTCTCTCTTCCTCCTCATACACATCTCTACTGTCAAGCCTAACCAACTCAGTCCGGGCACAAGGATGAGCATCAGTGCGAGTTCAATCCCTACCAGTACTAACCAACACATGATGGCGTTCATTATCCCAACCACAGAACTATCAGTCACGAAATAAAATTAACTACGCTCTGCTACCATTTGTAACCGGTCGGAATTTACTGGACTTTAATTTCTCACTTGACTTGGGGTTTATTTAAAATTAATAGATGGTAATGGCAGTGGAAGCGCCCCTTTGAGAAAAATCCCGAACCAGCACAAGAACACTTAAAACTACTAAACAAAATAAATTGTCCGTGACCCGTGGAAGGATAGCATCTGTGACTGGGATGAATGAGACACACTGTTACATTTAGACACTTATATTCCCTCCAACACTACAAACACAATCCAATAATGGTACACCAATATGTGCACCTCTTAACTTGAACTTAAAACACTACTCTGGGGAATAAAAGTTATACATGATATAAAAATTATTAGAACCTCAGGCAACAATAAATTTGAAGTATTAAGAACTGTTCCGTGCACACATGAAACAGGCCTTAAAGGCTTTCACACAATAATATCAGTCACTTAGGTACCAAAAAAAGATATTAACTACTCTACAATGAATAGGCCTTAAGGGCACTCAACAAAATTATATGTCACTGAGGAATGGTAATAAAAATGAGAAATTAAATACTCTACAATGAATAGGCCTTAAGGGCACTCAACAAAATTATATCAGTCACTGAGGAAATGGTAATAAAACATGAAATTAAATACTCTACAATGAATAGGCCTTAAGGGCACTCAACAAAATTATATCAGTCACTAAGGAAATGGTAATAAAATATGAAATTAAATACTCTACAATGAATAGGCCTTAAGGGCACTCAACAAAATTATAGCACCCCAACAGATGCACACTTCCTAACCTAACCTAACCACTACTCTGGGGAACAAGGTTATACCTGAGATCAGAATTATGAAGAACAATCAGAGGCATTAAAAGAATCAAATCACAGTATCACTCTGGTTCCACTTGATGGCACAAACATTCAAAACAATATTATCAAAATTATCTAGAAACTATTAAATTACACCCGTAATAAGGGAGGGAAAATGTTCCTCCAGGTATCTCCTAGAGACCTAGACTCACGGTCTCAGTGTGTGACCATTAGTCTACTCAGATAGCCTCAGTGTACTCCCAGTGCGTCCATAAAGCGGACGGGAGTGAGCCAATCAGACCTTGTACAGTTGAGAGAAGCTTTAGCGTCCCGTGTCGTTTAGTTGTCGGGAGCACTCGTTCACTCAAGAGATCCTTTGCTACCCCGCTAAACAGTGACAGGCCTACTTTGATCGGTCCAATGGCGACAATCGCCACCCTCAATCCTCAACGGCAGTCTCAAACGGCAGTCAATCTCAGGTCAACTCCAGTCAACTTCAGTCAAGTGGGTTCTCACGGAAACCCTGAAATGAACTCACTGTTAGCTCTAGTTTACTTTATCACTGCCCTATCTAACCCTGTCTGAGATCGAATGAGACTTACTTGTTATACTGCAATATTTCAGCACAGGTGACTAGGCCACGTGACTATTTCTGGGACAGACGCGCAGAGACGTCTTGTTTGTGTGAGTGCTATCCGGGACTGAGAGAGAGGCCGCCTCGTGTCCTCTCAAGGCGTTAGCTTAGGCCTACGTGACCTATTTTCCGCCTAACTAATAACTCCTTGGGACACCCTTTAACATTATTCAGACTGCTAAACGATCTATAATAATTTCAAATTCAATAATAGTCCCTTAACTTCATGAATCGCATCATTATTAATCCGGTAAATTACATTCAATATCATATAGGCCTAGTTCCGCAATCTCCCACTATGTGCGGGGAGCGCTCTCTTCCCTCAGACGACCTTGAACGCTCAGTACCGCTAATGGCGGGGCATTCGAAATTACTCTGAAATTTCTGAATATTACATATATATATATATATATATATATATATATATATATATATATATATATATATATATATATATGCTGATAACCACCAGGAAAGAAGAAAACACGAAGTTCCCAAGCGCTTTCGTGTAATTCACATCTTCAGGGGTGAGTACAGACTAGATAGAGTAATGCAGAACAAGATGAATATATACAGAGGAGGGTGAGACCAGGTCCACAATGGTCAGGTAATGACCCTACTAATCTTTAAATGGCACACAACGGTTGGTGGTTGGGTCAGATGGGACAGTGACCCGCCCTCTCACCTGATCACAAATCTTCTTAATTACAAAGTTGTCCAGCTTGTACATGCCGTTACTCAAATTCATGTTGAATGCTTCGGTATGTTTAATAAGACTAGATTCTATGATGTTC
Source organism: Homarus gammarus (assembly GCA_958450375.1). Taxonomy (NCBI): domain Eukaryota; kingdom Metazoa; phylum Arthropoda; class Malacostraca; order Decapoda; family Nephropidae; genus Homarus; species Homarus gammarus. The sequence continues at coordinate 191,854 of CAUDMG010001005.1, forward strand.
CTACTATCAATTGAATTACATGGTAATATTGAGGAGGCATTATCCCAGTCAATGCAATGCTTGTTATCCCTCAAATGAACAAACAGAGCATTGGATTCCTGGCCTGTCCTGACACTGTATTTGTGTTGTTTAATTCTAGTTACAAGATCTTTACCTGTCTGGCCTAAGTAAAACATATTACATTCCTTGCAAGGAACTTTATAAATGCAACCAATTGTGTTGTTGGGGGAGTTCTTGATTAACATTTGTTTAACAGTGCATGAGTTTTTAAATGCCACATTGACGTTCCAAGATTTTAGCTGTGCCGGAATGTGTGAGAAATTTTTGTGAAATGGTAATATTAAGATATTCTTATGGTCATGGGTGGGCTTGGGATCAGTTCTATAAAAAGTTTTCTTAGTAATGTTTAAGCATTTGTCTATGAAAGATCTAGGGTATTTAAGGTTTGAGCCAATATTATATATATATTTGTATTCCTCATCGATGAATTCCGGACTGCAAATTCTCAAGGCACGTAAAAACATTGTTGTAAATACTGACTGTTTGACTTTATTATGGTGGGCAGAATAATAATGAATGTATGAACACACATTGGTTGGTTTTCTATAAATACTGAACTTAAAAGTGTTACCTATTCTGTGTATCAGACAGTCTAGGAATGGCAATTTACAGTCTTGCTCTAATTCCACAGTGAATTTGATCGAGGGGGCTAAGTTGTTAAGTTGTGGTAGGAAAACTTTTAGGTCCTCATTACATGGCCAGAGACATAATACATCATCAACATATCTAAACCAGACTGCTGAGGGTGGTAAAATATTACTTAATAGTTTCTTTTCAAAGAATTCCATATATAGGTTGCTTAATACAGGTGAGAGTGGATTACCCATTGCCATACCAAATTTTTGAGCATAATATTCCCCATTGAATTCGAATTTGCAATCCTTAATACATAGTTTGATGAGTTCGATGAAGTCATCTTTCGAGACGGGCAGTGAAATGTTATCCAGGGAATCTATGAGGAACTCTAGTAAATCATCAACTGGGACCTTTGTAAACAGTGACGTTACATCAAAGCTGACCAGTTTAAAATCATGATTAATGTGCAAGTTATTGAGTTTATCAACCAGATCCATATTATTCTTGATATTGGAGTTAGAAATGTTGCCAACTAGGGGGTTTAGTAAGGAAACTAACCATTTAGATAGTTTATAAGAGATTGACCCAACAGAGCTAATGATGGGTCTTGCTGGGTTATTGGGCTTGTGGGTCTTGATTAAACCGTACATGTAAGGCAGTGGAGGGGACGTTGAAGTAAGATGTTTAATGAGAGTAGCTTTGCCTCTCAATAGGGACTTAAGTTTTTTGTTGAACTGGGTGTTGACAGTGTTGAGAGGATTATTTATGAGTTTAGAATATGTTGTAGTGTCACATAAAAGGTCATTCATTTTTGAGATATAGTCATCTTTGTTTAAAATCACTACTGTGTTGGCTTTATCTGCTTTAGTGACATGTAGATCCTTATTTTTCTTAAGGGCTTGGAGTGTTTTGGTGAATCTTTCTGGACAGTTTGAAAGACAAGGCTTGGACATATGTAACCGGTCGGAATTTACTGGACTTTAATTTCTCACTTGACTTGGGGTTTATTTAAAATTAATCGATGGTAATGGCAGTGGAAGCGCCCCTTTGAGAAAAATCCCGAACCAGCACAAGAACACTTAAATCTACTAAACAAAATAAATTGTCCGTGACCCGTGGAAGGATAGCATCTGTGACTGGGATGAATGAGACACACTGTAAAATTTAGACACTTATATTCCCTCCAACACTACAAACACAATCAAATAATGGTACACCAATATGCGCACCTCTCAACTTGAACTTAAAACACTACTCTGGGGAATAAAAGTTATACATGATATAAAAATTATTAGAACCTCAGGCAACAATAAATTTGAAGTATCAAGAACTGTTGCGTGCACACATGAAACAGGCCTTAAAGGCTTTCACACAATAATATCAGTCACTTAGGTATTAAAAAAAGAAATTAACTACTCTACAATGAATAGGCCTTAAGGGCACTCAACAAAATTATTTGTCACTGAGGAATGGTAATAAAAATGAGAAATTAAATACTCTACAATGAATAGGCCTTAAGGGCACTCAACAAAATTATTTGTCACTGAGGAATGGTAATAAAAATGAGAAATTAAATACTCTACAATGAATAGGCCTTAAGGGCACTCAACAAAATTATATCAGTCACTGAGGAAATGGTAATAAAACATGAAATTAAATACTCTACAATGAATAGGCCTTAAGGGCACTCAACAAAATTATAGCACCCCAACAGATGCACACTTCCTAACCTAACCTAACCACTACTCTGGGGAACAAGGTTATACCTGAGATCAGAATTATGAAGAACAATCAGAGGCATTAAAAGAATCAAATCACAGTATCACTCTGGTTCCACTTGATGGCACAAACATTCAAAACAATATTATCAAAATTATCTAGAAACTATTAAACTACACCCGTAATAAGGGAGGGAAAATGTTCCTCCAGGTATCTCCTAGAGGCCTAGACTCACGGTCTCAGTGTGTGACCATTTGTCTACTCAGATAGCCTCAGTGTACTCCCAGTGCGTCCATAAAGCGGACGGGAGTGAGCCGATCAGACCTTGTACAGTTGAGAGAAGCTTTAGCGTCCCGTTAGCAAGAGGGTTTCGCTAGCAGCTCGGGACACGTGGTGATGTGCCCGGAGTGGTAAGAACTGATCACCCACTGCTGGTCCCGGGTCGTTTAGTTGTCGGGAGCACTCGTTCACTCAAGAGATCCTTTGCTACCCCGCTAAACAGTGACAGGCCTACTTTGCTCGGTCCAATGGCGACAATCGCCACCCTCAATCATCAACGGCAGTCTCAAACGGCAGTCAATCTCTCGCAGTCAACTCCGGGTCAACTCCAGTCAAGTGGGTTCTCACGGAAACCCTGAAATGAACTCACTGTTAGCTCTAGTTTACTTTATCACTGCCCTATCTAACCCTGTCTGAGATCGAATGAGACTTACTTGTTACTCTGCAATAATGCAACACAGGTGACTAGGCCACGTGACTATTCCTGGGACAAGCGCGCAGAGACGTCTTGTCTCTGTGAATGCTCTCCGGGACTGGGGGAGAGGCCTCGTCGCGTTCTCTCAAGGCGTGAGCTTAGGCCTACGTGACTTATTTTCCGCCTAACTAATAACTCCTTGGGACACCCGTAACATTATTCAGACTGCTAAACGATCTATAATAATTTAAAATTCAATAATAGTCCCTTACTTCATGAATCGCATCATTATTAAATCGGTAAACTACATTCAATATCATATAGGCCAAGTTCCACCATCTCCCGCTAGGAGCGAGAAGCGCTCTCTCCCCTCCCATGACCTTGAACGCTCAGTGTTGCCAATGGCGGGGCATTCGAAATTACTCTGATATTTCTGAATATTACAATCGACCCCCCAAAAAAAGACAGCACTGTCCTCATGTGCTGAGAAAAACATACATACGACCCCCCTAAAAATTTGTTCTAAGAAACTGCATCTTGCCCCTTTTGCTAACCGCAGCATTCCCGTCTTCTCTTCTCTCCTTTTCTCTCCCGCTAACACTCGACCCCCCTAAAAGAAAACAGCACTGCCCTCATGTGCTGAGAGAACAACTTAGAACCCACCTTCAACTCTGTACTATTCCACTCGCAGCCAGCAACTCCATTTCTTCCTAGCCCAACTCATAGCCAACCAGAACATCACGCTCCCCTTTTGCCTGGCCCTTAACTAGAGAACCAATGTCAAAATTAATACCAGCCCAACACAAACATGCTCTCCTTTTGCCTGGCCCTTGGACTAAGAGGAACCAGTGTCAAAAAAAATACAGTCCACAACAAACATGCTCTCCTTTTGCCTGGCCCTTGGACTAAGAGGAACCAGTGTCAAAACAATACTCAGTCCAAAACAAACATGCTCTCCTTTTGCCTGGCCCTTGAGCTAAGAGGAACCAGTGTCAAAACAATACTCAGTCCAAAACAAACATGCTCTCCCTTTGCCTGGCCCTTGAACTAAGAGGAACCAGTGTCAACAAAATACTCAGTCCACGTCTCCGAGCCTCATGCCGGCAGACCAACTCTCTGACAATGTACCAGTCCATATTAGTGAGGCCTGGCATTACAACCGTACTCTCAATCCCGCTCATGACAGCAACTCAATCCCGCTCATGACAGCAACCACTACTCAACGCACATCTCTGACCTAACCATCTCTCCAATCCCCCCTGCCCTACTCACAACTCCTCCAACTCACCCTCGACAACCTGCCCCTTCTCCTTACCCTGCAACCTAAACTGTAATTTGTCGGCTTCGTCTTTCAGTTGCAGGCTCGATCGACCTCTCTGAACTACTTCTCTTCATCTTGCTCATCTGGAGTGGGGGCTCCTCGTCTTCCTCCTCAGATTCATCCATCGCTGGGTCTCCCGGATGCCTTAGGGTTGGAGCAGCCTTCAAGTTGCTCCGGTTTTCCACTCTCGCTTCCAGGTCTTCTTCCCCACTGGGCTCAATGCGATATAAACCAGGCCTTGGATTTAGGACCTCAACAATGTGCCATCTCGTATCAAACCAATGGTTTTGCAGCTTACACCGGCCTATTTTTACATTGTTCCTCAGCAAAACCTCCTGGCCCACTTCCCAGCTACTCTCGTGGGCTTTCTCTTCTCTTTTTCTTCTATTTATTTCCTTACGTCTCCGAACATTGATCTCCACTGCTTCCTGCAATCTTCGTTGCCGGTCTCTAATCACCATCACCCACTCATCTACCGGCTCTGGGTCTACTTCCGGCCTAAGGTCAAACGGCAGGTTTGGTTCTCTCCCGTAAAACAACAGGAATGGGGAAAACCCTGTCGTGGCATGCGGAGTCGCGTTGTATTGTGACACCACTGCCGGCAGATGCTCTGGCCACCTATTCTTTTCCTCTGCCTCGAGGGTGGCCAGCAGACCGTGCAGGGTTCGATTGAACCGTTCCACCATGCCATTTCCCTGTGGGTGATATGCTGACGTCCTTATTTTCTTCACCCCAAAGGTGGCACAAGTTTGTCGGACCAATGCACTGCCAAAATTCCTTCCCTGATCGGTCAACAGTCGCTCAGGTGCACCCACTGCCAGGAAGATTCGATTCACCAGGATCTTTGCAATCGTCGAGGCTTTCTGGTCTTTGGTGGGAAAGGCCCAAGTGTAACGACTGTATATGTCAACCATTATCAGGACATTCTCCAATCCTTGCCGCTTGTCCAGCAAGGTGAAATCTGCGGCCAGTGTCTCTAATGGTTTGGCAGCTTCAATCGTCCCTACATGCAGTTGGGGTTTCGGCACTTCATCTTTTGCTACTCCACACCTCTCGCAGCTGGCTATGTAGTCTCGCACTGTTTCTCCCATGCCTGACCAGAACCCTCGCTCCTGCACCAGCGACAGGGTGCGATCTCGCCCCTGATGGCCAAACTCGTCGTGGCAGGCTCTAGTCAAAGCCTCCTGCAAGTTTGGAGTTAACACTGGCACCTCCCTCCATAGATTCTTCCCTTCGGGTCTTCTATGCCAAACAACATCTTCTCTTACTATCAGGGATTTCCTAGCTCGGTACATCTTGCGGAAATCATCATTTTGGAGCTCTACCTGTACCTCATCCTCCGGCAGCTCTCCCACCAACCATCTTCGCAGTTTTGTCATATAGTCCATGCCTTCTTGCTCCTTACGCAGCCCATCCATCGTCCACAGTTCCTTCCTTCCTGCCCCGTTCTCCTCTAGTACATGCATCGCTGTATACTCTTCTTCACTATCTTCCTCCTGTTCCGCCGGGATTCTAGATAGAGTATCCGCCACAATGTTGTTCTTCCCCGGCTTGTACTCTATAGTAAAGTTAAACTGCTCGAGATCCGCATTCCACCTACTTTCCACGGCACCTAGTTTAGCCTTCTCCCGGTGACTGAGTGGGTTGTTATCTGTATAGACTGTGAAATGTTTCCCTGCCAAATAATCCCTGAATTTATCCACTACTGCCCATTTGAGTGCTAACATCTCTAACTTACGAGAACTATAGTTGTTCATGTTACGTTCTGATTTCCTCAGGCCCCGACTCGCATAGCACACCGGATGCAGCCTGCCATCCTTCCGCTGGGACAGCACCGCACCTAGCCCACGAAAACTTGCATCTGTTTCTAATATAAACTCCTGAGTGAAATCTGGGCAAGCCAACACTGGTGTCTGCGTCACCTTGTCTTTCAGCTCCTCAAAAGCCTGTTGCTGTTCCTCTCTCCATTCACTATCTACCCGATCCTTAGATTTCCCATGCATCAACGCATGCAGTGGAGCAGCTATTTGGGCAAACCCTTTAACAAATTTCCTATAAAATGATGTGAACCCTACAAAAGACCGCACATCTTTCACCGTCTGAGGGACTGGCCAATCTCTTACTACCCTAATCTTCTCAGGATCAGCTGTGATGCCTTCAGCTGACACCTGATATCCTAAATAACTTACTTTTGAAGCCATTATTTCACACTTTTTAGGTTTAAATCTTAAGTTATTCTCCCTCATCCTGCAAAATAATTCCCTCAATCTGACTATATGTTGATCTATTGTACTTGAAAACACCATCACATCATCAAGGTATACAAGCAACGAGGAGAAGATCTTATCCCCTAAAATCCGCTCCATGTATCTCTGAAAGGTTCCCGGACTATTTGACAATCCCATAGGCAGTCGCCTGTACTCAAAGTGTCCGAAGCTTGTGCTGAAGGCAGTCTTTGGACGGTCTGAAGGTTTTACTTCTATCTGGTGATATCCCGCCGCCAGATCAAACGTTGAGAAAAACTGGGCCCCCGTCAGAGATTCTAGAGTTTCATTTATCCTAGGCAGAGGAAACGCATCGCGTACCGTGACCTTATTTAAGTCACGATAGTCAATGCACAACCTCAGCGTCCCGTCCTTTTTCCTCACTACTACAATGGCGGCAGAGTACGGACTCTCACTATGCTGAATTACTCCCTGATCTAACAGCTGGCTAATGTGCTGCTTCACCTCTGGTACCTGGTTTGGAGGGATCCTCCGATATGGCACCCTAACTGGCCTGTCTGTGGTCACTGGGATCTCATGCTGAACCCCAATAGCCTTTCCTATGGGCTGGCCCTCTTCTTCAAAAATATCACTAAACTCTTCTATTAAACACCTAACTGCACTCTCTTGTCCCTCATTCATTTCCTCCGTGTGCACTTTGACCTCCGTACGGGCATCCGGTTGCACTGTCCTCACATACACCTCTTCACTGATGTCTTCCTCGACTTCCGTCCCCGAAGCCACTTTCCCAATCCGCCAATTGCCCCTCAAGCTCATACGACTGTCAGACAGATTTGCCACCAACACCTGGGTCATGCCTCTCACCACTCTTACAGCTGTCGGCAACACTATCACACCCTCAGGCATCCAACCTTCATCCTCTATTGTTAGAGGTTCAATCACTACTTCTTTGTTAGCTACCTGGCTTAATGAGGGAACACATACTGACAGCAACCGAGTACTCCGGGGAGGAATGGTTGGTCTTTCCTTCCTCTCTGTCATACAATACCCCAGGCTGATGGCCTCTATTGCACATAACTGCCTAACCTCATGCAAGCAATTTTCCCACTGAGCGGTGCTCCTGGCTTCCCTGCACAAGTGATACATGTGCGGCCAGATCTCCGCAACCTCCCCCAGCACATTCATCCCCAACAACCCGACATGAGATTGCCCCTTACCCTGGGTCTCAATCCCTGGACAAACCAACATCCCCACATCAGTGACTTCCACCCCACATACGACCATAGTGACCCGAATACACCCCACACACGGCACTGGAAACCCTGACGCCCCTTTTACCCTTATTCGAGTGGGCTGCAACACCACGCCTGCAGGCTCCAGCTCCCGACGGTAGAAAAGTTCATCAATTAGCGACACTTCTGCCCCAGTATCTGCTAAACCCCACATTTCACGACCCGCTACCAGCACCGAGACCTTAGGACACTCTGCTTTCAGCCTTAAGGTACCTTCTGTTGTGATTAAATTTGTCATGCGAACCACGCTTGACCATGGGTCCGCTCTCTCTTGACTCATAACATCGCCGGTGGAATCTATTGGTGAGGCCAGGAACGGTTGGCGGGGACTGCCTGGCCTTGGCCATTTCCCGACCGCCAGTTCCGATTGTTACTTCCAACTCGATACTGGCCATTGGCCACGTATCCCCTTGGGACACTCTCTCCTGGTCTGGACCCGTTCGTGCAATTGAAACTGAAGTGGCCCTCTTGTCCACACGCATAGCACCTCGGGGGAATCGAGCCTCCAGTCTGCGGCTCGTCCTCTCTTCCTTTAGTCAGCGGTACCTCCCTCAAAGCCTCTCGTTTTTGTTCCGCCTCTCTCAGCCCCGTGATCCACTCGTCTAGACTATGGTGAGGATACTTCTTGATCTCATCCACTAACCACATACGGCTTTGTTCCTCCTTGAGCCCCCGAGTGATTGCATCTCCCAACAGGGCCTTACCATATTTATGATCATGGTGGTTCAACTCATCGTTTAAATCTAGCATAGCATCATAATATTCAAGAAGCGTTTCGTTGCTCCCTTGTTTCCGCGTCATCACCTTCTGAATGGCGTCGTACGTGGCCGTCTGCCCGCCGTATTGCTGCTTCAAATAACAAGTTAATTCATCTACGGTTTCCCAGTCTCTGCGTGCATTGTATACGCGATCTGCCGCAGGCCCCGCAAGATGCCTTATTATGAATTGGATTCGACTGACTTCGTCTCCGTCTAGCAGCTTGAGGGTTCGGTCAACCTCTCTTAACCACTTTCCTACCTCTATTCCTGGCCTACCGTCGAACTTAGACATGGTCAACCCGGCCCCGAGACTAGTTCCCTCTCTACTATTGTGTCTCCTCATCTCCCACATTGTCTCATCATGCTGTATTTTATACTGTGTCTTTACCCTATCTAGTGCATCCCCCACCAGAGCTAGGTGTTGTTGGTGTTCCGTCTCTAGCTGTTGCAATTGTGTGTGGTACTCCCCCCTTAACTGTTGTACATATACTCCATACTCCCCCCTGATTTGGTTCGCCCATGCCTGACATTCCCCATTGATCTTCCCTTCTAACTGTTCCAATCGTTCCTGGTACTCACCCCGGATTTTCCCCTCTAGCTTCCCAATACGTTCCACGAACTCTTCTCTCAACTGCACCGTCAACCACAACAACCCCATTCCCACGGCGAGCATGAGTAGAGTTGGGGTCACACTCTCTACCGTTTCCATCCACTCCATGATTACGCTCATTATCCCAACCACAGAACTATCAGTCACGAAATAAATAGAACTACGCTCTGCTACCATTTGTAACCGGTCGGAATTTACTGGACTTTAATTTCTCACTTGACTTGGGGTTTATTTAAAATTAATAGATGGTAATGGCAGTGGAAGCGCCCCTTTGAGAAAAATCCCGAACCAGCACAAGAACACTTAAATCTACTAAACAAAATAAATTGTCCGTGACCCGTGGAAGGATAGCATCTGTGACTGGGATGAATGAGACACACTGTAAAATTTAGACACTTATATTCCCTCCAACACTACAAACACAATCAAATAATGGTACACCAATATGCGCACCTCTCAACTTGAACTTAAAACACTACTCTGGGGAATAAAAGTTATACATGATATAAAAATTATTAGAACCTCAGGCAACAATAAATTTGAAGTATCAAGAACTGTTGCGTGCACACATGAAACAGGCCTTAAGGGCTTTCACACAATAATATCAGTCACTTAGGTATTAAAAAAAGAAATTAACTACTCTACAATGAATAGGCCTTAAGGGCACTCAACAAAATTATATGTCACTGAGGAATGGTAATAAAAATGAGAAATTAAATACTCTACAATGAATAGGCCTTAAGGGCACTCAACAAAATTATATCAGTCACTGAGGAAATGGTAATAAAACATGAAATTAAATACTCTACAATGAATAGGCCTTAAGGGCACTCAACAAAATTATAGCACCCCAACAGATGCACACTTCCTAACCTAACCTAACCACTACTCTGGGGAACAAGGTTATACCTGAGATCAGAATTATGAAGAACAATCAGAGGCATTAAAAGAATCAAATCACAGTATCACTCTGGTTCCACTTGATGGCACAAACATTCAAAACAATATTATCAAAATTATCTAGAAACTATTAAACTACACCCGTAATAAGGGAGGGAAAATGTTCCTCCAGGTATCTCCTAGAGGCCTAGACTCACGGTCTCAGTGTGTGACCATTTGTCTACTCAGATAGCCTCAGTGTACTCCCAGTGCGTCCATAAAGCGGACGGGAGTGAGCCGATCAGACCTTGTACAGTTGAGAGAAGCTTTAGCGTCCCGTTAGCAAGAGGGTTTCGCTAGCAGCTCGGGACACGTGGTGGTGTGCCCGGAGTGGTAAGAACTGATCACCCACTGCTGGTCCCGGGTCGTTTAGTTGTCGGGAGCACTCGTTCACTCAAGAGATCCTTTGCTACCCCGCTAAACAGTGACAGGCTTACTTTGCTCGGTCCAATGGCGACAATCGCCACCCTCAATCATCAACGGCAGTCTCAAACGGCAGTCAATCTCTCGCAGTCAACTCCGGGTCAACTCCAGTCAAGTGGGTTCTCACGGAAACCCTGAAATGAACTCACTGTTAGCTCTAGTTTACTTTATCACTGCCCTATCTAACCCTGTCTGAGATCGAATGAGACTTACTTGTTACTCTGCAATAATGCAACACAGTTGACTAGGCCACGTGACTATTCCTGGGACAAGCGCGCAGAGACGTCTTGTCTCTGTGAATGCTCTCCGGGACTGGGGGAGAGGCCTCGTCGCGTTCTCTCAAGGCGTGAGCTTAGGCCTACGTGACTTATTTTCCGCCTAACTAATAACTCCTTGGGACACCCGTAACATTATTCAGACTGCTAAGCGATCTATAATAATTTAAAATTCAATAATAGTCCCTTACTTCATGAATCGCATCATTATTAAATCGGTAAACTACATTCAATATCATATAGGCCTAGTTCCACCATCTCCCGCTAGGAGCGAGAAGCGCTCTCTCCCCTCCCATGACCTTGAACGCTCAGTGTTGCCAATGGCGGGGCATTCGAAATTACTCTGAAATTTGCATTTATAAAGTTCCTTGCAAGGAATGTAATATGTTTTACTTAGGCCAGACAGGTAAAGATCTTGTAACTAGAATTAAACAACACAAATACAGTGTTAGGACAGGCCAGGAATCCAATGCTCTGTTTGTTCATTTGAGGGATAACAAGCATTGCATTGACTGGGATAATGCCTCCTCAATATACCATGTAATTCAATTGATAGTAGGAACATCATAGAATCTAGTCTTATTAAACATACCGAAGCATTCAACATGAATTTGAGTAACGGCATGTACAAGCTGGACAACTTTGTAATTAAGAAGATTTGTGATCAGGTGAGAGGGCGGGTCACTGTCCCATCTGACCCAACCACCAACTGTTGTGTGCCATTTAAAGATTAGTAGGGTCATTACCTAATTACCTGACCATTGTGGACCTGGTCTCACCCTCCTCTGTATATATTCATCTTGTTTTGCATTACTCTATCTAGTCTGTACTCACCCCTGAAGATGTGAATTACACGAAAGCGCTTGGGAACTTCGTGTTTTCTTCTTTCCTGGTGGTTATCAGCATATATATATATATGCTGATAACCACCAGGAAAGAAGAAAACACGAAGTTCCCAAGCGCTTTACTCACCCCTGAAGATGTGAATTACACGAAAGCGCTTGGGAACTTCGTGTTTTCTTCTTTCCTGGTGGTTATCAGCATATACCTAGATCACGCGCACCTACAGTGATTTACTTGCATATATATATATATATATATATATATATATATATATATATATATATATATATATATATATATATACTTCATTTTTAGTCCATTTGACACGCGGACTTTGAACATACAAAGTCCGCGTGTTAAATGGACTAAAAATGAAGTATATATATGTACCTCGCGTTTCATACCAGCTGGATTCGGTAAAATGCTACTGACACCACATACGTGGCACGGGCAGTTTCCCAATGAGGTTCACGGCGCCATCAGCTCGATGAACAGGCTTTGTGTGAAATATAACAGAGTCTAGAACTGCTTTTAGTGTCCTTGTGGCCTAGCCGGTAAGCGCTCCCTAGTCACACCCAGTAGGTCGAGGGTTCGATTCCTTGCTGGTGAGGTCGTTGATTATATATATCCATATATATATATACATATATATATACATATACATATATATATACATATACATATATATATACATATATATATATACATATATATATATATACACATACACCTAGACCCCGACTTACGACTACGTGGACTTACGACCGTCGGGACTTACAACCGCCGCAGATTTTTTATTTAAAAAAAAAAAAAAAAAAAAAAAAAAAAAAAATTTATTAAAATGATGCACGCATTTTCTATACCGAAACGTTTCCAGTTAATGTAGTCTCCATGTATAATTAGAAAATTATGGGGGCCCCATGTGCATTCAGCTGACTACATTAAAGGTAAGTGCTCAGTCACACTGTAACCATTCCTTTTTATTTATTACTTTCACTGTACTGTATCCATTCCTCATTATTCATTGTTTTTACTGTACTGTATTTCATTGTAGATTATTTATTAAAAAAAAAAAAAAAAAAAAAAAAAAAAAAAAAAAAAAATTTATCTATGTCGGACTTACGACCTGGATTTGGGTCCCTAACCCCGTCGTAAGTCGGGGTCTAGGTGTGTATATATATATATATATATATATATATATATATACATATATATATATATATATATATATATATATATATATATATATATATATATATATATATGTATACATATATATATTATACATTATACATATATATATTATACATATTATACATATACAGGTGGTCCTCCTATTACGCGGTCCCGCATTCCGCGTTTCACCGTTAACGCGGTGCCTTGCCAGAACCTAACATTTTCACATTCCGCGGTCGTGAACCCCATTACTCGGAGAGCGGCTGGCAAGCCGCGCCATTTTTGGATCCAAACCTCCCGCCATGTTGTGTAAGAGGCGCAAAAATGGTGCGCACAAGGTCGCCCAGTCATCAAAACATTACCGAGTTCTTCACCCGCCACCCACTACAGCCGGCCCAAGTCAGTGATAGTGATAATTATAGTGAGGATATGGACTTAAATGAACTTTGGGGGGTTTGACAAAGAGGCCCTGCAAGCCTCTGTGGTGGATAGTGATACAATTGATACAAGTGATACAGGTGAGGGCCAATAATCTGCCCTCTGCCTCGGAACCAACCGCCCATCCCCGTGTGCCCAGCCATCTTTTCTACTAATGTAAGTGTTAAAAAACCTAATATTATTGATATTTCTCTTAATTATTAATTGTGTGTGCATGCCATCATAAAGTTAAGATAATATTTTTACTACAACATAGTTGTGTGTCGTCAAAAAGTGGAGTTTGGGGATCGGCCCGGACTCCATTTCAATTAATCCCATATGTTATGTTATTCACTTTACCCGTTTCTCACTTTCCGCGGTACCCTCCGGGTTACATTAACCGCGTAATATGAGGACCAACTGTATATATATATATATATATATACATATATATATATATATATATATATATATATATATATATGCAAGTAAATCACTGTAGGTGCGCGTGATCTAGGTATATGCTGATAACTGCAAGGAAAGAAGAAAACACGAAGTTCCCAAGCGCTTTCGTGTAATTCACATCTTCAGGGGTGAGTACAGACTAGAGAGAGAAATACAAACCAAGGTGTATATATACAGAGGAGGGTGAGACCAGGTCCACAATGGTCAGGTATTAGGTAATGACCCTACTAATCTTTAAATAGCACACAACGGTTGGTGGTCAGGTCAGATGGTCAGGTGACCCGGCCTTCTCACCTGGTTACAAATCTTCTGGACAATTTTGTAATTAAGAAGATTTGTAACCAGGTAAGAAGGCCGGGTCACCTGACCATCTGACCTGACCACCAACCGTTGTGTGCTATTTAAAGATTAGTAGGGTCATTACCTAATACCTGACCATTGTGGACCTGGTGTCACCCTCCTCTGTATATATACACCTTGGTTTGTATTTCTCTCTCTAGTCTGTACTCACCCCTGAAGATGTGAATTACACGAAAGCGCTTGGGAACTTCGTGTTTTCTTCTTTCCTTGTGGTTATCAGCATATTAGAATACGGTGGTAGCTGTTGTATAAACAGTGGGAACACAGTCACACCACCGAGACGAGGGAACACTCCCACCACCGATCGTCTCGTGCGAAGCAAGCATATAAATTAAAGAAAATACTTGGTGTGTTTAATATGTTACAGTATATTATAAATAAATAAATAAACAAATAAATCGGTAAATCCATTTCAAGTACAGTAAAAGTCCAAAAATCCGGATGCCAGAAATCCGGACCACCTGAGAATCCGGACTTTTCGAAATTTTTTTTTTTTTTTTTTTTAGCTGGCTTTTATGTGTATGTGCGCATGCATGAGTGCCACAGCTGCACAGCGACAACAAGCAACCACGCGGTTGCCACTTTAAAACAAGCAATCAAACTGTGACAATGTATGTAATTTTGAATCTTACTCTTTTCATTTACAGAGTACTGTACAAGCCCATAATAATGGCTCCTAAAGTAGGTAATCTTCGTTGTGTGAAGAGAAAGAAGAACACGTTGAAATTGGGTGACAAACTTGAAATAATTAAGAAACTAGAACATGGTGTGAGCAATACTTTTCTAATGGAAACATACGACATAGGAAAGTCTACAATTTATGATATAAAAAAGGCAAAGATTTAAATTCTAGATTTCACAGCTTTTTCTTTAAAACTGCCCGTTTTGATAAATAAAGCATGCTATATTTGCGAATGAATAAGCTATCAAAATGTACCTGTTCATCTCTTCTTTATTCCTCCTTAAATTTGAATTTTAAAAGTACTGCCTGAGAATCCCGAAAATCCGGACCGACCCAATCCCCAAGCAGTCCGGATTTTTGGACTTCTACTGTAAATGGAAAAATTTTACTCGACACCGACGTTAGTTTCAGTTACCGGTAAATAGCAGACGCTTCAGTGACGTCACTAGTGTTTACACTACACCAGCGGGTAACATTTGATGACATTACTTGAAGGGAATTGGCCTTATTTTAAAAAACCAAGGATGGTTGGTAGAGGACTACTGAGTCAGTGGGTAAGTGTCACATTTGGGGTACTGGTCTTGTACAGCGAATAGAGCTCAAAAGCTACTTTTTAAATGGAAATTTGGGGGGGCAGTCTTATGCACCCTGACGCCTTATAGGCCGAGATATACGGTATGTCATCACTTAGGCTGTACTTACAAGTGCTGGTCAATGCAGACCAGTATGGTGTTCCAAGAGACAACAGTACTGTGTAAATTGTCTCAGCACAAATTCCCAGATAGGATTGTGGGTTGGTGTTCACCAGTGCGAGCAAAAGTCTAGTCTTCACAGCATCACTAGAGAGGGCGATCTTTCTCATGGCGGGGCGGGCAGCACCGCCACCAGTCGAAAACAGTCCACTCAGCAGAACCAGGAGTTGTCTGTAAACACTTCTACAAATGGCGAGGTCACATGTCGAAAGATTTAATGGCATCATACGCCAGCACTGTAGCTGAAGCCAGTGGCGATAACAGGAATATATCATAATCTATTATACAGTGGTCCCTTGGTTAACGAACACAATTCGTTCGTTAACCGAATCCATTATTTCAATGGGATATTGGGTAATTGGTTCCAACTCACAGAAAAGTACATACAAAGTAAAGCCAAAAATGCATAAAGTCAGAAACACTCCTAAAATTCCCCTAAATCGCCTTAAATCACTATATATATATACATACATATACACTCTTACTCTTAAATCACTACTGTAATGTGATACAGGTGATTAATTTTTATCTCTTGAGCAAAATATATAACGTTTATACAGGTGCTCCCCGACTTACGACGGGGTTAGGGACCCAAATCCAGGTCATAAATCCGACATGGTCGTAAGTCCGACATAGATAAAAAAAAAAAAAAATAAATAAAAAAAAAAAAAAAAATAAAAAAAAAAAATAAAAAAAAACGTTTTCAAAATTAAAAAAAAAAAAAAAAAATCTACAATGAAATACAGTACACTAAATGTAATAAATAATGAGGAATGGATACAGTACAGTAGAAGAAATAAATAATGAGGAATGGATACAGTGTGACTGAGCACTTGCCTTAGATGTAGTCAGCTGAATGCACACAGGGCCCCCACAATTTTCTATTTACAGGATACATGGAGACTATATTAATTTGAAGAAGCAGAAGAGGAGACGGCTGGGTGGGTCATCAATGTCGCTTTCTTCAGACAGGTTTATGTGCTGTGGAAACTTACTGGTTGAAGGTATTGGATCATCTTAGGGAGTGAAGAGGCAGCATTGGTGGGGCTTGAGGAGACAGCACTGGGGGACTTCTTGAAATAGATGTCCAATTTAGACTGCACAGTTTGCTTTTTCTTTTCATTATAAATTTCTCTGCAGCAAGCAAGTGCACCTTGGATCGTACTGTCAACTTTGGCATAACGATCATAATTTTGATCCATGTCATCAAACATTTGCATTCCTTTATTAATTGTAGCAAATGCCTCTGCCATATGTTTCACTGAAAACTTTTTGGGGGGTGCAGGTTCTTCTTCTACATTTTGTATCTCTTCTTCCTCTGCAATTTTCTGTGCATCTAGTTCAATAAGATCCTCGTTACTGAGCTCTTCTGCTACACTTTCAACCAACTGTCCAACATCTTCAGTATCAATTTCTAACTCCAGCTGTTTACCTAACTCCACTATTTTGTTACTAATACCCAAAATAACTTCATTTTCATTAACTCCTTTGAAACTGTATGTCTGCTAGGCATGCACTTCCACAATAATCCAGTCTCATCCACATTGAATATTTGCTCAGGCAAATAATTCCCTTCCACAATCACTTCACCTAACTCCTCCTTAAAAGCTTCGGCAGCACCAACATCGGCACTAGCTGCCTCTCCACTCACCTTAACATTGTGTAGACTGTAGCATTTTTTAAATCTATCAAACCACCTATGACTTCCTGTAAAGGTTTGATCACATTCATCTCCTGCCTGCTCCTTCAGGCTTTGGAACAGGCTTCTTGCTTTAGCCTGCATGGTTAGAAGGCTTAAGGGTACACGCTTCTGTATCTGGTCTTCTATCCATATCACCAATAATTTTTCCATATCGTGAATAGGACCTTGTCTTCTCTTTGATATTGTAGTTCCCTTTCTAGGTGCTGTTCACGAATACGTTCCTTGTCCTTCAGAATAGTGGATATAGTCGAGTGTGAGAAACCTAGGTCGTGTGAGATTGTTGCTACTGTTTTTCCATTCTCATGCTGTGTTATTATCTTCATTTTCATCTCAAAAGTAATTGCCTGTCTCCTTTTCTTTGGAGCACCACCAGCACTCTCACTTTTACGCTTTCCAGTCATTATAAAGTCAATTAAATACGATAATAACGAAAGTTCACAGCGCGATCAGTATAGGATACGATAGCCAAACACAAACTAAGCGCTCTACTGAGTGAGTGTACCCTTGAGACGCGCCATCCTCTCTCCCGGGACGGAAATGTTTCAATATAGAAAATGCGCGCGTCATTTGAAAATATTTTTGGTCATGACGGTCACGGTCGTATGTCCCGACGGACGTATAGTCACAGCAGGTCGTAAGTACCAATGGACATAAGTCCATGTGGTTATAAGTCGGGGACTACCTGTATTCAAATTATTCGCTGTTTTGCAAGGATTCCAGCAATGCAATTTATATTCTCCTAACTTTAGTCTCTGATATTATATAAGATAAAACTTAAAGCCTACTGTAACCACCAAACCCTTGCTGGGAGGGGGGGGGGGTAGTTCGGGAGGGAGGGGTGACAGTGACACGTTTGATAGTTAGCGCCGAAGGTCTAGTGAAGTATTTATTTGTTTATTTATGTCCTTTAGATTGAGTTTTTGTTTTTTGCTTATAAAATTTCATAGAAGTGACCGGGGAGAATATAATTTACATTGCTGGAATTGTTATAAGATAGTGATTAATTTGAATGTAAACATGCAATAGTTTGCACTAGACTAAAATTTTAGTATTCATTTTATACATTATTTTGATTACATGTACAGTACAGCTTTCCCCTTAGGACAGTGTATGCATGTAAATGAGTTTCAATAAATTAATAAAGTTACATATATCAGGCCAAAAATAATAGTTGAAAAACTTTATGTAGACAGAGCTTGGATGGCCAAATTTTAGAGTGACCAATAATTTTCATAAAAAAAATGCACAAATATTAAAGAGTACAGCTAGACCCCGACTTAGGACTACATGGACTTACGTCCATTGGTACTTACGACCTGCTTTGACCATACGTCCGTCGGGACATACGACTGCGACCGTCATGACCAAAAATATTTTCAAATGACGCGCGCATTTTCTATACCGAAATGTTTCCGTCCCTGGTGAGAGGGTGGCGCATCTCGGGTCGCCTCGTGGGTACACTCACTCAGTGGAGCGCTTTGTTTGTGTTTGGCTATCGTATCCTATACTGATCGCGCTGTGAACTTTCGTTATTATCGTATTTAATTGACTTTATAATGACTGGAAATCGTAAAAGTGAGAGTGCTGTTGGTGTTCCAAGGAAAAGGAGACAGGCAATTACTTTTGAGATGAAAATGAAGATAATAACACAGTATGAGAATGGAAAAACAGTAGCAACAATCTCACGCTACCTATATTTCTCACACTCGACTTATATCCACTATTCTGAAGGACAAGGAACGTATTCGTGAAAGTAGTGAAAGGAACAACACCTATAAAGGGAACTATAATATCAAAGAGAAGATAAGGTCCTATTCACGATATGGAAAAATTATTGGTGATATGGATAGAAGACCAGATACAGAAGCGTGTACCCTTAAGCGTTCTAACCATACAGGCTAAAGCAAGAAGCCTGTTCCAAAGCCTGAAGGAGCAGGCAGAAGATGAATGTGATCAAACCTTTACAGGAAGTCATGGGTGGTTTGATATAATTTAAAAAACGCTACAGTCTACGCAATGTTAAGGTGAGTGGAGAGGCAGCTAGTGCCGATGTTGGTGTTGCCGAAGCTTTCAAGGAGGAGTTAGATGATGTGATTGTGGAAGGGAATTATTTGCCTGAGCAAATATTCAATGTGGATGAGACTGAATTATTGTGGAAGCGCATGCCTGAGTGGACATACATCCACAAAGAGGCGAAAACAATGCCCGTATTCAAGGCATTCAAGGACAGAACTACACTTCTGTAGGGGGGGAATGTTGCTGGTTTCAAGCTAAAGCCTTTTATGATCTATCATTCAGAGAACCCCAGGGCTTTTAAACATGTCAGCAAGCACACACTGCCAGTGTTTTATCGCAGTAACAAGAAAGCCTGGATGACCCTAGTACTGTTTGAGGATTGGTTCATGACTTGTTTCATTCCACGAGCCAAGGAGTATTGTCTGCAACAACAGATTCCATTCAAGATTTTACTGTTTTTGGATAATGCTCCGGGACACCCACCACACCTGGACGACATGCACCCTGATGTTAAGGTAGTGTACATTCCACCTAACACTACCTCTATCATCCAACCCATGGATCAAGGTGCTATTGCTGCCTTTAAAGCGTAATATTTATGCACGACCTTCGCTCAGGCTGTTGCTGCTACTGAAGGTGAGAAAACTCTCAGACAGTTTTGGAAGGAGTACAACATTTTGTCATGTATAAAGAACATTAGTACAGCATGCGATCAGGTTACAAAACATTGCATGAATGGAATATGGAAGAAAATCCTGAAAAGATATGTGCACAGTTTCAAAGGATTTAATGAAAATGAAGTTATTTCTGATATTGGTAACAAGATAGTGGAGTTAGGTAAACAGCTGGAGTTAGAAATTGATACTGAAGATGTTGGACAGTTGGTTGAAAGTGTAGCAGAAGAGCTCAGTAACGAGGATCTTATTGAAGTAGATGCTCAGAAAATTGCAGAGGAAGAAGAGAGACAAAATGTAGAAGAAGAACCTGCACCCCCAAAAAGTTTTCAGTGAAACAAATGGCAGAGGCTTTTGCTACAATTAATATAGCAATGCAAATGTTTGATGACATGGATCAAAATTATGATCGATATGCCAAAGTTGACAGTACGATCCAAGGTGCACTTGCTTGCTACAGAGAAATTTATAATGAAAAGAAAAAGCAAACTGTGCAGTCTAAATTGGACATCTATTTCAAGAAGTCCCCCAGTGCTGTCTCCTCACGCCCCACCAGTGCTGCCTCTTCACTCCCTCAAGATGAATCAATACCTTCAACTAGCAAGTTTTCACAGCACATAAACCTGTCTGAAGAAAGCGACATTAATTCCCCACCCAGCCCTGTCTCCTCTTCTGCTTCTTCCAATTAATATAGTCTCCATGTATCCTGTAAATAGAAAATTATGGGGGCCTTGTGTGCATTCAGCTGACTACATTTGAGGTAAGTGCTCAGTCACACTGTATCCATTCCTCATTATTTATTACTTTTACTGTACTGTATCCATTCTTCATTATTTATTACGTTTAGTGTACTGTATTTCATTGTAGATATTTAATTTTTTTTTTTTAATTAAATTTTTTTTTTTATTTATTTATTTATTTTATTTTTTTTATCTATGTCGGACTTACGACCATGTCGGACTTACGACTTGGATTTGGGTCCCTAACCTCGTCATAAGTCGTGGTCTAGCTGTACAATTTTCTTGATATTTACTCCACTGGAAACGAATGTATACATAGAACAGATTACTGGATTGGCAGACTAGCCCATTAGCTGATGCTCACAACAAAACGTGATGTTCGTAAGGTTTTCGTCATTCAAATTTTTTTTCGTTAACCGAATTAAAGATTCTTATGGAAGGTAATTCGTTAACCGAACCATTCGTTAACCGAGGGATCACTGTACAGTTGTCCCTCGGTTAACGAACACAATTCGTTCCAAAAGGTCGTTCGTTAACTGAATCCATTGTTTCAAAGGGATATTGGGTAATTGGTTCCAGCTCACCGAAAAGTACATACAAATTAAAAAAAAAAGAAATGCAGTAAAGTACACTTACTTAGAACAGATTACTGAATTGGCAGACTGGGCCATCAGCTGACCAGCTGATGCTCACAACAAAACATGATTTTCACAAGGATTTCGTTAATCGAATTCTTGTTCGTTAACCGAATTGAAGATTCTTATGGAAGGTAATTCGTTAACCGAAATTTCGTTAACCGAGGGACCACTGTATATTGTGTATGAACCCCCATTAATTGCCCCTATTGAACTAGTAAAATAAGCTGTATCACGCATTTGTGTTTTATATACTACACTTGTACTGAGCCTGTGTTAATATATAATATTATCTTCACACCCTTGAGTCACGCTACCTACTTTCCTCACTGTACGACTCTACTACTATAAACTCCTACCTTACCTCTTCATATGAGATTTAACCTCATTATAATCAGCTCCTGGATAATCGGTGGTGTTCCTGTACTTTGGGAATTACAGGACTTTAGGATTTTGGGTACACAGTACGCCCGGATAATTCGTGGATTTTTATTTCGCTGTCCTCTATCAATCGCAGCTGACACCCTGGATGTACCCAAGAATATCTGTGTGTAGTTTTAAAGTTGCCGGCATTTTCGTGGCCGGGGCAGGGAGCCATTCGTTCTAGAGACAGTAATTTCTTTTACGAAGTAGACTTGAGGGTAGACTCAACATTTTTAATACTACATTTGTTTCTGATTATTTGTGAGAGGATTTCTCATTATTTATCTGAAAGTGTTTTGTGTCTACCCACACACGCATATATACACTACAGGTAAAATAAATAATTGTCCTAAGGGCAAATACATACCTAAAGGGAATATACTGTATCTACATTTCTTTGTAAAATGTACCCCCTCCCCTCCCCTGGTCAGAATATGTTATTCGCGGATTTGGAGATTCTCGACCAGTTTGAGAACCTACCCCCAGCGAATTTGAAGGGCCTACTGCATTTTATAGAAGCTTGTCTTTGCACTAATGGAAAGTGTAGTAGTACTGTGATAATACCCGGGATGCATGTTTAATAATTGAGTGCTCATCGTAAGTCTCCTGTATAAGCAATATATGAGGACTTCATTGGGATATTGGTAATAGCACAATA
Organism: Homarus gammarus; assembly: GCA_958450375.1. NCBI lineage: Eukaryota > Metazoa > Arthropoda > Malacostraca > Decapoda > Nephropidae > Homarus > Homarus gammarus. The sequence continues at coordinate 214,289 of CAUDMG010001005.1, forward strand.
GCACATGATATAAATAATATGCACCGTTTTATAAAAGCAATTTTTAAGGACATTGATTTCTTAAAACACTGTACAATAAGTAATGTTATGATACTTAACAATGTATTCAGTTGGAGCCAGGCTGTGGCTCTCCTTCTCAGAACCTGCACACTTCTTGATAAAGTCATCTTCTTCATTAAAACATTCTTTGAATGAGTTATCTTGGTTGAAAGTATTGAAGAAGTGGAAGGCGCAGAAGCTCTTTTCTTATCCTTATTCTCTGTAATTTTTCTAAATGTAGGCAAACCCAAAACCAATCTCATGCCAATATTAATCTGGTGCTCACCAGCCTCCACTTTCCTTATAACCTGCATTTTTACTTCCACTATTATTTGCAGGCTTTTTCCCAGACATTATGAGTTAATTTGGCTCATGAAATTATGCACAATTAAGGAGAAATAAAGAGTTAATGCAGGGCTGTAAACATAAGCATTCAAAACTGGTGGAGTGAGGTGCTGATTGGCACACTGTTGGAAAATTGTGCTGATTGGCACACTGTTCTCATTGGCTGAGCGCTAATTGGCACTCACTGTTCTCATTAGCTGAGCGCTGATCGGCACACAAAGTTCTAATTGGTACACACTGTTCTCATTGGCTGAACAACTTAGAAAGAAGAAGAGACTGATGTCATATGTTGCCTGTTCTTATATAGAACTTTCCAACCACTTGACAATTTTTTATTTTTTTTTGCAAAAAAATCAGATGAAAGAGAGCATTATGGCAAAGAAGAGTTAATAAAAGAGTTTTAATAAAAATGTGCCTGTACATGCTTTAGTATGTTTTAATTGCAAGTAGCATTATTTTATGTTTGAAGAGGTAAATACCACTAAATTACTTAACATAATATTTTCAGGAGTGTTGTACCCACTTCCCTGTTCCACTGTGTGGCAGTGATACTCCTATTAAACAGGAAAAGTTCATTATGTCTACTGCTGCACACAGTACCCAAGACCAGGTGAAGTGTGTGGTGACTGTGACAGGGGACACAATCAGCCAGGCAGTAAGTACCTACATTATCTATATAATATATAAGCCATAGCAAGTAGAGATGACTGTGTGGAGGTACAGTCAACCCTCACTTTACGCGGTTAATGTAACCCACAGGGTACCTCGGAAAGTGAGAAACGCGTAAAGCGAATAACATAACATATGGGATTAAATGAAATAGAGACCAGCTGACCCCCAAACTCCACTTTTTCCAACACAATACCTATGTTCTAGTAAAAATAACATCTTAATTTTATGATGGTACATGCACACAATTAATACTTAAGAGAAATAGAGAAATACAGTCGCCAAGTTAATGTCCATTCAAATAATGGACTCAACTCCCTCCCCCTCTTCTCACACTACACTCGCTGGCTCTTCCCTCTCTGAGAAATGTTTGGGGGAAAACCAGGTATAGTAATAAATAATACCTCAAACTAAAGTTAGGATAATATAATTGACATTGCTGGATTCCTTGTAAGACCAGGAATATTTTGAATATAAATGTCATATATTTTGCACAAAAGATAACATATTTACTCAGAGTAAACATTATATCTAAAATTTGTATGTCTAATGCAAAATCTATGATGTTTATATTCAAAATGATCATCAAATTGTAAGAATTCCAGCAATGTAAATTATATTCTGGCCGGGTAATTTGTATGAATTTTATGAGCTAAAACAAATATCTTCAGTTAATAAAAAAAAAAATATTCTTCACACCGTGCCAGGTGGTCGGTCGCCGGTCCCTCCCTCCCTCCCACCCCCCACCAACCCTCCCTACCAGATGAATGTGTGGGAATACCAGACTGTTTACCTTTTTAGTAATAAATAATAAATCAGACTAAAGTTAGGATAATATAATTGACATTGCTGGATTCCTTGTAAGACCAGGAATATTTTGAATATAAATGTCATATATTTTGCACAAAAGATAACATATTTACTCAGAGTAAACATTATATCTAAAATTTGTATGTCTAATGCAAAATCTATGATGTTTATATTCAAAATGATCATCAAATTGTAAGAATTCCAGCAATGTAAATTATATTCTGGCCGGATAATTTGTATGAATTTTATGAGCTAAATAAAAAAATTATACTTCACCCGCGTAAAGGGGTACACCCACCGCGGAATGTGAGCATCCTGGGTTCTGGCAGGGCACCGTGTAAACATGGAAACGCGGAATATGGGACCGCGTAAAGTGAGGGTTGACTGTACTGGGAATACTTTATGTGCCTATGAATTTACTAGACCATTGAAAGAGGCTTCATGCTGTGACATTTTGCCGACATTAATCAAGGATTTATCTAGCTCTTTCTGTTATGGAAAAGATGTATGTTGAAGATAAAGATAGTTTAAAATTTTATTCACTCATTTTTAAAATTCCATTCATGCAATTTAGAGCTCAAGTCTGGGTACTCATTTCATCATTCAAGTGTTCTATTCACTGATGGACTCTAACCCAGACAACAGACACACTTCATGTCCTCCATCACATCCATTCATGTTAATATACATTTCCCTGTTTTTCTTCTTGATCTTATCTTCGTCAATTTTGCTCACATTCACTAGCACATTATCTCACTATGCATACTTTCAAGATCATTCAGTATCATTTGCAACTATGTACTGTGTTCTGAATCACCCACCAGAGCAGTTTTGTGTACAAACAAGAGCTGACACACCTTCCATTTACACCCCTCATCTCTGCCAATCAAACTTGCACTCCACATCATCATGCTTGCTTTCACCCTCTCTTACCAACCCATTCATGTGAGTACTGAACAGCCATAATGACATTACTGTATACATTTCTGACACCATCCTAGTTTTACCAAGTTCCAGGGAAACTTGGAAAATGTTTCCCATCCATGCTTCCAGTGTTGGGCCACCACCTTAACACAGTCATTCAAGGCCCTGGGTTTATCAAGTGTAATTAGAAATGTGACTTCTTTTCTATGAAGTATAATTATACCTATTGGAAGAATTGCTGCAAGTGTTTGAGTCAACATTTCTTAAAATTTGAATTATGCTAATAATATTTGTTTGCTTAGATTTTTTTTTAAATCCAGGAAATATGATTGAAATAAAAAAGATTTACGTTATTTACAAAATCTGTTATTTTTTCTTCCTCAGAGAAAAGGTACTGTAATTGTAAAGTAATAAAAAGGCGCTGTAACTTAGATTTAAAGTAATAAGCTGCACATGGTCTTGCAGGATATCAACATGAAGGCAGCAAAGCATCAAAACCAGGTTCATCGTACCAGTGTGACTCCTGATGCACCTTGGCGTATACAACAAATACAGGATGCTGGAAACTTCCTCCAGCTAGCAATCAAGTTCTTGCAGGGCAATGGGGCAAGTAACTCTTTTCGGTAAGTTTACAAATTTATAGGTACAGTCTGACCTTGCAAATTCGTGTCTCAGAAGTCGATTTTTCCACAAATCCGTGCATTTTTGTGATCGTTCCCCCCCCCCCCCCTATTGCTGTGTTTATCACTTGTCTGTGTTCATTTGAGAAAAAATCAGTACAATACTCTTATGTGGCTTAGAATAAAGAAAATATAATATAAATCTATAGAATAAGAAAATGAAGGCACAAACTACATGTTTCCATCTCAAATAGTATGTGTGTTGTGACTGAAAATGTAGAGGTATCTGACAATCTTGGGTGTAGGGTTGTGGGAGCGCGGAACCTGAGTAGTCTTTCACCAAGAGGTGGGTAAATCCTGAGAGTGTTAAACTCCACAAAGTGGCAGTTCTCTGGGTTGGAAGTTTGACTTGTGCTTTGTCCACCCAATTAATATGCAGGGTATGGGAAATTCAGAATATTTGCGAGGTCACAACACCTCCAATATTTCAGGAATTAAGTGGCATTCTTCTCAGTCACTTGGGAGACAGACTGGCAAAGACTCCTGACTCTGTTGCCAGCTAGCCCATCATAGATACATTGTTTTGACAGGACTATCACGCAGGGAACTGGAGTGATAAGGAGTGTTGCACAGTTGACAGTTCTTGACTTAACATGGTGAGCATGTCTAAGCAGGAGACAGGTAGTGTGGTATCAGCCTTTGCAAGCAAAAATACCAAGTTAATTTATTGATACAGTAGTGAAAATTTCTAATGCTTGGATCCAAGATAGGATGTGTACTTAGCATGTACAAGTCCAAGGAGGGAAGAACTTACATAAGGTAGCAGATTCATATCATCAGGATTGTCTTTAATTTTCAGCAAATTCTTCTGTTGTAAAATAAAGTTTTAGATGATTTTTGTTAACTTTTTGTTCAGCACAATCTAAAGCATTCTTAGCTAAATATGTCATAGGTTCTGTGTTTTTGACAATCCTTTAAGGTCCTAACCACTTGGGAGCTGAACCACGACTAATCCCTAAGAGAGCTACATCAGGCCATTGTTGGCATGACACACTTGTTATAGTCTCAGGCAGAAACTTCTCGAGCTCCTTAAGATGGTTATATGGTAATTTGATGTGACTTGAATAACTGAATCTTAAAAACTACTTATAGATGACCTGGTTTGTAATTTGTACTAGATACAGAGCATCTTGATCTCTCAGGAGGTAGAGTGGTTGAATGTTAATACTTTGATGTTTTTTTTTTTTTACTATTAACCATGTGTAGACTGCACATTCATTATTAAATTTACCCAAAAGATTGAGATTTGGAGAGTCCATACCCTCTCTGGCTACATCTTGTTGTCATGACTACTTATGGATAACGGAGTTCGTGGAAACATCGGCCAACTGTGTCAAAATGATAATGATGTTTGGCAACTTTCCATGTTTCATACACTATTCATACATTTAAGACTTGGGTGCAAATTGCAAAATATCAATGTGCATCATTGTCTAATAAGCTATCTCACATGAATTTGCATTATACAGTCAACCCTCACTTTACGCGGTTAATATAACCCACAGGGTACCGCAGAAAGTGAGAAACGTGTAAAGTGAACAACATAACATATGGGATTAATTGAAATAGAGACCGGGCCGACCCCCAAACTCCACTTTTTGATGACACACAACTATGTTGTAGTAAAAATTTTATCTTAACTTTATGATGGTATGCACACACAAGTAATATAGAAGAGGTTAGGTTAGGAAAAATAAAGGTTAACATAGGAAAAATAAAGGTTAGGTTAGAAAAACTAAAAGGTAGGTGGAACACTTACGGTAGTAGAAGAGATGGGTCGGCATACGGGGATGGAGGCTGGTTCCGAGGCAGAGGGCAGATTACTGGCCCTCAGGTGAATCACCATTACTAGGTGAATCACCATCACTGTCACTTACAGTTGTCAGGGCTTCCCTGACAAATCCCTCAAAGTCACTATGAGTTAAACTGTGTTCTTCGGAGAATGACGCACCTTCTTCCTCCTCTTCACTGACGTGATCTTCTTCCAACATCTCGTCGGCAGTCACTTCAGGATCTCTGATCACCTCCAGGATGTCGTCGTTGGTGGTCTCGGAGAAGCCTGGAACTGTAACAGTCTGCGCAGCTTCTCTGGCAAGGTCCACTGCTACTGCAACATTCTGAACCTCACCAGTCACAGATTGACTCCTCCTCTCACCTGGTATTCCATGCAACACATGTCTCCATGCGTGACGAATTGTAGCAATAGACAGCTGATCCCATGACTCCACCAAGAAGTCCACAGCTTTCTTGATGTTAAATACTCTCCAGAATTGTTTGAACAGTATTTTTTGCTGTACCAACTGTTGATCCTCATCTTCTTCGCTCTTGCTATCGGTGGTGGTGTCACTCAGGTTACGCAACTCTTCCCTGGTGTTGGTGTTGTCGTTCAGGAGTTTGAATTTTTTTGTTGAGAATGCAGCTTTTACATTACAGATTAACTCTTGGTCCATGGGCTGTAATATAGACGTAGTGTTGGGAGGAAGGAAGACCACTTTTACGCTGGGGTGACGATCTAACAGTAGGGGCGAGTGTCCTGGTGCGTTGTCCAGCAGCAACAAAATATTGAATGGCACATTCTGTCGCTCACAGAATTTCTTTACATCGGGAACAAAACAGTCATCAAACCAGAAGAGGGACAGTGTAGAGAACATCCACGCCTTACGTGCGGTCAGCCAGTGGACATTTAGCTTGGTCATGTCCATGGTTTTGTAGGCGTGCGGCTTGCGTGCTGTGTGGATCACCGATAACTTGAGCTTACAGGTACCGGAGGCATTGGTGGTAAACAGGACGGTGATGCGTTCCTTCTGCATCTTCCGGCCCTGAATCCTGCTGGCATTCTTTACAACGAAGGACTTGGAAGGTAGCTTTTTCCAGAAAAGACCAGATTCGTCCATGTTAAACACCTGGTCGTCACTGTACTGTCCTTCCTCCATAATCTCACGTAAAAACGGAGGAAATTCCATAGCCGCAGCACGGTCAGCACTCGCTTCTTCACCACCAATGTTTATATTGGTGATCTTGTTCCGGATCTTAAACCTCTGTAACTACCCAGAGGAAGCATTAAAGGGTTTGGGCTCTGTAATTCCCATCTTTCGTGCCACTGCCATGTACAGTTCACGTGCGTAGTCCTTAACAGAGCGCGTGTCGACCGCCATGTTCCGTTGCGCCTGACGCACCAAGTACCTCACAAGTAATTTTTCTGTCTTGAGAAGCACCTGGTTGTGAAAATACTTGATCATAGAAGCACCTGTAGACTTTGTGATCTCCATGTGCTCCTTTATCTTGGCTGCATCCTTCTTTATTGTTCGAATCGTAGATTCATTCACACCATGCTGGCGCGCCAAATCAACCTGCCTTGTTCCTTTCTCCAACTCTTGGATGATGGTATACTTCACCTCGTAGCTTAAGGAACGTCGTGTCTTCTTTGGCTTAGTGCCGCTGGGTCCAGGTAAGGAAAGGTTTCTCTCTGGGGGTGGTGGTCCGGCGGAAGCCATTTTACGGAACAATGGATGCCCGTTTACACGGTGTGGCCTTGAGGGATGAAACTGCCGCGGCTACGTCAAGCGTCGTCTTTCCTCCCTCCCTCCCTCCCCCGGGTGGACACGTCATAATATTTTAAGCCAATTACAGCTAGCAGCAGAGGGGGGTAAGGATGCATGGCCAATCACAGTCCGATACGTCAAATGACGTCAGTGATAACGCAACAAAGACACACACTGCGCAACCTTACCGCGCGGGTTGCCCAAGCGGAGGGAGGAGGGCAGAGGCGAGGAGCACAGGCAGGCAGGCGGGCGGGTGGCGCGAATCAAAAATAGCGTCGCGCCGGACACTCTCCGCGTAATGGGGTTCACGTACCGCGTAATGTGAGCACGTGAGGTTCTGGCAAGGCACCGCGTAAACGTGGAAACGCGGAATGCGGGACCGCGTAAAGTGAGGGTTAACTGTATATATATATATATATATATATATATATATATATATATACAGTTGGTCCTACTATTACGCGGTCCCACAATCCGCGTTTCACCGTTAACGCGGTGCCTTGCCAGAACCTAACATTTTCACATTCCGCGGTCGTGAACCCCATTACGCGGAGAGCGGCTGGCAAGCCGCGCCATTTTTGATCCAAGCCTCCCGCCATCCGCCATGTTGTGTAAGAGGCGCGAAAATGGTGCGCACAAGGTCGCCCAGTCATCAAAACATTACCGAGTTCTTCACCCGCCACCCACTACAGCCGGCCCAAGTCAGTGATAGTGATAATTATAGTGAGGATATGGACTTATATGAACTTTGGGGGGTTTGACAAAGAGGTCCTGCAAGCCTCTGTGGTGGATTGTGATACAATTGATACAAGTGATACAGGTGAGGGCCAATAATCTGCCCTCTGCCTCGGAACCAACCGCCCATCCCCGTGTGCCCAGCCATCTTTTCTACTAATGTAAGTGTTAAAAAACCTAATATTATTGATATTTCTCTTAATTATTAATTGTGTGTGCATGCCATCATGAAGTTAAGATAATATTTTTACTACAACATAGTTGTGTGTCGTCAAAAAGTGGAGTTTGGGGATCGGCCCGGACTCCATTTCAATTAACCCCATATGTTATGTTATTCACTTTACGCGTTTCTCACTTTCCGCGGTACCCTCCGGGTTACATTAACCGCGTAATATGAGGACCAACTGTATATATATATACCGTATATACTCGTCTATAACCCCCGTTCGTATATAGGTCGACCCCGATTTTATGACCAAGAAATCGTTAATTTATGATATTCCTCGTTTATAGGTCGACCCAAGTTTTTGAGGGTAAAGGAACAACAAAACCTTCAGAAAAACACTATATGTCCTATAAACTTGTTTACCATTTATTATTACGACACTTTACACTGAAACGCGGGTAGTTTCAACAAAAATATTGTATATTTCCATTCAAGTATTTACCTAAGTCAATTAGGAGGGAATATTATTGTAATACAACAGTTTTTTAACTAAACCATTCGAAAAGTGTTTACGGTAACATCTTTTGAACGAAAGAAAGCCAAAGTCATTGTCTTCGTCACGATTTTATCCCACTTTCCACTGTAATACGTACGTAATTTCAGCAAAAAATATTACATTTCCGTGAATGTAGTATATCAAGCACAGTATGAATAGAATATTATTGTAATATAACAGAATTTTAACCGAAAACTATTAAAAAAACGAATAACATCTCTTGAACATCGGAAGCTTAGGTAAAGTCTTTTGTTTTCGACATGTATTTTATCCTATTTTACATTGAAATACATCACGTTTCAGCAAAACTACTATTTATTTCCGAGAATATATTCATTCAGGCGCAGTTTAGGTAAAATATACGTGTGATGTAATAGTTTTTTAACTGAAAAGGATTCGAAAAACACGTACCCTGTAGCCCTGTTCAAGGAGAGGACCGGGAGAAGCTGTTTGGTGCTTAAGACGATGACAAGGAAAATGATTTTGATGGATTTTAATGAAAATATTCAGAAATATGGTATCGTAATATTTATTCAAGTCAATTAGGATATTATTGTAATACAATACAACAGTTTTTTAACTAAACCATTCGAAAAGTGATTACGGTAACATCTTTTGAACGAAACAAAGCGAAAGTCATTGTTTTCATCACAATTTTATCCCACTTTCCACTGTAATACGTATGTCATTTCAGCAAAAAATACTACATTTCCGTGAAGGTATTATATCAACCACAGTATGAATAGAATATCACTAATATAACAGTATTTTAACCGAAAACTATTAAAAATACGAGTAATATATCTTGAACATCGGAAGGTTAGGTCAACCAGGGCCTCTCATGTCACACGGCCCCATCTGAAGATTTCTCCAGAATATACAACTTATAGTCTCTGAAAAAGTCCAGACCTGACCCTACATTAGCGAGGGCAAATGTAAGGAGACCCTTCGCCGCCGCCGCCGCCCCCCCCCCCCCCCCCCCCCCGATCAGCTCAACCTGACGGCTCGCCTCCCAATATATAGGACGTCCTAGTCCTCCCTCTGCCCAGAGAGAGACAGAGAGAGAGTGTGTCTTGTAACCAAGAAGGGCCAGCTACCACGTCCCCAGTCCTGCTCGAGAGAAGTCAGGGGACGGAGGCAAGCCGCCTCCGGTCGCCTCCGGTCGGGAGCGAGTTGCCCTCGACACACCGGTGCCCAGCTAAGCAGTCTCCCATAGAGACAACCCAGGACCACCTGCTAGGCCTCCCCTAGGTCACGTGAGTTTTTGTCAGAGCTTTCCATGGGATGAGTTACTTACGTGGGAAGTGTATTCATTTCATGTTCGTGTCCGAGAATCAGTGTCTAGTAACGTAATATGATGTCCTAGTAACGTAAATATAATGTCCTAGTAACTTCAATAGAAGGTGTTATTAATGTGTCCATGTCATGTTCGTAATTAATAAAGAGTTGTAACGAAGCGGTGTTTGAGAAGTCGCCCTTAAGACGTAATAGATGTGTATTGACATATAAGATACGATACGTGTAAGTCCAGAGAGTAAATAACTATCACGGCCACGCTACCAAAATCTTCCTCTCTTTTATACTCTTATACTATCAATATTCTACCTATATGTAATCTTCTTATCAGAGTGCCTCATTATATTGGTGGCAGCGTACTATAACGTTAACTCACGCCCTCCTCGTCCCTTGTTATTGGTAACAGTGTACTTAACGTAAACCCATTCCCTCCCTCATTTAGCCATAACACCTGGCTCGTTGTTTGAGTATTGTTCGAAAGTGAGTGATAAGGAGTTCCTGCATAGTAGTGTGAAAAGTGTCCTAGTGTGTCACTGTTACAGCTCAAGTAAATGTCTCTCGTCGTGGTATGCGCGAATTTTTTCTAGAAATATGTTCAGTGCTTAACGTGATTTCTCAGTGTCCCCCGCGATCTGGGACATTCTCAGTAGCCCAAGTGCAGTTTGATTGTTGGTCAGTGTTGAACGTAGAAATTGTGTTTCAGTGATGAAAGCGGTGTCTGTACTAACTATTATAACTTAACATGTCTTTTAACCTACATCCTCCTCCCTGTCCTAATCCTCACCTCACCCTCCTTACCCTTCCTCCCATCCCTGCCCCGCCCTGCCCCGCCGTTCCGTGCCCTGCCCCGCAAAGCCCCGGCCTGGCCCGATCAACCACGCCTCGGCTCCTCCCCACTACACTTAACTACGCCTCACCCGCCCCGCCTCACCCGCTCCGCCTCACCCGCTCTGCCTCACCCGTCCCGCCTCACACCGTCCAGTGTGACCACCAATCCCCATATGTTTTGTCCCGTGAGTTATGCTTCGAAATCGGTGGTTAGTGTTACTTAATATTGCGATAATTACAGAGCTTCACTCAGTGTGTTTTTATGCTAGTATGATTTGTAATGTACTCTTTGACGCGTAGTGATAAATAATATTCAATGTAGTGAGCAGAGCTTCACTCCCCGACCCAGCCTAATGAGAATATTGTCGTGACGGAAACTATAGTTGCCAAACATTGACGTAACGTATAAAGTAAATATTTGTTTTTCTTTACGGATACACTTCCAACTAATCCATCATCCCTTTCGGATTGTACATACATACATACATACATATATATATATATATATGCTGATAACCACCAGGAAAGAAGAAAACACGAAGTTCCCAAGCGCTTTCGTGTAATTCACATCTTCAGGGGTGAGTACAGACTAGATAGAGTAATGCAAAACAAGATGAATATATACAGAGGAGGGTGAGACCAGGTCCACAATGGTCAGGTAATGACCCAACTAATCTTTAAATGGCACACAACGGTTGGTGGTTGGGTCAGATGGGACAGTGACCCGCCCTCTCACCTGATCACAAATCTTCTTAATTACAAAGTTGTCCAGCTTGTACATGCCGTTACTCAAATTCATGTTGAATGCTTCGGTATGTTTAATAAGACTAGATTCTATGATGTTCCTACTATCAATTGAATTACATGGTAATAGATTCCCTGGATAACATTTCACTGCCCGTCTCGAAAGACGACTTCACCGAACTCATCAAACTATGTATTAAGGATTGCAAATTCGAATTCAATGGGGAATATTATGCTCAAAAATTTGGTATGGCAATGGGTAATCCACTCTCACCTGTATTAAGCAACCTATATATGGAATTCTTTGAAAAGAAACTATTAAGTAATATTTTACCACCCTCAGCAGTCTGGTTTAGATATGTTGATGATGTATTATGTCTCTGGCCATGTAATGAGGACCTAAAAGTTTTCCTACCACAACTTAACAACTTAGCCCCCTCGATCAAATTCACTGTAAATTGCCATTCCTAGACTGTCTGATACACAGAATAGGTAACACTTTTAAGTTCAGTATTTATAGAAAACCAACCAATGTGTGTTCATACATTCATTATTATTCTGCCCACCATAATAAAGTCAAACTGTCAGTATTTACAACAATGTTTTTACGTGCCTTGAGAATTTGCAGTCCGGAATTCATCGATGAGGAATACAAATATATATATAATATTGGCTCAAACCTTAAATACCCTAGATCTTTCATAGACAAATGCTTAAACATTACTAAGAAAACTTTTTATAGAACTGATCCCAAGCCCACCCATGACCATAAGAATATCTTAATATTACCATTTCACAAAAATTTCTCACACATTCCGGCACAGCTAAAATCTTGGAACGTCAATGTGGCATTTAAAAACTCATGCACTGTTAAACAAATGTTAATCAAGAACTCCCCCAACAACACAATTGGTTGCATTTATAAAGTTCCTTGCAAGGAATGTAATATGTTTTACTTAGGCCAGACAGGTAAAGATCTTGTAACTAGAATTAAACAACACAAATACAGTGTTAGGACAGGCCAGGAATCCAATGCTCTGTTTGTTCATTTGAGGGATAACAAGCATTGCATTGACTGGGATAATGCCTCCTCAATATTACCATGTAATTCAATTGATAGTAGGAACATCATGGAATCTAGTCTTATTAAACATACCGAAGCATTCAACATGAATTTGAGTAACGGCATGTACAAGCTGGACAACTTTGTAATTAAGAAGATTTGTGATCAGGTGAGAGGGCGGGTCACTGTCCCATCTGACCCAACCACCAACCGTTGTGTGCCATTTAAAGATTAGTAGGGTCATTACCTGACCATTGTGGACCTGGTCTCACCCTCCTCTGTATATATTCATCTTGTTTTGCATTACTCTATCTAGTCTGTACTCACCCCTGAAGATGTGAATTACACGAAAGCGCTTGGGAACTTCGTGTTTTCTTCTTTCCTGGTGGTTATCAGCATATACCTAGATCACGCGCACCTACAGTGATTTACTTGCATATATATATATATATATATATATATGTATGTATGTATGTATGTATGTATGTATATATATATATGTATATATATATATATATATATATATATATATATATATATATATATATATATATATATATATATATACTTCATTTTTAGTTCATTTAACACGCGGACTTTGAACATATAATCAACGACCTCACCAGCAAGGAATCGAACCCTCGAACTACTGGGTGTGACTAGGGAACGCTTACCGGCTAGGCCACAAGGACACTAAAAGCAGTTCTAGACTCTGTTATATTTCACACAAAGCCTCTTCATCGAGCTGATGGCGCCGTGAACCTCATTGGGAAACTGCCCGTGCCACTTATGTGGTGTCAGTAGCATTTTACCGAATCCAGCTGGTATGAAACGCGAGGTACATATATATACTTCATTTTTAGTCCATTTAACACGCGGACTTTGAACATACTGTACAATCAACGACCTCACCAGCAAGGAATCGAACCCTCGACCTACTGGGTGTGACTAGGGAACGCTTACCGGCTAGGCCACAAGGACACTAAAAGCAGTTCTAGACTCTGTTATATTTCACACAAAGCCTGTTCATCGAGCGCCATCAGCTCGATGAACAGGCTTTGTGTGAAATATAACAGAGTCTAGAACTGCTTTTAGTGTCCTTGCGGCCTAGCCGGTAAGCGTTCCCTAGTCACACCCAGTAGGTCGAGGGTTCGATTCCTTGCTGGTGAGGTCGTTGATTTTATATATATATATATATATATATATATATATATATATATATATATATATATATATATATATATATATATATATATACAACAAAATATATGTACAAAAAATAAATGTTAAATGAATTATTTATGGTGCATTATGGTACTGGCCACTTCAGACACAAAGACAGGATAAAAATAGCCCATCTCCCCCTCTTCTTACAGCTGCCAATGGGAAGCGTCTTGGTAATTAAATTTGATGTTTATTTTCATTGTCTAATTTATCATGTATCAAAGTAATATTACTAAAAATTGTGTAGGTAGTAGGCGGCTACCAAACAGGTAGATACTACCGCCTGGGAAGATATTGGAAGCATAATGTGTTGTCTAATGGTAGACCCTGCTGCCATATGGCATCACGAAAATTGTGACCAAGTCCCAGGTTCAGCGCTGACCTGACTTTCTGCCTCATTTACACACAATTGCAGTTTGAATTGTTCCTCTAACTTTGACAACACAACATACATACAGTATATTATTTCTCACTTTTGATCTTTTTTTTACTTTTTGTATTTATTTATGGTTAGTTACTTAAAAGAAGGCCAATTCACTTCAAGTAATGGCACCAAATGTTACCAGCTGGTGTAGTGTAAACACTAGTGACGTCACTTAAGAGTCTGTATTTAACTGTCAGTAGTTTCAAGAATTAATGCAGTCATTTACTGAATATTCCTTGTAAAAAAATAAATTTTAAATTAATTATTTATAGGAGATAAGTATTATCAGTAAATATACCGATATGCATTACTGACCACCTCCACGGCTAAAAATAGCCCAATCTCGCGGTCACTTTCCCTTTCTTGTCTCCTTACTGGCAAATGGGGGGGGGGGGGGGGGCGTGGGGAGGGGTGTGTGATGATAGCTGTGTTTATTACAGGGGTATAATTCTCTTTTACGGTATGTTAGACAGGTTTATAATACATTTTTATTATTTTAATATACCGGTAATCTTAATTTGAATCCAGCTTGCCAAACGTAAGTTTCAGTATAAAATAATTAGTGGTAAGACCTTGTGAGTGGCTTACGATGTTTCCATCACCACTCTTGACACACTAAACCACAATATTTAAGAGGTAAGAATTTTATACTTGGTGGTTTAGACGACCCCCTAACTTTGGGCAGATTTTTTTAATGTTCAAATTCCGTCTTATAAGTCGAGATATACGGTAGTAGTTTTGCTGAAACATAATGCATTTCAATGTAAATTAGGATAAACTACATGAAAACAAAAGACTTTACCTAGCCTTCCGATGTTCAAGATATGTTACTCATTTTTTTAGTAGTTTTCTGTTAAAATACTCTTATATTAGTGATATTCTATTCATACTGTGCTTGATATAATACATTCACGGAAATGTAATATTTTTGCAACTACAATGCTGATGTCAACACAAGCGTGGTTACAGCGAGACTTGACTGAGTGAGGGAGAGCTATGCGTGTGTGTGTGTGAGGTTGCGGGAGCGGGTGGTGTCCTGTGTTCGGTGCCGCGCGCGAGTTGAATGGCGCGCGATTTGAATGTACTTCAATTACTTCAATGTACAGAATATTTCTCCGGCGGGGCAATCCGCGTATTTGCGAATCCGTGAATGCTAAACCCGCGTATGTGAAGGGCCGACTGTACAGTAATATTTCGCTCAAAATTACAGCTTTTTCACAGGAAAAAGTCTGTATAACTAACCCCAGTAGTCAGAATAATATGTACTGTATTTTTGGTTGTTTCTTATATATAATTATTTGTCATTTTTATACATTTACTGTAGTACATTCATCGGAAGATTCGGACAATCGGCTTTTTCGGACAGGTGGTCCCCCCTTTTATTCCGGATCTTCGAGGGTTCACTGTATAGTATATGTAACTGTAATCACTTTTTTCGTTTTTAACACTGCTTTAACACTGTAATCTTGGCAAATTTTGTTCAGGTACAGTAGTGTACAGCATTACACAACACAAATTGTACACAAAAACAGCAGCTAGTGAGGGAACAATCTTCTACAATGGCAGCAGAATATGAACTAAGCAATCCAAAGAACTAGGCCACCCACACGCCTGGCACGTGGGGATGGGTTGGAGCATGATGCAATCTTTCGGAATGCCCTAAAAATCTATTCCCAGACCCGAAATAATTTTTTTTTACGATTTTCTAGAATTTTTGTTGTGAATTTTCAGAAAATGCACCTGATTTTTAATCTTGAAATTTGTTCCCAAACCCAGAATTGAGAATTTTTCCAGAAAAATTCTGAGCAAATTTCAATTCCGACTATTGGAGAGTTCCGGTTAAGAGGGATTCCAACTAATGGAGATATTACTTGTACATTATTTTATGTACAAACAATAAGTTGTTCCACAAACAAACCTCCAGGAAATCCTGCGTGGCCCACATGTGTTATGCCCTCCTATATGGTAATGTACCAAAGTTAAACTGCATTTTTTTCATGTGTTACGAAGTAAATTAAAGTAATATTGTACTACTTATCATTAGTTAGATAGGTTTTGCTTTAGTTTGTGAACCAATTTGGTGTTTTTGGGGTATAATATTGGGTATTTTTTTCATTAGGGAACAGATCCCTATTTTTCTCAAATGTTTTTTTATTTGTAACACAGTACAGGTTGTACCTCTCTAGTCCGGCATTCTGTGGTCCGGAAACTCCCGTGGTCCGGAACAATTTTAGTTTGTCCAATAGGTAGATAGGCAGTTTTTTTTTTTTTTTTTTTTAACTTATCCGAATTATTATTATTATTACAGGAGTATTAAGTTTTTGCCCCTCAGGCCCCAATGTGGGTCAGTGACCTATGCCCGGGTGGGCTAATCCCCGTAAAAAAAAAACAACAAAGCCGCGGGAAATTAAGGCTTGTTTACATCCGGCAGTTCGGCTGCTCTCTCTCTCTGCTTGTCTATACAGAGTACAACATTTAACCCTTCAATATATATGAGCAGTAAATAAGTGTTGCTTTCATAGTCTTATGTAGAGTAATGACGATATGTTTTCATATGTGCGCCCTTACTTACACGCAGCCTCACTTTTTTTTTTACCATTAATGGTTAGCTTCTTATATTCCATTTATTAACATTAAATAACATTACAGATACTTCAAACAACCATATTATTTTTTTACAATAATTTTACTACAGCTACAATCAGGGTCTTATTTTCTTCAGTTTTATATGTAGAACCAATCAGTCACTGGTTTTGTAAGCTTTAACATAAACAATGCCGGCAGCCGTCTCGTCTCCTCGTGTGTTTTAATATTCCACGTATTATTAACAAATTGTATTGTTAATTTTGCACACACAAACATTAATTCAATAAAAACAAATTCAGAAACATTAATTAAAATATATATGAAGAGTAAATAAGTGTTGTTTTCATATTCTTATGTAAAGTAATGACGATATGTTTTCACGTGTGCGCACTTACATACGCGATCTCTCTTTTTTTCTTTACCATTATCGTCAGCTATTTCTATTGTTCCATTTATTAACATTAAATAACATTACTTAAAACAACCATATTAATTTTACTACAGCTACAACCAAAGTCTTATTTTCTTCAATTTTATATGTAGAAGCAGTCAGTCATTGGTTTTGTAAACAACGAAAACAATGCTGTGTCATTTCCTCGTGTTTAAATATTCTACGTATTATTAATGAATTGTATTGCTCATTTTGCACACATAAACATTAATTCAATAAAAAAGACATTCAGTAATAAACAATAATGAATCTTTTGTACATAAGAGAAATGACGCTGTTTACACGATTATGAACGTCGTCTGCACGTTGGCGGGCCGTTCAAACCCGACAAAATTCAAGTTTCCGCCGTCAAATTTTTTTTTGTGTGTGTGTTCCAATAAAATACGTTGAATTAAAAACTTGCGAAATTTGAGAAGCTACTATACGACATTTAACCCTTCAATATGTCTTAAAAGAGACCATGATGCAGAGAAAGTGGTGCTAGTGCTTCCAAGCATAAGCACAAGTCACTATCTATCCAGTAAAAGGGTGAATTTCCATGGTCCGGCAATTTCCATGGTCCGGCACCGGTCAGGTCCCGAGGTTGCCGGACTAGAGAGGTACAACCTGTATATAAATTCACCAAAAAATGTGTTTTGGGGGATGACTGTATTTCGAAAAATAAGTGGTGAAAGTTGCCAACTGGGAATGAATCCCCCCCCCCCCTATTTCAAGTGGGAAAAATTGCCCTATTGTCACAAATTCGTTATCCACAATAACTTTTCGGAACAGATCCCTTGTGATAACTGGGGTATTCCTCTATCTTGACTTTTTCTTCAAAAGCTCTCACAGTATGGGCTTTTTTTCGCTCTCACCACCAAGAGCACTACCACTAATTTTCCTCTCAGGGGCCATGATTGCAGTAAAGTTCACCAGTAAAGAAAATTTTATCAGCATGAATGCTAGGGAGATGTTCAGTGAACAAGTGTGAGAGAGGACACCAGAGTTAGTACTCAGGGTGGTTATTTATCAACTCGTAATTTAGGGAAGATAGTATAAATA
Organism: Homarus gammarus; assembly: GCA_958450375.1. Lineage (NCBI taxonomy): Eukaryota > Metazoa > Arthropoda > Malacostraca > Decapoda > Nephropidae > Homarus > Homarus gammarus. The sequence goes on from CAUDMG010001005.1 coordinate 232,412, forward strand.
ATTTTCTTAATTTTGTTTTACTCCATTACATGCACACATTATCTTTCATAGAAAATGTAAAAAAATAAAAAAATATCATAAAGTAAAAAAATATAAAAGGAATAAACATTTCTTTGTGTGCAGAAGTAACAACATACACACAGAGTGGGGGAAGCGGGAGCAGTATGAAGGATTTCAGATGTTTGCTGTCTCCTGTGTAATGAAACATTGTTCTTTTATTTATTAGTGATAAAGGTATTTTTACTTTTTCCCTCACATTTACTGGTACCATATAGTTCTGTATATTATTTTTTATACAAAGAATAGTTCCTTCCACACACGAACCATCCTCTGGACGATGTGACACAGTTCAACCACTCAGTTGGGCAGTCACTCAGGAGGAGGAGGAGGAGGAGGAGGTCTGGTAATAGATTTTTAGGGCATTCCGAAAGATTGCATCATGCTCCAACCCATCCCCACGTGCCAGGCGTGTGGGTGGCCTAGTTCTTTGGATTGCTTAGTTCATATTCTGCTGCCATTGTAGAAGATTGTTCCCTCACTAGCTGCTGTTTTTGTGTACAATTTGTGTTGTGTAATGCTGTACACTACTGTACCTGAACAAAATTTGCCAAGATTACAGTGTTAAAGCAGTGTTAAAAACGTAAAAAGTGATTACAGTTACATATACTATACAGTGAACCCTCGAAGATCCGGAATAAAAGGGGGGACCACCTGTCCGAAAAAGCCGATTGTCCGAATCTTCCGATGAATGTACTACAGTAAATGTATAAAAATGACAAATAATTATATATAAGAAACAACCAAAAATACAGTACATATTATTCTGACTACTGGGGTTAGTTATACAGACTTTTTCCTGTGAAAAAGCTGTAATTTTGAGCGAAATATTACTGTACAGTCGGCCCTTCACATACGCGGGTTTAGCATTCACGGATTCGCAAATACGCGGATTGCCCCGCCGGAGAAATATTCTGTACATTGAAGTAATTGAAGTACATTCAAATCGCGCGCCATTCAACTCGCGCGCGGCACCGAACACAGGACACCACCCGCTCCCGCAACCTCACACACACACACGCATAGCTCTCCCTCACTCAGTCAAGTCTCGCTGTAACCACGCTTGTGTTGACATCAGCATTGTAGTTGCAAAAATATTACATTTCCGTGAATGTATTATATCAAGCACAGTATGAATAGAATATCACTCATATAAGAGTATTTTAACCGAAAACTACTAAAAAAATGAGTAACATATCTTGAACATCGGAAGGCTAGGTAAAGTCTTTTGTTTTCATGTAGTTTATCCTAATTTACATTGAAATGCATTATGTTTCAGCAAAACTACTACCGTATATCTCGACTTATAAGACGGAATTTGAACATTAAAAAAATCTGCCCAAAGTTAGGGGGTCGTCTAAACCACCAAGTATAAAATTCTTACCTCTTAAATATTGTGGTTTAGTGTGTCAAGAGTGGTGATGGAAACATCGTAAGCCACTCACAAGGTCTTACCACTAATTATTTTATACTGAAACTTACGTTTGGCAAGCTGGATTCAAATTAAGATTACCGGTATATTAAAATAATAAAAATGTATTATAAACCTGTCTAACATACCGTAAAAGAGAATTATACCCCTGTAATAAACACAGCTATCATCACACACCCCTCCCCACGCCCCCCCCCCCCCCCATTTGCCAGTAAGGAGACAAGAAAGGGAAAGTGACCGCGAGATTGGGCTATTTTTAGCCGTGGAGGTGGTCAGTAATGCATATCGGTATATTTACTGATAATACTTATCTCCTATAAATAATTAATTTAAAATTTATTTTTTTACAAGGAATATTCAGTAAATGACTGCATTAATTCTTGAAACTACTGACAGTTAAATACAGACTCTTAAGTGACGTCACTAGTGTTTACACTACACCAGCTGGTAACATTTGGTGCCATTACTTGAAGTGAATTGGCCTTATTTTAAGTAACTAACCATAAATAAATACAAAAAGTAAAAAAAAGATCAAAAGTGAGAAATAATATACTGTATGTATGTTGTGTTGTCAAAGTTAGAGGAACAATTCAAACTGCAATTGTGTGTAAATGAGGCAGAAAGTCAGGTCAGCGCTGAACCTGGGACTTGGTCACAATTTTCGTGATGCCATATGGCAGCAGGGTCTACCATTAGACAACACATTATGCTTCCAATATCTTCCCAGGCGGTAGTATCTACCTGTTTGGTAGCCGCCTACTACCTACACAATTTTTAGTAATATTACTTTGATACATGATAAATTAGACAATGAAAATAAACATCAAATTTAATTACCAAGACGCTTCCCATTGGCAGCTGTAAGAAGAGGGGGAGATGGGCTATTTTTATCCTGTCTTTGTGTCTGAAGTGGCCAGTACCATAATGCACCATAAATAATTCATTTAACATTTTTTTTTGTATATATATATATATATATATATATATATATATATATATATATATATATATATATATATATATAAATATATATATATATATATATGTATGTATGTATGTACAATCCGAAAGGGATGATGGATTAGTTGGAAGTGTATCCGTAAAGAAAAACAAATATTTACTTTATACGTTACGTCAATGTTTGGCAACTATAGTTTCCGTCACGACAATATTCTCATTAGGCTGGGTCGGGGAATGAAGCTCTGCTCACTACATTGAATATTATTTATCACTACGCGTCAAAGAGTACATTACAAATCATACTAGCATAAAAACACACTGAGTGAAGCTCTGTAATTATCGCAATATTAAGTAACACTAACCACCGATTTCGAAGCATAACTCACGGGACAAAACATATGGGGATTGGTGGTCACACTGGACGGTGTGAGGAGGGACGGGTGAGGCAGAGCGGGTGAGGCGGGGAGGGTGAGGCGTAGTTAAGTGTAGTGGGGAGGAGCCGAGGTGTGGTTGATCGGGCCAGGCCGGGGCTTTGCGGGGCAGGGCACGGAACGGCGGGGCGGGGCAGGGATGGGAGGAAGGGTTAGGAGGGTGAGGTGAGGATTAGGACAGGGAGGAGGATGTAGGTTAAAAGACATGTTAAGTTATAATAGTTAGTACAGACACCGCTTTCATCACTGAAACACAATTTCTACGTTCAACACTGACCAACAATCAAACTGCACTTGGGCTACTGAGAATGTCCCAGATCGCGGGGGACACTGAGAAATCACGTTAAGCACTGAACATATTTCTAGAAAAAATTCGCGCATACCACGACGAGAGACATTTACTTGAGCTGTAACAGTGACACACTAGGACACTTTTCACACTACTATGCAGGAACTCCTTATCACTCACTTTCGAACAATACTCAAACAACGAGCCAGGTGTTATGGCTAAATGAGGGAGGGAATGGGTTTACGTTAAGTACACTGTTACCAATAACAAGGGACGAGGAGGGCGTGAGTTAACGTTATAGTACGCTGCCACCAATATAATGAGGCACTCTGATAAGAAGAAGATTACATATAGGTAGAATATTGATAGTATAAGAGTATAAAAGAGAGGAAGATTTTGGTAGCGTGGCCGTGATAGTTATTTACTCTCTGGACTTACACGTATCGTATCTTATATGTCAATACACATCTATTACGTCTTAAGGGCGACTTCTCAAACACCGCTTCGTTACAACTCTTTATTAATTACGAACATGACATGGACACATTAATAACACCTTCTATTGAAGTTACTAGGACATTATATTTACGTTACTAGGACATCATATTACGTTACTAGACACTGATTCTCGGACACGAACATGAAATGAATACACTTCCCACGTAAGTAACTCATCCCATGGAAAGCTCTGACAAAAACTCACGTGACCTAGGGGAGGCCTAGCAGGTGGTCCTGGGTTGTCTCTATGGGAGACTGCTTAGCTGGGCACCGGTGTGTCGAGGGCAACTCGCTCCCGACCGGAGGCGACCGGAGGCGGCTTGCCTCCGTCCCCTGACTTCTCTCGAGCAGGACTTGGGACGTGGTAGCTGGCCCTTCTTGGTTACAAGACACACTCTCTCTCTGTTTCTCTCTGGGCAGAGGGAGGACTAGGACGTCCTATATATTGGGAGGACGAGCCGTCAGGTTGAGCTGATGGGGGGGGGGGGGGGGGGGCGGCGGCGGCGAAGGGTCTCCTTACATTTGCCCTCGCTAATGTAGGGTCAGGTCTGGACTTTTTCAGAGACTATAAGTTGTATATTCTGGAGAAATCTTCAGATGGGGCCGTGTGACATGAGAGGCCCTGGTTGATTTGTGGCCCCTTGACTTGGGCTCGAGGGTTACATTTGACCTGGCTAATGTGAGGTCAGGTCTGGACTTCTTCTGCAGTGTAGGTTATTGTGTATATTGGGAGAGAGTCAGCTGGTGCCTTCTTACATGTTTGTTGGGGCTGTGTGACATGGGAGGGGAGCCAGTTGATTTGTAACTCCTTGAGTGGTTGCGAGGGGTACCCTTACATTTGACCCCCCTAATGTCGGGTCAAGTCTGGACTGTTTCTGAGATGTAAGCTGTGGTCTGACAACCCATCACTACATATATATATATATATATATATATATATATATATATACACCCGTGTATAGCACGAGTTCTTAAGACCAAATTTTTGGGCAAAAAGTTGGGGGTCGACCTCTATACAGGTAATAGTTTCGTTAGGTTGAAAAATATTTACCAGTGACTACCAGTAAACAATGGAAACGACGCACCAACGCACCACCCGCTGTGAGTGTCGGTACAGTTGCCAGGGCAGATCTCTTGCGTCATCATAGCAAGCTCAAAGTAGCCAAATGCATGGTATGGTATGCACAGGAGTATGTAAAACATAAAGTATTTATTTTTAAAAGTTTATTTATAGATACATAAATTTTTGTTAATTAAATTTAAAACATCAATATGATGTGAGTCAGGTCATCTACATACAGTTGCCAGTTTCAAAATTTTCCTTTTAAAATTTTAAGTTACCGAGTATTTCTTTTCCCAAATCGTTTTACAATACTGTAGGTAAAACAGTATACTATTGTGCAAACCCCACAGAAAATAAATTAACAAATGGAGACACCAAAAATGTAAAAAAAAAAAATGCTGTGTGACTTGCAACACTGTTGGTAGGGTCAGGTGGTTCTAACGGTACCTGCCAGGACCCGGTAATCAAATTTATAACAATATCTAACCTCAATTCCTGTAGTTTATCTGATGTAGGCAATATGAAGTAAAAAATACCAGTTAAAGTGAGAAATTGGAAGAGAATAAACAAGAAAGATGTTGGGCTATTTTTGGTAGGGCTGAGGGAGAGAGTACCAGCTGTTTGGTCTTTTTTGGCGGGAGAGTCACGCAAATATCCGTACTAGTATTTGTTTGGTGTCTTCTGTATTTTTAAAAATGAATACTTGTAAATTAAAAGTACCGTAACATTGTATTATATAAAAACTTGTCATATTTCTGGAAAATAAGAAGCAAGAAAATAAGAATACACCGGTAAACACAATTTCAACGTACGCTAAAATTAAAAGCTGCTTAAGAAGGGCCGATGTAAACACAAAGCCTCCACGACCAGGGCTCTGCCGTATCAGCTAGACGGTACACGTGTTTTTCGAATCGTTTTCAGTTAAAAAACTTTTACATCACAAGTGAATTAGGATAGAATATTATTGTAATATAACAGTTTTTAACTGAAAACCATTCGAAAGGCGATTACGGTAACATCTTTTGAACGAAAGAAAGCGAGTCATTGTTTTTGTCACGATTTTATCCCACTTTCCACTATAATACGTACGTCATTTCAGCAAAAATATTACATTTCCATATTCTCAGAAATTAATAGTAGTTTTGCTGAAACGTGATGTATTTCAATGTAAATTAGGATAAACTACATGCAGAAAACAAAAGACTTTACCTAACCTTCCGATGTTCAAGATATATTACTCGTATTTTTAATAGTTTTCGGTTAAAATACTGTTATATTAGTGATATTCTATTCATACTGTGGTTGATATAATACCTTCACGGAAATGTAATATTTTTTGCTGAAATGACATACTTATTACAGTGGAAAGTGGGATAAAATTGTGATGAAAACAATGACTTTCGCTTTGTTTCGTTCAAAAGATGTTACCGTAATCACTTTTCGAATGGTTTAGTTAAAAAACTGTTGTATTGTATTACAATAATATCCTAATTGACTTGAATAAATATTACGATACCATATTTCTGAATATTTTCATTAAAATCCATCAAAATCATTTTCCTTGTCATCGTCTGCAGCACCAAACAGCTTCTCCCGGTCCTCTCCTTGAACAGGGCTACAGGGTACGTGTTTTTCGAATCCTTTTCAGTTAAAAAACTATTACATCACACGTATATTTTACCTAAACTGCGCCTGAATGAATATATTCTCGGAAATAAATAGTAGTTTTGCTGAAACGTGATGTATTTCAATGTAAAATAGGATAAAATACATGTCGAAAACAAAAGACTTTACCTAAGCTTCCGATGTTCAAGAGATGTTATTCGTTTTTTTAATAGTTTTCGGTTAAAATTCTGTTATATTACAATAATATTCTATTCATACTGTGCTTGATATACAGGTAGTCGTCGACTTACGACCTAGATTGGTTACGGCCGACCGGTCGTAAGTTGATCTGGTCGTAAGTCGGCCTATGTTATAATTACCTTACGTATATTATACTGTAATGTGTAATGATAATATAATCATCTTTAAGTCATATTTTATCAACATTTTCTTTGTTCATTATTGTTACGGTCGTCAGGTTTAAGTAAATCACTGCATACTACAGTACAATTGGTTTATTATTTACACTGGGGCTGGGGCCAAAACTGTCGTACCGCCGGTCGTAAAGTCGAACAGACGTAAGTCGCATAGGTCGTAAGTCGACGACTACCTGTACTACATTCACGGAAATGTAATATTTTTTGCTGAAATTACGTACGTATTACAGTGGAAAGTGGGATAAAATCGTGACGAAGACAATGACTTTGGCTTTCTTTCGTTCAAAAGATGTTACCGTAAACACTTTTCGAATGGTTTAGTTAAAAAACTGTTGTATTACAATAATATTCCCTCCTAATTGACTTGAGTAAATACTTGAATGGAAATATACAATATTTTTGTTGAAACTACCCGCGTTTCAGTGTAAAGTGTCGTAATAATAAATGGTAAACAAGTTTATAGGACGTAGTGTTTTTCTGAAGGTTTTGTTGTTCCTTTACCCTCAAAAACTTGGGTCGACCTATAAACGAGGAATATCATAAATTAACGATTTCTTGGTCATAAAATCGGGGTCGACCTATATACGAAGGGGGGTTATAGACGAGTATATACGGTATATATATATACAGTTGGTCCTCATATTACGCGGTTAATGTAACCCGGAGGGTACCGCGGAAAGTGAGAAACGCGTAAAGTGAATAACATAACATATGGGGTTAATTGAAATGGAGTCCGGGCCGATCCCCAAACTCCACTTTTTGACGACACACAACTATGTTGTAGTAAAAATATTATCTTAACTTTATGATGGCATGCACACACAATTAATAATTAAGAGAAATATCAATAATATTAGGTTTTTTAACACTTACATTAGTAGAAAAGATGGCTGGGCACACGGGGATGGGCGGTTGGTTCCGAGGCAGAGGGCAGATTATTGGCCCTCACCTGTATCACTTGTATCAATTGTATCACTATCCACCACAGAGGCTTGCAGGGCCTCTTTGTCAAACCCCCCAAAGTTCATATAAGTCCATATCCTCACTATAATTATCACTATCACTGACTTGGGCCGGCTGTAGTGGGTGGCGGGTAAAGAACTCGGTAATGTTTTGATGACTGGGCGACCTTGTGCGCACCATTTTCGCGCCTCTTACACAACATGGCGGATGGCGGGAGGTTTGGATCCAAAAATGGCGTGGCTTGCCAGCCGCTCTCCGCGTAATGGGGTTCACGACCGCGGAATGTGAAAATGTTAGGTTCTGGCAAGGCACCGCGTTAACGGTGAAACGCGGATTGTGGGACCGCATAATAGCAGGACCAACTGTATATATATATATATATATGCAAGTAAATCACTGTAGGTGCGAGTGATCTAGGTATATGCTGATAACCACCAGGTGGTTATCAGCATATATATATATATATACAGTTAACCCTCACTTTACGCGGTCCCGCATTCCGCGTTTCCACGTTTACGCGGTGCCTTGCCAGAACCTCACGTGCTCACATTACGCGGTACGTGAACCCCATTACGCGGAGAGTGTCCGGCGCGACGCTATTTTTGATTCGCGCCACCCGCCCGCCTGCCTGCCTGTGCTCCTCGCCTCTGCCCTCCTCCCTCCGCTTGGGCAACCCGCGCGGTAAGGTTGCGCAGTGTGTGTCTTTGTTGCGTTATCACTGACGTCATTTGACGTATCGGACTGTGATTGGCCATGCATCCCTACCCCCCTCTGCTTCTAGCTGTAATTGGCTTAAAATATTATGACGTGTCCACCCGGGGGAGGGAGGGAGGGAGGAAAGACGACGCTTGACGTAGCCGCGGCAGTTTCATCCCTCAAGGCCACACCGTGTAAACGGGCATCCATTGTTCCGTAAAATGGCTTCCGCCGGACCACCACCCCCAGAGAGAAACCTTTCCTTACCTGGACCCAGCGGCACTAAGCCAAAGAAGACACGACGTTCCTTAAGCTACGAGGTGAAGTATACCATCATCCAAGAGTTGGAGAAAGGAACAAGGCAGGTTGATTTGGCGCGCCAGCATGGTGTGAATGAATCTACGATTCGAACAATAAAGAAGGATGCAGCCAAGATAAAGGAGCACATGGAGATCACAAAGTCTACAGGTGCTTCTATGATCAAGTATTTTCACAACCAGGTGCTTCTCAAGACAGAAAAATTACTTGTGAGGTACTTGGTGCGTCAGGCGCAACGGAACATGGCGGTCGACACGCGCTCTGTTAAGGACTACGCACGTGAACTGTACATGGCAGTGGCACGAAAGATGGGAATTACAGAGCCCAAACCCTTTAATGCTTCCTCTGGGTAGTTACAGAGGCTTAAGATCCGGAACAAGATCACCAATATAAACATTGGTGGTGAAGAAGCGAGTGCTGACCGTGCTGCGGCTATGGAATTTCCTCCGTTTTTACGTGAGATTATGGAGGAAGGACAGTACAGTGACGACCGGGTGTTTAACATGGACGAATCTGGTCTTTTCTGGAAAAAGCTACCTTCCAAGTCCTTCGTTGTAAAGAATGCCAGCAGGATTCAGGGCCGGAAGATGCAGAAGGAACGCATCACCGTCCTGTTTACCACCAATGCCTCCGGTACCTGTAAGCTCAAGTTATCGGTGATCCACACAGCACGCAAGCCGCACGCCTACAAAACCATGGACATGACCAAGCTAAATGTCCACTGGCTGACCGCACGTAAGGCGTGGATGTTCTCTACACTGTCCCTCTCCTGGTTTGATGACTGTTTTGTTCCCGATGTAAAGAAATTCTGTGAGCGACAGAATGTGCCATTCAATATTTTGTTGCTGCTGGACAACGCACCAGGACACTCGCCCCTACTGTTAGATCGTCACCCCAGCGTAAAAGTGGTCTTCCTTCCTCCCAACACTACGTCTATATTACAGCCCATGGACCAAGAGTTAATCTGTAATGTAAAAGCTGCATTCTCAACAAAAAAATTCAAACTCCTGAACGACAACACCAACACCAGGGAAGAGTTGCGTAACCTGAGTGACACCACCACCGATAGCAAGAGCGAAGAAGATGAGGATGAACAGTTGGTACAGCAAAAAATACTGTTCAAACAATTCTGGAGAGTATTTAACATCAAGAAAGCTGTGGACTTCTTGGTGGAGTCATGGGATCAGCTGTCTATTGCTACAATTCGTCACACATGGAGACATGTGTTGCATGGAATACCAGGTGAGAGGAGGAGTCAATCTGTGACTGGTGAGGTTCAGAATGTTGCAATAGCAGTGGACCTTGCCAGAGAAGCTGCGCAGACTGTTACAGTTCCAGGCTTCTCCGAGACCACCAACGACGACATCCTGGAGGTGATCAGAGATCCTGAAGTGACTGCCGACGAGATGTTGGAAGAAGATCACGTCAGTGAAGAGGAGGAAGAAGGTGCGTCATTCTCCGAAGAACACAGTTTAACTCATAGTGATATTAAGGGTGCCATGGAGTGTGCAGAGAAAATGAAGTCCTTCCTTATCCGTGACAATGACGATGACCGCTATGAAGTCTTCCATACCCGGCTGGTGCAGGCTATGGAGCCATACATCACGGTGTATCACGACAACATAAACACCAGCCGTCAAAAAAGCATAACCGAGTTCTTCGCCCGCAACCCACCACAGCCAGCCCAAGCCAGTGACAGTGACAGTGAAGATGACTTTGAGGTATTTGTCAGGGAAGCCCTGACAACTGTAAGTGACAGTGATGGTGATTCACCTAGTAATGGTGATTCACCTGAGGGCCAGTAATCTACCCTCTGCCTCGGAACCAGCCTCCATTCCCGTATGCCGACCCATCTCTTCAACTACCGTAAGTGTTCCACTTACCTTTTAGTTTTTCTAACCTAACCTTTATTTTTCCTATGTTAACCTTTATTTTTCCTAACCTCACCTCTTCTATATTACTTGTTTTTTCATACCATCATGAAGTTAAGATAAAATTTTTACTACAACATAGTTGTGTGTCGTCAAAAAGTGGAGTTTGGGGGTCGTCCCGGACTCCATTTCAATTAATCCCATATGTTATGTTATTCACTTTACGCGTTTCTCACTTGACGCGGCACCCTGCGGGTTACATTAACCGCGTAAAGTGAGGGTTAACTGTATATATATATATATATATATATATATATATATATATATATATATATATATATATATATATATATATATATATATATGAGGTGTTGATTGTATGTAGAAGTCCGCGTGCTTTATTGGGCTAATGAAATATATATGGATCCTCGTGTTTCGAAGCCGGATTTGGTAAAACGTTACTCTGACCACCTAAGTGATACGGGTGGTCCCCATTAGAGGTTCACGGCGCCATAACCTCGTTGAATAGGCTTTGTGTGAAATATAACAAAGTCTAGGACTGCTTTTAGTATCCTGGTGGTCCAGCGGTTAGCGTTCCCCGGTCACAGTCATAGGCTTGTGGGCCGTGGGTTCGAATCCTTGCGGGTTGAGGTGTTGATTGTATGTAGAAGTCCGCGTGCTTTATTGGGCTAATGAAATATATATGGATCCTCGTGTTTCGAAGCCGGATTTGGTAAAACGTTACTCTGACCACCTAAGTGATACGGGTGGTCCCCATTAGAGGTTCACGGCGCCATAAGCTCGTTGAACAGGCTTTGTGTGAAATATAACAAAGTCTAGGACTGCTTTTAGTATCCTGGTGGTCCAGCGGTTAGCGTTCCCCGGTCACAGTCATAGGCTTGTGGGCCGTGGGTTCGAATCCTGGCGGGTTGAGGTGTTGATTGTATGTAGAAGTCCGCGTGCTTTATTGGGCTAATGAAATATATATGGATCCTCGTGTTTTCGAAGCCGGATTTGGTAAAACGTTACTCTGACCACCTAAGTGATACGGGTGGTCCCCATTAGAGGTTCACGGCCCCATATGCTCGTTGAACAGGCTTTGTGTGAAATATAACAAAGTCTAGGACTGCTTTTAGTATCCTGGTGGTCCAGCGGTTAGCGTTCCCAGGTCACAGTCATAGGCTTGTGGGCCGTGGGTTCGAATCCTGGCGGGTTGAGGTGTTGATTATATGTAGAAGTCCGCGTGCTTTATTGGGCTAATGAAATATGTATGTATGTATATTATATATATATATATATATATATATATATATATATATATATATATATATATATATATATATATATATATATATACATATATATATACATACATACACAGTATTACCCCGCCTAACGCGGTTTCACTTAACGCATTTTTTCATATACGCGGTGCCTCGCCAGAGCTGAACTTTCACTTAACACGTATTTTTTCCACATATACGCGGTGAGTGTCCGGCTCGAGACGCTATTTTTAGATTTGCCCCACCCGCCACCCTGCCTGACTGCCTGTTTTAGCTCATAAAATTCATACAAATTACCTGGCCAGAATATAATGTACATTGCTGGAATTCTTATAATTTGGTGATCATTTTGAATATAAACATCATATATTTTGCATTAGACATACAAATTTTAGATAAAATGTTTTCTCTTGAGTAAATATGTTATCTTTTGTGCAAAATATATGACATTTATATTCAAAATATTCCTGGTCTTGCAAGGAATCCGGCAATGTCAATTATATTATCCTAACTTTAGTTTGAGGTATTATTTATTACTAAAGTTAAATATTCTGGTTTCCCCACACACCTCCTTGGGACGGTTGGTGGGTGGTGGTGGGGAGAGGGACCGACCGACCATCTGTTACCACGTGAAGAATATTATTTTTTTTTATTAACTGAAGATATTTGTTTTAGCTCATAAAATTCATACAAATTACCCGGTCAGAATATAATTTACATTGCTGGACTTCTTATAATTTGATGATCATTTTGAAGATAAACATCATATATTTTGCATTAGACATACAAATTTTAGATAAAATGTTTTCTCTAGTATATATGTTCTCTTTTGTGCAAAATATATGACATTTATATTCAAAATATTCCTGGTCTTACAAGGAATCCAGCAATGTCAATTATATTATCCTAACTTTAATCTGAGGTATTATTTAATACAAAATGTTAAAATTTATTTTTTTCACCCACTCTTCTCTTGAAGGGAGGAGTGGTGGGGGGTGGGGGGGAGGGTTGGGACTGACCGCGCGGTTGGAAGAGGGGGGGAGGCAAGGTGGGGTACTTTGATTGACAGATAGTGTCCTGAAGAATATTTTTTTTTTTATTAACTGAAGATATTTGTTTTAGCTCATAAAATTCATACAAATTACCCGGCCAGAATATAATTTACACTGCTGGAATTCTTATAATTTGGTGATCATTTTGAATATAAACATCATATATTTTGCATTAGACATACAAATTTTAGATAAAATGTTTTCTCTTGAGTAAATATGTTATCTTTTGTGCAAAATATATGACATTTATATTCAAAATATTCCTGGTCTTACAAGGAATCCAGCAATGTCAATTGTATTATCCTAACTTTAGTTTGAGGTATTATTTATTAAAATTTAGTGGTTTTCCCCCAAAAATTTCTCAGAGAGGGAAGAGCCAGCAGTGTAGTGTGAGAAGAGGGGGAGGGAGTTGAGTCCATTATTTGAATGGACATTAACTTGGCGACTGTATTTCTCTATTTCTCTTAAGTATTAATTGTGTGCATGTACCATCATAAAATTAAGATGTTATTTTTACTACAACATAGTTATGTGTCTTCAAAAAGTGGAGCTTGGGGGTCGGGCTGGTTTCTATTGGAATTAATCCCTTATGTTCTGTTGTTCACTTAACGCGGATTCCACTTAACATGGGACCCTCTGGGTTCTATTGACCGCGTTAAGTGGGGTACAACTGTATATTAATTTTTTACATTACTTTTACTACAGCTACAACCAGGGTCTTATTTTCTTAATTTTCTCGTGTAGAACTACCGTCCTAGACTCCCGGCTGTAAACACAAACGAAAACAATTGCTTCCCATCTCCTCTTGTGTGACCATATTATTATTCATTTATTTTGTATAAGGTGCATTCAGAAACATTATTTAAAGAATATAGTTTGCTCTTTTCATTAATTGTATTGTTTTGGGGGGGGAGGGGGGGGGGGAAGAGGGTAAAAAGCCTCACAAAAGATATGAAAAGGTCACACTTGGGAATGCATCTTATTATTATTGCTTTATTTTAATGGTAATTAATGATTCGCGATATGATGATTCACCTTACACTGCAATATTGGAGGACACATTAACGTCGTTATTCAAGGCTTTACTGTACAGTGACCCCTCCGTTAACGAACTCAATCCGTTCCAGAAGGTCGTTCGTTAACCGAAAAGTTCTTTAACCGAAACCATTGTTTCAATGGGTTTTTGGGTAATTGGTTCCAGCTCACCGAAAATTTCCTAAATTCAACAAAAATGGTAGAAAAGTTCACTTACTTTGAGGTGTGTATGTAGAAGGCTCCTGGATGATGATGATGGGAATTAGAATGGGGGTGGAGGAGAAGGAAGAAGAGAAGGCATTGGGGTGGAAGAGAAGTCACCCCATTTCACCCATAAAATTTTAGTTTTCTTGGTGTAATTCAAGATTATTTTCTTTAAATCAACACTGCACTGCATTACATATTGTCAATATGTAAAATATATTTCAAAATGACCAATAATTTGCTTGGAAACACAGAAAAAAAGCGTTTAGTTGAAGAGAGTCTCAAGCAAGATGTTACCTCCAGTGAAAACAGAGAGACTAACGCCTGTTTGCTGTGTTAAGAGGCTGGATGCCGCGCATTAAACTAGTCACTTTACCTTCAATTATGTTCAATAATTGTTAAAATGACTAAAAAAATTGAATATTAAACTTATAAAATTATTGAATAGTATAAACTTCTTGATATTTACTAAAATAGTAAGGAATTTAAGCCCTAGAACCGATTAATGTATTGGTGGACTGATACTAAAACTGGTTGCCCGGTCAGTGCAAGCAAAAACATGTTGAGGCCGGTTCGTAAGAAATTCGTTAACCGAATTTTTGTTCGCTAACCGAATTGAAGATCCATATGGAAGGCAGTTCGTTAACCGAAATTTCGTTAACCGAAGCGTTCGTTAAACGAGGGGTCACTGTATATATATATATATATATATATATATATATATATATATATATATATATATATATATATATATATATATATATATATTGGGCTAATGAAATATATATGGATCCTCGTGTTTCGAAGCCGGATTTGGTAAAACGTTACTCTGACCACCTAAGTGGTGTGGGTGGTCCCCATTAGAGGTTCACGGCGCCATAAGCTCGTTGAACAGGCTTTGTGTGAAATATAACAAAGTCTAGGACTGCTTTTAGCATCCTGGTGGTCCAGCGGTTAGCGTTCCCCGGTCACAGTCATAGGCTTGTGGGCCGTGGGTTCGAATCCTGGCGGGTTGTGGTGTTGATTGTATGTAGAAGTCAGCGTGCTTTATTGGGCTAATGAAATATATATGGATCCTCGTGTTTCGAAGCCGGATTTGGTAAAACGTTACTCTGACCACCTAAGTGGTGTGGGTGGTCCCCATTAGAGGTTCACGGCGCCATAAGCTCGTTGAACAGGCTTTGTGTGAAATATATATATATATATATATATATATATATATATATATATATATATATATATATATATATATATATATATATATATATTATATATATATATATATATATATATATATATATATATACTATGTACAAAAAATGAATGTTCAATGAATTATTTATGGTGCATTAGGGTACTGGCCACTTCAGACACAAAGACGGGCTATAAATAGCCTTGTTATCTGCCCCTACATCTCACCCTGAGCCAGAGGGAAGGGTGGTGGTAAATAACATTTGTTTGCTTATTTTCCATTTACTTGAAATAGATTTACCGAATTATTTGTTTATTTATTTATTTATAATATACTGTAATATATTAAACTTGTTTTGCGACAAAGGAATGTTCTCCAGTAGTGTTTCATTAGGATTTGAGTGAAAAAATATTACGTACCTACTACATACATTTATTACACAAACATATTTATATATACTGTATGTATACATATATACTTATGCACACATTTAATTTACTAAGTCACAATATTTTAAAAGCAAATTACCCGACAAGTTAAAAATGTTATTAGCACATGATTATTACTGACGTCATCATGTATTAAAAACCTTCAAAATCCACATCATCAACATCTGATATCATAAGTTCTTCAAGTACATCCTGAGATACATTTATGGCTGCTTCATCATAAGGATCAAACTCCAAATCAGATGACGTGGCTTCGGCTTCTGTTTCATCCTCGTCCTCCCACAACATATCATCCTCCATACCATCCCTTGAATTAGATATTCCGCACTTTTTAAAAGACTTGATAACTGTTTCCACATTAATATCATTCCATGCCTTGATAACAAAATCACACAGTACATCCAGTTCGGGAGCACGCATATTCCCACCTTTCGTGTAAGACTTTTTGCCGCTGATCATCCACTTGTTCCATTGTTCACGAACGTGGTCCTTGAATGGTTTGTTTAGACAAACATCAAGTGGTTGTACAACTGAAATTAATCCACCAGGAATAACTGCAATGTCACTGTTGTTCCTCGCCATGCTGGTTTTTGTTCCCTCTGTTAAATGACTCACGAACATATCCCATACTAAGAGGCTACGCTGTTTTCGAAAGCCACCAGGTCGCCTACACCATATATGATCAATCCATAACCTTATTCCTTGTTCGTCCATCCACCCTTTCTCGTTGACATGAACAAAAACTCCAGCCGGGAACTTGATTTTGGGCATTATTTTCCTCTTGAGAATTAGCATTGGGTTCAACTTGTTTCCGTCTGCCATGCATGAAAGTACTACTGTAAACCGTGTCTTTTCGTGTCCTGTTGTTTTCACTAACACTGTTTTTGCACCCTTTGTATCAACAGTATGATTACCGACCATGTCGAAGTTCATAGGTGTTTCATCCATGTTCCCGATGTTGCTTAATGGATAACAATGTTTCTTACGTTGTTGTATTATGTAGCGATGGAAATTTACAATTTTACAGTTAAGATCTGCTGGTAATTTTTGTGCTATTTTTGTCTTCTGCCTCAGTACCAGATTGCTTCTTTCCATAAAACGGCTACACCATGAAGCCGTGGCTTTGAAGTCTTTGCTGTGCTCTTGATTTTGTTTAGCCCACTTAAGTGCCCACATACATATCATGTTTCTTGATACAATATACCCATTTTGACGCTGCTCATGGACCATGTCTACTGCGTGCTTCTCTAGAATCGGCCAGTGTGCAGTGCCTCTTCTCATTGCACATTTATTCCTGGGCATACTTCGTAGTAAGTGTTCCTTTGATCTCCAATCCCGCACCATCTTCTCAGTTACACCGTATTCTCTTGAAGCAGCACAATTGTTGTGTGACTGGGCATATGCTATCACTTTCAGCTTAAACAAGCTTCATATCTCCTGTGTTTAACAATTGGAGCCATGGTGAGGTTTTATGGTAGCTGGATACAGTATTAATATACCGTAGTGTTCACACGGAGAGAGTGCTATTGCTTATGGAGTGATAACTCAACAACTGGACAAGGCAAATGAGAGAAGGGGTATCACGTTTGGGGATAGATAACATGACCTGATGTGGTCACCTTACACATATATGGTAATCATTAAGAATCAAACTCCGAATCAGATGACCTGACTTCTTCTTCATCATTGTCATCCTAAATTTACCACTGTCGGTAGTTAAAAGAATTAAAAGTCATTTACTGAATATTCTATGTAAAAAATAAATTTTAAATTAATTATTTATAGGAGAAAAGTATTATGATCAATAAATATATGGTATTACTGGCCACTTCAGACACAAAGACGGGATAAAAATAGCCCATCTCCCCCTCTTACAGCTGCCAATGGGAAGCGTCTTGGTAATTAAATTTGATGTATATTTTCAGTTTGTCTAATTTATCATGTATCAAATTAATATTACTAAAAATTGTGTAGGTAGTAGGCAGCTACCAAACAGGGAGGTACTACTGCCTGGGAAGATATTGGAAGCATAATGTGTTGTCTAATGGTAGACCCTGCTGCTATATGGCATAACGAAAATTGTGACCAAGTCCCAGGTTGCTGACCTGACTTTCTGCCTCATTTACACACAATTGCAGTTTCAATTGTTCCTCTTACTTTGACAACACAACATACATACAGTATATTATTTCTCACATTTGATCTTTCTTTTTAATTTTTGTATTTATTTATAGTTAGTTACTTAAAATAAGGCCAATTCACTTCAAGTAATGGCATCAAATGTTACCGGCTGGTGTAGTGTAAACACTAGTGACGTCACTTAAGCGTCTGTAATTAACTGTCGATAGTTTCAAGAATTAACGCACTCATTTACTGAATATTCCTTGTAAAAAAATAAATTTTAAATCAATTATTTATAGGTGATAAATATTATTATCAGTAAATATACCGATACCCGGTATGCATTACTGATCACCTCAACAGCTAAAAATAGCCCAATCTCGCGGTCACTTTCCCTTTCTTGTCTCCTCACTGGCAAATGGGGGTGGGGGGGGGGGGCATGGGGAGGGGTGTATGATGATAGCAGCTGTGTTTATTACAGGGTATGTTAGACAGGTTTATAATACATTTTTATTATTTTAATATACCGGTAATCTTAATTTGAATCCAGCTTGCCAAACGTAAGTTTCAGTATAAAATAATTACTGGTAGGACTTTGTGAGTGGCTTACGATGTTTCCATCACCACTCTTGACACAGTAAACCACAATATTTAAGATGTATGAATTTTATATTTGTTGCTTAAGACGACCCCCTAACTTTGGGCAGATTTTTTTAATGTTCAAATTTCGTCTTATAAGCCGAGATATACGGTACCCAAAAACCCATTGAAACAATGGTTTCGGTTAACGAGTTTTTCGGTTAACGAGCAACCTTCAAGAACGGATTGTGCTCGTTAACCGAGGGACCATTGTATAGACATCATATATTTTGCATGAGAGATAAAAACTATAGTACATTAGTGTTGTACATTTAAGTAATGTACAAGTTTTTCAACTGTATTTTTTGGCAGATAAACAAATAACACTGGACCTTTGGTGCCAACTGTTACAATACATCACCTCACCCATCCCTCCCTCTCCCCCATCTTCTCGGCCGGTTCTAGTGTATATGTACGTATATATAGTGATTAAGGATGATTTAGGGGATTTTTAGGAGTGTTTCTGACTTTACGCATTTCTTGGCTTAACACGAGGTCCCAGGAACGTAACCCTCGCGTAAGTTGCGAGTCTACTGTACTTAAATGTACTACACTGTGCAAAATATGTGATGTTTGTACTCAAATTATTCTTGACCTTGCAAGGATTCCAACAATGTGACATTTTATAAGATAAAAACTTTAAGCCTAAAACTAACTACCTTCACCCTGTTTGGGGAATGCTTCTTAGGGAGTCTTCTTAGCCCAGAACCCCCAAAGTTTTTGTCTGAATCTTCCGAAATCTGGATTTACCGGGTCCAGATCTTTGAGGGTTTACTGTACTGTAAATTCAGTAAGTGGGAAACAATGGAGCACCTTACAGTTCATCTTTATTCAAGACATCTTCAGGTCATAAGACCCACTAATACCCCACCCCTTCAATGGGTGACCTTCTATTGCATCAGGACGGGTCAGTAACATGGCCCATTAATCTCCCACCCGACCTTCATCGCAAGTGTTATGACGTGATTTTTTTTTTTTTTTTTAAGGGAATTAGCCCACCTGGGCACAGGTCACTGACCTGTGAGTAGCTGTTTTGGTAGGGCTTGATGTAAACAGTTCTTGCGTTTTCTGTTTATTATTGAAGCAGGTATACACATAGGTGCATTCTGAGAGAATATATTGTGAGTCTCTCCAGGGAAGTGTTGTGAATATCACTTTGAGATAACACTTGGGTTAAGTGCCCAGCTTCCCTGTCCAGTGGTAGTAAGTAAACTGCCCTTCCTGGGCATGAGAGAGCGAACCGGTTGTTTGCTAAATCAGATGACCCACACTCGATCTTTGAGAGAGATAAAAGCCAAGTTACCTAGAGTCGTGAATAACATGGTGACTTACTTGGTGAATAAATTGGTGAATTTCTTGGTGTTATTCATTTTGGTGGGGGAGGGGGGGGGGGTTATGCCGTCAGTTCCCCTCCTTCCTCACTCAAGCGTTGCTATTTGAGATGGGAGATGAATTTGATCCCATAATAATCCTGTCTGGTGGCGCAAGAACTATAACAACATGTATGCCACACTCTTATCTTCCCTGATAATAACGGTATGAGAGAGAGCACATCAAAATAACCGCCCCATGGGACTTTGCTACCTTTGCTGAAGGGAGGTACCAGTCAGCCATCTTCACCTGAGCTGACCCAGGGGCGCTTATTTTACCGCACCTGACCCTTCACCCAGCCATGCAATGACAACATTTGTGGTGCAAGGGCATCAGCTGTGTACAACCTACCACTCCAATACAAATAAAAGGAGTGGTGAGGGGACGTCGGTACCAGCCAATACCCAACGGAGGACCTGAGGTGCTTGCTTACAACACCTGTGAGGAGGAGATGGAGTTCGCTATTAATTGGGGACTTGCCAACAACCTTGCCTTTACCAGCCGGGTGGACAAGATATCCGGTTAACCGTACCTGCAGACAAGTCAAGTCACCTGTGGGTGACTAACGCCTGTTGAAGTCAGTTGTATTATAATTAATAATATCTTGTCCCGTTGCTAAGTTTGAGACATCAGCCATACTCTCTCCTTCAACAAGATTAAGCACACTGATCCAATGTATGGCAACACTTGGGGATTACCACTTGTGCTTACCATTCGTAACTAATATTTCCCTGCCAAATTGTAAAGTACAAACTTTGAAAGTAGAAACCCTATATGTACCAGCCACAAAAACCTTCAAAATGCAGAGACTAAATATGTACCAGCCTCAATTAAAACTTTAATGAAGGAAAGACAAAATTCCATTTATCACTTTGTAGACTTTTCAAAGGTGAATCAGGTGGTATGATATTTGTTATGACTCTTTAAGAACATAGGTGGTAAGTTAGTAAATATCACCGATTCTTAGATTTTATATTCTATTGATATTAATATTTTTACAGAACTAGCAGTGAAGTTCTGAATGTATTGGGACAACTGATCAAATTACTTCAGAAGGGTCGCAGCAGCCTCCTTATTCCTCGCAAAAAGACCATTGATGAGCTTATGTCTAGTAGGAATATGGTAAGTGCCAACTTGGTTTTTAAAATTAATTTAGTGTAGAAGTGTCAGTTTGGTTAAGTTCTCTAAAAGATTTTCTCTTTCATCATCATCATCATCATCGTTTTATTGCCATTTTCCACTCTTGCATGAGTTAGTTGCGGTTACCTGATGGCAACTCTCTATGCTGCACAGTAAATTTTTACAACCTCTCCTCATGTCATTCTTGACTTACCACTGACTGTCCTCCCCTCTACATTTAGGCTCGTGCACCTCTTGACCCAATTGGTCTCATCCATTCTCTCCACAGTCCTAAACCATCTCAACCACATACATTCATCATTTCACTTGGAGGAAAGGTCCTCTTGCTGTCATTTCTAGCTCTTGCAACTGAGCAGGCTTCAGCACCCCCACAAGCACTGATCATGTCACCCAGGTAACGGAACTCATAGACACAGTCCCGGAACATATCCCCAATGTTGAGTTTTTCAAGCCTTGCTGTGGGCACATGGATAGCTGCACATGCAAAACATTTAAAGTAAGCAAACATTCCACAGTCTGGTATCTACTCCACTTCACCTCTTATGTACCCAGCTTCCACATACTTTGCAAATTACTGAGTTGCACTCAGTACCCTTCTTTCAGACAGCACATGGCCATTTTCCACTTTCCACCAGAGGTCCTTCACCCACACCACTCATTACCACCACATTAATTTCCGGCCATTTGTTGCTATTCCATGCTTTCGCTTCTTAAATGTCTCCACTGCCTCTTCAATACCACCTGTTATCAACAGTGATTCATATTGATTGCTTCATTGAATCTAGTACAGTTTATTATCTATGTTCAGGTCCTCTTCCTTCTCAAACCTCTTTAACTCAATTTCTTTATATTCATTTTCAGCTGGCAAATTGTTTTTGTAGTCATTTCAATTTATGCCATTAAATGAAATAGTTCCTGAAGGTACTGTACAGTGATACCCCGATTTACGCAGTCAATTGAACCCACGAGGTACCGCGTAAAACGAAAACCTAAAACGAAAACCGCGTAAATGGAATAACAGATCATATAGGATTAATTCCAATAGAGACTGGCACGACCCCCAAACTCCACTTTTTCCGACAATACCTATGTTGTAGTAAAAATAACATCTTAATTTTATGATGGTATGCATGCACAATTAATATTTAAGAGAAATACAGTTGCCAGGTTAATGTCCATTCAAATAATGGACCCGACTCCCCCCCCCCCCCCCCTCTTCCCACGCTCACTGGCGCCTGTCTCTCTGAGAAATGTTTGGGTGAAAACACTAGATTTTAAGGCATAGTAATAAATAATACCTCAGACTAAAGTTAGGATAATATAATTGACATTTCTGGATTCCTTGCAGGCCAGGGAATATTTTAAATGTAAACTTCATATATTTTGCACAAAAGATAAAATATTTTCTTTGTGTAAACCAAATTATTACATTAGATCTAAAATTTGTATGTCTAATGCAAAATCCATGATGTTTATATTCGAAATGATCATCATATTGTAAGAATTCCAGCAATGTAAATTATATTCTGGCCGGGTAATTTGTATGAATTTTATGAGCTAAAACAAATATCTTCACTAAATAAAAAAGATGTACTTCACCCAGACACTATCTGTCAATCAAAATACCCCACCTCCGGCTCCCCCCCCCCCCTCTTCCCACGCTCGCTGGGTCCCTCCCTCCCTCCCTACCCCCCACCCCCCACCCCCCACCTTCCCTCCCTACCAGAGAAATGTTTGGGAGAAAACAATATTTATTCCTTTTTAGTAATAAATAATACATCAGACTAAAGTTAGGATAATATAATTGACATTTCTGGATTCTTGCATGTCAGGGATAAAATATTTGCTTTGTGTAAACCAAATTAGTACATAAGATCTAAAATTTGTATGTCTAATGCAAAATCCATGATGTTTATATTCAAAATGATCATCATATTGTAAGAATTCTAGCAATGTAAATTAGTTTCTGGCCGGGTAGTTTGTATGAATTTTATGAGCTAAATAAAAAATTATACTTCACCCGCGTATATGAGTAGATGCACTGCGTAAAATTAAATTCCGGTTCTGGCGAGGTACCGCGTAAATGTAGAATCACGTAAAGCGAAACCGAGTAAATTGGGGTATTACTGGACGTGAAATGTGAGCCGACTGAAGGAAAGTGATGAAATGTGGTTATGTTCTGTAGTTTGCAATTTATGATATGTTTCTGACCTCTGCAACAGCCATCAGCTGGTGCAGGCAAGACGCTTCCTCACAATATGGCTCATACTGTATATCCATGGCACATTTGTGCAAAGCTTTTGTGCAATGTCTTGGGCTGATAATTGCATATAAACATTACACAGAGCTGAGGAAGAAAAAAAAATGATATATAACTTTAGAACTATTTTATGCTATGACTTGAAATATAATGATACAATATATTTACACAGTTCTGGGATCTCACAGGTCACACACCTCTGATCCTCAGCTAAAAAATGGGTCTTTTCAGTATTAATCCTATAATTTTATTTTTTTTTTAATTTCCAGAAATCTTTAACGCCACCTCTTCCAGGAGATATAGCAGTCAGTTTTTATCTTCAAGCTCACAAACTAGTCTTAGCTGTGTACCATTTATCCAACTCTGCTGGGACAATGAAATTTGAGAGTGTTCAAGCAGAATGTGCTGTTCCATGGTTGAGTCCAGTACTTGTGTGTTTCACTACTGCTCTTCATCTTGCTCACCAGCTTAGAGACAAGGTTAGTGTTTTCTTCTTCATAACTGGTTTAATTGACAGTGCCTTGTTTGAAGAGAAATCTTAAGAATAAGAAAAATGAATAGTTCAGGAAACTCAGATGAAGTAGTGCATGAGAAAGTTGGGTGAACTCATTAGAGAGAGAGAAATGTCCTTTTCCATTCTCTTGATCCTCTTATATTTAGTAATGGTTAAAAATTGTTGTATATTATTATTATTAGATGGTAAGGTTCGATAATATTTATGCAAATCCTCATAGAATTTGTATTTCCAGATATCTGTGTTCTCACAGTTTAAAGACTTCACCCCCGATTCATGCAGTGTATCTACAATATCTTGTTAAGACCACCAAACTTGTATCATTAGACTCTACTACATGGTGTAAATGTAGGTTTTTATTTATTATGTGTATAAAGTGCAATATATTATCCTTATCATTTGTTTTGGGTTTAATAGTAGCTTGTGAATAATATTGTAAAGTTTGTAGAAATGTTTAGTAAAGCAGGTATGTTTAGTGTATAGTTGTTGTATATATGTACAGTAGTCATTCAGTTTCAGGTTGACAACCCTTTATCCGAAATTCAGAAAACCGAAAAGCTCTGAAAACCGAAAGTTTTTTGTGGAGCATTTTTTTTTTATTATATATATATATATATATATATATATATATATATGTATATATATATATATATATATATATATATATATATATATATATACAGTGATTTACTTGCATATATATACATATATATGCTGATAACCACAAGGAAACAAGAAAACACTAAGTTCCCAAGCGCTTTCGTGTAATTCACATCTTCAGGGGTGAGTACAGACTAGATAGAGTAATGCAAAACAAGATGAATATATACAGAGGAGGGTGAGACTAGGTCCACAATCTTTAAATGGCACACAACGGTTGGTGGTTGGGTCAGATGGGACAGTGACCCGCCCTCTCACCTGATCACAAATCTTCTTAATTACAAAGTTGTCCAGCTTGTACATGCCGTTACTCAAATTCATGTTGAATGCTTCGGTATGTTTAATAAGACTAGATTCTATGATGTTCCTACTATCAATTGAATTACATGGTAATAGATTCCCTGGATAACATTTCACTGCCCGTCTCGAAAGACGACTTCACCGAACTCATCAAACTATGTATTAAGGATTGCAAATTCGAATTCAATGGGGAATATTATGCTCAAAAATTTGGTATGGCAATGGGTAATCCACTCTCACCTGTATTAAGCAACCTATATATGGAATTCTTTGAAAAGAAACTATTAAGTAATATTTTACCACCCTCAGCAGTCTGGTTTAGATATGTTGATGATGTATTATGTCTCTGGCCATGTAATGAGGACCTAAAAGTTTTCCTACCACAACTTAACAACTTAGCCCCCTCGATCAAATTCACTGTGGAATTAGAGCAAGACTGTAAATTGCCATTCCTAGACTGTCTGATACACAGAATAGGTAACACTTTTAAGTTCAGTATTTATAGAAAACCAACCAATGTGTGTTCATACATTCATTATTATTCTGCCCTCCATAATAAAGTCAAACAGTCAGTATTTACAACAATGTTTTTACGTGCCTTGAGAATTTGCAGTCCGGAATTCATCGATGAGGAATACAAATATATATATAATATTGGCTCAAACCTTAAATACCCTAGATCTTTCATAGACAAATGCTTAAACATTACTAAGAAAACTTTTTATAGAACTGATCCCAAGCCCACCCATGACCATAAGAATATCTTAATATTACCATTTCACAAAAATTTCTCACACATTCCGGCACAGCTAAAATCTTGGAACGTCAATGTGGCATTTAAAAACTCATGCACTGTTAAACAAATGTTAATCAAGAACTCCCCCAACAACACAATTGGTTGCATTTATAAAGTTCCTTGCAAGGAATGTAATATGTTTTACTTAGGCCAGACAGGTAAAGATCTTGTAACTAGAATTAAACAACACAAATACAGTGTTAGGACAGGCCAGGAATCCAATGCTCTGTTTGTTCATTTGAGGGATAACAAGCATTGCATTGACTGGGATAATGCCTCCTCAATATTACCATGTAATTCAATTGATAGTAGGAACATCATAGAATCTAGTCTTATTAAACATAACGAAGCATTCAACATGAATTTGAGTAACGGCATGTACAAGCTGGACAACTTTGTAATTAAGAAGATTTGTGATCAGGTGAGAGGGCGGTCACTGTCCCATCTGACCCAACCACCAACCGTTGTGTGCCATTTAAAGATTAGTAGGGTCATTACCTGACCATTGTGGACCTGGTCTCACCCTCCTCTGTATATATTCATCTTGTTTTGCATTACTCTATCTAGTCTGTACTCACCCCTGAAGATGTGAATTACACGAAAGCGCTTGGGAACTTCGTGTTTTCTTGTTTCCTTGTGGTTATCAGCATATACCTAGATCACGCGCACCTACAGTGATTTACTTGCATATATATATATATATATATATATATATATATATATATATATATATATATATATATATATATATATATATATATATATATATATATATATGCTGATAACCACCAGGAAAGAAGAAACACGAAGTTCCCAGCGCTTTCGTGTAATTCACATCTTCAGGGTGAGTACAGACTAGTCTGTACTCACCCCTGAAGATGAGAATTACACGAAAGCGCTTGGGAACTTCGTGTTTTCTTCTTTCCTTGTGGTTATCAGCATATACCTAGATCACGCGCACCTACAGTGATTTACTTGCATATATATATATATATAATCAACGACCTCACCAGCAAGGAATCGAACCCTCGACCTACTGGGTGGGACTAGCCGGTAAGCGTTCCCTAGTCCCACCCAGTAGGTCGAGGGTTCGATTCCTTGCTGGTGAAGTCGTTGATTATATGTTCAAAGTCCGCGTGTTAAATGGACTAAAAATGAAGTGTTGATTGTATGTAGAAGTCCGCGTGCTTTATTGGGCTAATGAAATATATATGGATCCTCGTGTTTCGAAGCCGGATTTGGTAAAACGTTACTCTGACCACCTAAGTGGTGCGGGTGGTCCCCATTAGAGGTTCACGGCGCCATAAGCTCGTTGAACAGGCTTTGTGTGAAATATAACAAAGTCTAGGACTGCTTTTAGCATCCTGGTGGTCCAGCGGTTAGCGTTCCCCGGTCACAGTCATAGGCTTGTGGGCCGTGGGTTCGAATCCTGGCGGGTTGAGGTGTTGATTGTATGTAGAAGTCCGCGTGCTTTATTGGGCTAATGAAATATATATGGATCCTCGTGTTTCGAAGCCGGATTTGGTAAAACGTTACTCTGACCACCTAAGTGGTGCGGGTGGTCCCCATTAGAGGTTCACGGCGCCATAAGCTCGTTGAACAGGCTTTGTGTGAAATATAACAAAGTCTAGGACTGCTTTTAGCATCCTGGTGGTCCAGCGGTTAGCGTTCCCCGGTCACAGTCATAGGCTTGTGGGCCGTGGGTTCGAATCCTGGCGGGTTGAGGTGTTGATTGTATGTAGAAGTCCGCGTGCTTTATTGGGCTAATGAAATATACAGGTAGTCGTCGACTTA
Organism: Homarus gammarus; assembly: GCA_958450375.1. Taxonomy (NCBI): domain Eukaryota; kingdom Metazoa; phylum Arthropoda; class Malacostraca; order Decapoda; family Nephropidae; genus Homarus; species Homarus gammarus. The sequence continues at coordinate 259,842 of CAUDMG010001005.1, forward strand.
CGACCTAGATTGGTTACGGCCGACCGGTCGTAAGTTGATCTGGTCGTAAGTCGGCCTATGTTATAATTACCTTACGTATATTATACTGTAATGTGTAATGATAATATAATCATCTTTAAGTTATATTTTATCAACATTTTCTTTGTTCATTATTGTTACGGTTGTCAGGTTTAAGTAAATCACTGCATACTACAGTACAATTGGTTTATTATTTACACTGGGGCTGGGGCCAAAACTGTCGTACCGCCGGTCGTAAAGTCGAACAGACGTAAGTCGCATAGGTCGTAAGTCGACGACTACCTGTATATATATATATATATATATATATATATATATATATATATATATATATATATATATATATATATATATACAGTAAGTCCCCAAGTTACGTACATAATGGGGACCAAAAGGTTGTACTTAACTCGAAATGTACTTAACTCGAAAATCCCCCAACCCTATAATGTTATCTGGAAAATCCTGTGCTGTTTTCCAATCAGCACTCGCCGCCTCACCAGTCACTCGAACATTATGCAGCTTATTTCGCACCTTGAATCGGTTAAACCACCCATTGCTAGCATTGAATGTCACAGTATCATCAGGGTGATCTTTCTTTAGATCGTTGAAAAGACTTAGGGCTTTCTCCTGAATCATACTGAGACACCACAACAGGGGTCAAAACCTTACCAGGTACCGGCGCGCCACAGGACGGTCTGCACTCACACCTCACTCGACGTGAGTTCCGACCGGCAAAAGTAGCCGATGCGTTGTTCTGACCGGCAAAAGTCGCCGATGCGTTAATTTCATGTTTATGCATTTCTGTAGAGATGTTGTATTAAACATACTACAAATTGTACTATTGACTCAAACTTTTAATATCCTTGTGTTTTAACTGAATGTTTTCTCGAAGTCTACTTTTAAATTTACTCCATGGATAAAACGAAAAGATGAACGAAATAACCATCGCTGTGCGCGAGACCTGGAGTAAACAAACGTCCTGTACAGCGCCGTCCTCTCTGGGACCGGCGCGCCAGAGGACGGTAAGCTTTTGAACACTACTCCTCCCACTGGCTTCACCACTCTTACGCTTTACACCAGTCATTGCACACAGAGTAAAGTGTACAAAATAGGGCAGAAATTCACAGGAGAAGTACTGTATGCACAATGACCACACTTGTTGTTTTGGTGCGTCTAGCGTGTCGTCTGCATGGTCAGTGATAGTGGCGGCGCGGTGCGGCTGGCTCGCCCGCCAAATTTAAAAATTGCTCGCCCTTTTAAGACAATATTTTTGCAATTAAAGACTTCAGAAACGATGTACGTATCGGCCGTTTGTACGTAATTCGGATGTACGTAATTCGGGGACGAACTGTATATATATATATATATATATATATATATGTATATATATATATATATATATATATATATATATATATATATATATATATATTACTGTAATAATTTATTATACGGTCAACCTGAAATATACAGTTGCATACTTGCATTTTACTGCACTTAATTTTGAAATAAAATTAATGACCTTCATCTCAGAAAATATAATTTATGTAACAAACACAAAACGAACTTAAGAAATTTGTAATCTGTAGATCCATCATGAATTAGGCATCAGAAGATTACAGAAACTAAAAAGCAAGATTCTTCTTGCATTTCATAAATTTTAGATTGAGAAATTGAATTGGCACCTATCAAACCCAAAATTGTCAACCTTTAGTAATAGTACACAGTTGCATTAGCTATACAGCATGCCCTTACAATTCGCAGCAAGTATTTATTCACGGTTGACACCCTGGATGTACCCAAGAATGTCTGCGGGTAGTTTTAAAGTTGCTGGCATTTTTGCAGGTGGGTTAGTTTTACAGACTTTTCCCTATGAAAAATCCATAATTTTGAGCACCATATTACTGTTCAGTAGGGTCGGGATGTATCGCGAAATTGGGTCCAAGGATGTTCGCTATATACAGCTGCTCCTCAACTTACGACATACCATATTTTTCGGCTTGGAAGACGCTGCATCGTGGAAGACGCACCCTGATTTTGGAAATGAAATTCTAAAAAAAAAAAAATTACGGGTTTTAGCCCACCTGGGCACAGGTCACTGACCCACATTGGGGCCTAAGGGGCGAAAATGTAATAATAATAATAATAATAATAATAATAATAATAATAATAATAATAAAGAAATACAAAAATGAAAAAAATTATCAAAAGTGAGAAACAATATACCTATATGTATGTTGTGTTGTCAAAGTAAGAGAAACAATTGAGACCCTGCAGAAAGTCAGATCATCAACCTGGGACTTGGTCACATAGCAGCTTCCAATATCTTCCTAGACGGTAGTACCTGCTTGTTTGGTACATTAGCTGCCTACTACCTACACCAGTGAAACCTTTGCTTGATATACAGCCCTTTTGGCACAAGTACACACACCTCTTTGAATATCATCACTTAGAACTGCTTATCAGTCGTCATTTTCATCAATTTAAAAAGAATATCTGTATAAGAAGGTGAAGTCTTAAATACAGCTCTCATTTTATACATCTGGTCACCTCCACATCTTAGGGCTGTAGTGTTTACATTCTTTGTCTTGTTTTTGTCGGTATGACAACGACGGGAAATATTTTCCAACAGTAGAAGGGAAGCAAATGTAAACATGTATATCAACGTCTATATAAAACGTAAGCAAATGTAAACATGTATATCAACGTCTATATAAAACAAATAATCTGTATTTAAAAACAAAATAAAAGTAAAAAAACAACTCGTTTTATGCAAAACCAGTGATTGATTGGTTCTACATAACTATAAAACTGAAGAAAATAAGTCCTTCATTGTAGCTGTATTAAAATTAATGTAGAAAAATTAATATGGTTTTTTAAGTAATGTTATTTAATGTTAATAAATGGAACAATGGAAGTAGCTAACAATTAAGGGAAAAAAGAAAGTGAGATCGCGTATGTAAGTGAGTACATGTGTAAACATATCATCATTACTCTACATAAGAATATGAAAGCAACACTTATTTACTGTTCATATATGTTTTAATTAATGTTTCTGAATTTCTTTTTGATTGAATTATTGTTTATGTGTGCAAATTGAACAATACAATTCATTAATAATACGAAGAATATTAAAACACATGAGGAGACAAGACGTCATTGTTTTTGTTGTTTACAAAACCAGTGACTGAATGGTTCTACATATAAAACTGAAGAAAATAAGACCCTGGTTGTAGCTATAGTAAAATTAGTATGATTGTTTTAAGTAATGTTATTTAATGTTAATAAATGGAACAATGGAAGTAGCTAACAATTAAGGGTAAAAAAAAAAGTGAGATCATGTATGTAAGTGAGTACATGTGACATGTGTAAACATATCATCATTACTCTACATAAGAATATGAAAGCAACACTTATTTACTGTTCGTATATATTTTAATTAATGTTTCTGAATTAAAAAAAATAATTCTACCCACCAGTGGTAGTAAAGTTGAAAACATAAGGACAGCCAATGTTGGGTGTGTGTTTTGACTTGGATGAGGAAGTTGTATTTAAATTTGGAAGATTTTAATTTTGTGGGTTTTTTACAGTCTAAATGGGTATCCAAATATGAGAGCCTACTGTAAATAGGTGTCCAAATATGAGAGCCTACATATAAAGAAGCAAACATTCCTGCATTTGAGACCAGCAGACAACCTTTAGTAATTCCTCAATAGATGGTGCTGCCTCACCACTGCCATTAGTAAACAAACCACACAGCAGCAAGGGTTTATTTTTTATTTATTTTTTGCAATATATCAACAATATTAGTTAAATCAATAGTTTTATAGTACTGTATAGAGAATACTTGTAATTGTTAAGTACAGCCATGCGCCGGTTAACATCCAACTGAACAATGTCCGATCGCATATACGACCGTGGCCTGCCCCCCCCCCCCCCAAAAAAAAAAAACGTGACGCCTGCTGGACCACCACTCCACCACACCCTGACGGAGACATGATGATCCTCCCCATACTGGCCAGATATTATGAGTGAAAGGAATATCCTTCCTTCCTTAGGCATTTGCCTCCAGGTGTAATGTTAACGCACATCTATTGAGGATAAAATCTTTCACCCACAAATTGACAATAACACATTTGCTGTAATCAGACATATCTAGTTGCCTCAACAATTGCAACTGCAGTTGCAATTTCAAATTCCGTGACATTATTACAGAATAAAGAAGTATCTGGTGTACTGTACTCTAAGATTAAGAGAAAACGGTCTATACTGCCAGACTGGGGTCACTAATCCTAAGGGGGAATACTTAAATCTAATCTTAATTTCTAAGGGTTGCTGCCACCAGACCCCCTCTGGACAGCATGTAGCTCGTTAGGTAGCGTGCAGAGTGGACTAGGCATTGGGTTAGGCTTTTCATTGACCAGATCGATAAGGGGAAAGAAGGGTGAAACCACAACCTGTCTTAGTCCTTTCAAATGTTCCTTCTACTCACTTCAGTTCATTTTTGGTACTACCTAACCACAGTTCTTCTTGGTAGCATGTCGATGGTCTAGGCACATGGGTAGTGTAATTCTGATATCAGGATCACTTGGACGGAAATAAAGGTATAACTTCTGTGGGAGAAATGAATACTCCTAAAATTCTCAAAGAACAAATTTATTAATATAAAATCAAAGGGGAAAATAGATGTTATTAACATATAAGTACCAGGCTCAACTTCTGGGCCTATTGCAGACTCTGTATTCCTTATTTAGTTATTTTCTTATTTACTGAACAGCAATTACTCAGATATTACACTCTTACCGTACACACAATAACTGGTGTCGCCTTACATTACATCGCAGGACCAGTTCCTTGTCCTTACTCCCAATACACTAATACTGATACAAACACCAACATGGGTCCACCACCCAACATGGGGTGATTATTAACAAACACATACAACCACACTGTGGACCATAACTCCAAGGCCTGTCCCAGGGTATAGCACTGGCGCCTCCAACAACTACTGTTGTGGTCTGTTACACTCTGACACGAGGTGGGTCTGGGGTCCTCGGCCCACGAGGTAGAGTGGAGCTGATAAATCATGCCGAATCAGCACCATCACTCCTATGTTGACCACTGCTGGGTATCCACCGGCGCCGAGCGACCGGTGGGTTTCAATTAAGCCCACCCTCGATCTGGGAACGAAGGTGAAAGATGATATGGGAGGTTTTTTGGGGAAGCATGGTGGGTCACAAACAAATTTTCAGTCTCGCCACATCAGATATTTACGTTATATTACTTCGTACACTGGTTGAATGACAATTCCACTGTTAAAGCATGAACACTGATATTCACTACAATAGACTGAATCAAACTAAATGCTGATAAACACAGAACATACTTGGGAACGAAGGTGAAAGATGATATGGGAGGTTTATTCTCCCGCCTCGCACTGGTTTATATACCCCTGAGTTGCCAGCGATCGCTACTCACGCAGTGACAGAAATTACAAACAATCTAAGTGCTACTCATTCAAGGATGACCCTCAGTTGACAAAGGTCTGGCGAATTACTAAAGTTGATTTACACAGACTAAATTCAAGGTTGCATTTGCCAGTAGAGAGCGCAATAAACGTAGTGACAACTGTGTTTGAAGGCGGGACTTACTGGGAGTGATCCTGAGGGTAAAACAGATGGGAAAAACACGTCTCTCCTGAGATTTTACAAGCGCTGTGGATTTGAATGTTATGTAGCATAATATGAATCAAAATGGGTTTTTAGGAATGACAATGATGTGCGCAGTACAGGACGACTCAGGCATCCTGAAGTGAGAGAAAACGGACTCCTATGACGGGGCACTCAAATAAAGAGACATGGCTACATGTTTTGTGGACTACCCACTGCACAGTATTGATCGTATATTTTTCATCACTTTGTAATAAACCTAGTCATGCCTATGTGAGTTTCTGATAATTACCATAACATTATTTATTTATATATTTAGCGGTTGTACAAACACAAGGCCTCACACATGCCACTCAGACTGACAGTCTTGACAAGTTTTACCATCCATAAAGACAGTTGAAGCTTTAAACATCATTCACAATAGATCTTGAATATTCCAACTGTAATCAGACATATCTAAGTTGCCTCAACAATTGCAATCCCAGTTGCAATTTCAAATTCTGTGTCATCACTAAGGAATAAAGAAGTATCTGGTGTACTGCACTCTAAGATTAAGAGAAAACGGACGACTCAGGCATCTTGAATTGAGAGAAAACGGACTTCTTTGACGGGGCACTCAAATAAAGAGAGACATAACTACATGTTTTGTGGACTACCCACTTTACAGTATACTTTTCATCACTTTGTAATAAACCTACCCATGCCTATTTGTGTTTATGATATTTACCATAACATTATATATATATATATATATATATATATATATATATATATATATATATATATATATATATATATATATATATATATATATTTTTAGTGGGTGCAAATGGTTGTAAAATGGGAAACTTGGGGTTGGGTGCCTGGAACCCCCATTAGAATAAATCCGATAGGTTTATGTAATTTCGGACAACGTCCATTTCGGTTAACATCACGTTTCCAAGAACGTATCTAGGACGTTGACCGGCGCATGACTGTACTGTAATGAGGTAACAGTCATTGTAAGGGGCTGATTTCAAAAACCTCTGCTACAACTCATTGACTAGTGTCCTGGAAGATGCATGGTAATTTTCGAGGTATATTTTCGTCATAATATGAGGGCCTGAGTTGCCACCCTTTTATAACGGCCTGTGTGTCAGTAACAATTCCTTTTACTCTAATACTTATTACCATTGGTAACGTGACGAAAGGAGGCTCGTGGGTAAGTGTAATGATAGTATCAAGTATTAGGGAAGAAATAACGGTGAATACTGTAGGTAAATAATAGACACGATATACAAATACAAAATTTATTTAAACATTAATATGAAATTAGGAGAAAGAATTTATATGTACCGACAGACGAAATCTAGTACTAGGCCCTCAGGCTCAACATACTCACACCACTACTGGGTGGACACACTCAATAATACTCACACCCCTACTGGGTGGACATACTCAATAACACATAACTCTTATAGTCACTTAGCACCATAAGGACCAGGGCAACTGCCACTGCAACACTCAGTCGTCAGGAGTGATACTCAAGCAACAGCCATGGGGTCCAGCCACCATGGAGTACTTTCCTACGAACTCTGGAGATCCCAGTGGATTAATCCCACCACACAAATAGCCCTACTGAGTTAGACACTCATCCACCAATGATGGGGCTGGTAGTGGTGTGTGGCTTGGTGATCCGGGGGTCACCTCACAGGCCGAGCGTTAGGGCCAGACGAGCCAGCTATGGGGGCCATAGGTAGTCTGAAGTGTCTGACGGCCGGGTCTCACGAAGGTAACTGATCCTACTGGACCTCGGACATCTCCCCAGACATAGTGGATACAACATCCACGCTAAAGACACGGCCTAGGCTGCGTTAGGGACCTGTATGGATGAAGGGACGGGCACTTTCTAACGGTGACAACGACATCACATTTCAGGGGACGTTAAAGACGTAAATATGACTTCACTCAGAGCATATCAACTACGTTACTGTAACACTTGCACAATCAACTATTAATTGGGTCAAATCACTTAAAGAAGGGCGAATTATAACACAGAGTGGAATGGCCTACCTGTATGGGTGAGGGGACGGGCACTTACTAACTGGATGAATTAATTTACTGTACACTCTGACGTTGAAACTGAGACTATGAACTCAGTTTCATTCCCTACTATTATCCTCACTAACAATGCTCTGACTCCGCTATCAAAAGCAAAATTAAATTGATTACAAGGGGTTGGATGGCAACAGGTCCCAACACACAGCGTCTGCTACGAAATCCGCGGATTATATTCAAAGTTCCGTTAAGACAAAGACGGGGAACAGAGAAAACGGGGGACGTTTTCACTGGGGGACTTGGAAGGTTTTGTGGACGTTTGAGCGAAATATGAATCCTTAAGGTTTTCAGGTTAGCCGTTATCACGATCATGACAATAAAAGTGCGTCTTTTAAGCCGAAAAATACGGTACTCGACCTACGACCACCCTCACATACGACCACTGCAGTCGGTACCAAAAGTTTTTCAAATGACGCACGCATAGTATAGACCGAAATGTTTCCGTCCCGTACGAGAGCGTCGCGTGGGCTGGATCGCCTCGTTTCTACAGCATCCACGCCATGGAGCGCTTAGTTGGTGTTTGGCTGTCGTTGTTGTAGATAGTGATCTCGCTGTGTACTGACAATATTTTCGTTTCTAATTCACTTTAGAATGACTGGCAAACGTAGAAGTGAGAGTGCTGGTGGTGCTCAGAAGAAAAGGAGACAGTCAATTACTTTTGAGACAAAAATAAAGATAATAATGCAGTATGAAATTTAAAAAATGTAACAACCATTTCATGCGACCTAGGCTTCTCGCACTAGACCATATCTACTATTTTGAAGGACAAGTAACGTATTCGTGAGATAGTGAAAGGATCAATCAGCACCTATAAAGGGAACTATAATAACGAAGAAAAGACAAGGTCCCACTCATGAGATGGAAAAATTACTTGTGATGTGGATGGAAAACCAGAGACAAAAGCCTTTACCCTTAATCCCTCTAACCCTACAGGCTAAGGCAAGAATTCTTTTCGAAAGCCTGAAGGAGCAGGCAGGAGATGAGTGCGACCAAAACTTCACAGCAAGTCATGGATGATTCTAAAAGTTTAAGAACTGCTACAGTTTGATAGTGTAAAGGTGAGTGGAGAGGCAGCAAGTGCTGATGTTGGTGCTGCCGAAGCTTTTAAGGAGGAGCTAGAGCGTGTCATCGTGGAGGTAAATTATTTGCCTGAGCAAATATTCAATGTGGATGAAACTGGATTGTTATGGAAGCGCATGCCTGAACGGACATGCGTCCACAAAGAGGCGAAAACAATGCTGTGATTCAAGGCATTCAAGGACCGAATTACACTTCTGTTGAGGGGGAATGTAGCTGGTTTCAAGATAAAGCCCTTCATGATCTATCATTCAGAGAACCCAAGGGCTTTTAAACATGTCAGCAAGCACACACTGCCAGTGTTTTATCGAAGTAACAAGATAGCCTCGATGACCCTAGTACTGTTTGAGGATTGGTTCATGACTTGTTTCATTCCTCGAGCCAAGGAGTATTGTCTGCAACAAGGGATTGCATTCAAGATTTTGTTAATTTTGGATAATGCTCCAGGACACCCACGACACCTGGACAACATTCACCCTGATGTTAAGGGAGTCTACATTCCACCTAACACCACCTCTGTCATCCAACCCATGGATCAAGGTGCTATTGCAGCTTTTAAAGCTAAATATTTATGTACGACCTTCGCTCAGGCTGTTGCTCCTACTGAAGGTGAGAAAACGCTCAGAGAGTTTTGGAATGACTACAACATTTTGAAATGTATAAAGAACATTACTGCAGCATGGGATGAGGTTACAGGACAGTGCATGAATGGAATATGTAAGAAAGTCCTGAAAAGATATGTGAACAGTTTCAGAGGATTTAATGAAGATGAAGTAATTTCTGAGATTATTAACAAGGTAGTGGAGTTGGGTAAACAGCTTGAGTTAGAAATTGATAATAAAGATGTTGAATAGTTGGTTGGAAGTGTAGCAGAAGAGCTATGTAACGAGGATCTTATCGAACTGGAAGCACAGAAAAAAGCAGAGGAAGAAGAGCGTCTAAATATAGAAGAAGAACCTGCACCCCCAAAAAAATTTTCAGTGCAGCAAATGGCATTGGCATTTGCTACAATTAATAAGTGGATGCAAATGTTTGACGGAATGGATCCAAATGTTGAGCGCATTACCAAAGTTGACAGAATGGTCCAAGATGCACTTGCTTGCTACAGGGATATTTATAATGAAAAGAAAAAGCAAACTGTGCAGTCTAAATTGCTGTCTCTTCACGCCCCACCAGTGCTGCCTCTTCACTCCCTAAAGATGATCCAGTACCTTCACCCGGCAAGTTTCCTCTGTATATAAACCTGTCTGAAGAAAGCAACATTGATGACCCACCTAGCCCTGTCTCTTCCTCTGCTTCATCCAGTTAATATAGTCTCCATGTATACCTGTAAATAGAAAATTATGGGGGCCCCATGTGCATTCTGCTGACTACATTAAAGGTAGGTGCACAGTAACACTGTATGCATTCTTCATTATTTATTACTTTTACTGTACTGTATTTCATTTTAGATTTTATATGTATTATTTTTTGCATTTCCGACTTACGACCATTCCGACAAATGACCTGGATTTGGATTCTTAACCCCATTGTAAGTCAGGGAGTAGCTGTACATATGAAGTATCGTTCGTTAACCGAATCCATTGTTTCAGTGAGATATTGGGTAATTGGTTCCAGCTCACAGAAAAGTACATACAAAGTACAGTATAAACAAAATGAAGTAAATTACACTTACTTTGAGGTGTGTATGTAGAATGTTGCTGGTTGATGATGATGATGGGAATTAGAAGTGGGGAGTGGATGTAAGAGAGGAAACCATCTTCCTGCTGGTTACCTCTGCTAACTCGCTCGTTTGCTGGTGCAGACGACACTTGGGGCGGTTGGACAGAGGTGAGAACGGCAGCGACTATCTGGGTCACCGGCAGATTCAACCCAGCTGCCATACAGTCACAGTCTAGCTGCCCCGCTGTCCGTCAAATTCTGGCTGTGATCTCATCATAGGTCCTGGACTCGTGGGCTGTGTTCCCAGACCTTCACCTATCGACTGTCAATTCTCTGGTCATCTACCACTACCTCATACCACGACTGCCAGTTCATCTCATTCCGTCTGTATCCCCGTGTTCTCCTGCCATTTCAAGACGTCTCTCGAGTGTGGAGTTGAATGGACGCTTCCCTACCCTGAGTGTGCATCACCATGTTCCAGAACCTTCCCCCAGGGCCACTGCTGTAGGAAATATTTGTTCATTGTTTGATTCTATCAGTTTTTGACTCCCATTAATTGTTTGGTACTATTAATTGCTGACTCCCATTAATTGTTTGCTCCCTTTAATTGTTTGCTTCCATTAATTGTTTGACTCCATTAACTGTTGACTGCCTTAATCGTTATTTGATGTTTGTTGAGTGGTGTCAGAGTTTTGTGTTATATTTTTATAGTAAAGAGATGCCAATCTCAAACGGTTGTTTGTTATTCCTCAGAAAACCATGGTCCTTGACTTTCCTTTATTAAGATCCTGATTAGCCTGGTAAGGGATTTCTATCCCTAAGTCCCAGGTCTTTACAGTGGAGGAGGAGAAGGGAGAAGAGAAGGAAGTGTGGATGGAGGAGAAATTGCCTTTCTTTGGATCCATACTTGATGCAGTTATTTCACCAATAAAATTTAAAGATCACTTGCTGTAATTCAAGATTTTATTATTTAAATCAACACTGCACTGCGTTATATATTATCAATATGTTAACTATATTTCAGAATGACCAATAATTTCGATGCAAAAATACAACAACTATTCAAGACACCAACAAAATCGATGTTCACTCCACTGTAAACAAAGTTAAACAAACGCTTTGGTGGGTGAGTTCAAGCGGCTGATGGGCGCACAAAAAACTAGTTCCCTGTACTGCATATATTATCAATATGCTAACTAAATTGTAAAATAATTAATAAATTTAATATAAAAATTGCAAAAATATGAAAGAGCACAACTTTCTTGATATTTACTCCACTGGAAACGAATGTAAACATAGAACCCATTACTGAAGTGGCAGACCAGCAGATCAGCTGATGCTCACAACAAAACGTGTTTGTCGTAAAGATTTCGTTAATCGAAGTTTTGTTCGTTAACCGAATTGAAGATCCTTATGGGAGCTAATTCGTTAACCGAAATTTCATTAATAGAACCGTTTTTAACCGAGGGACACTGTACCATTAATAGAATTAACAAAACATTAAATATAAACTAAATACAGTACTGTACTGTACAGTATACTGTACAATAATAAATGAAAAGCAATAGAATACTGTATTTTAACTTTGAGGTATGTATGTCATATTGCCGGCAGCTATGTTTACATATCAAACAGCTGATTGTAGAGGTCGATGATGACGCCATATTCCTTGCCGAGTGCATTGGTTCTAATTCCTCCTTCATGTTTCATAATAAGTTCTACACTGTATATTATCAATAAGTTAATTAAATTTCAGAATGACCAAAAATTTTAATGTAAAAATGCAAAATTATTCAAGAGACCAACAAAATTGATGTTCACTCCACTGTAAATAAAGTTAAACTGAGAAGGTGTTGTTGGGTCATTCAATCAGCTTATGGGTGCACAAAAACTGTTCCCTGTACTCTCTCTCCTATCAATATGTTAACTAAATTTTAGAATGACCAATAATTTTAATATAAAAATGCAAAAATATTCAAGAGACCAACAAAATCAATGTTCACTCCACTGTAAACAAAGTTAAACTGAGAAGGGTTGTTGGGTGATTCAATCAGCTGATAGGCCCACAAAAACTGTTCCCTGTACTGTCTATATTATCATTATTTTAACTAATTTTCAGAATGACCAATAATTTTAATATAAAAAATGCAGAGATATTCAAGAGACCAACTTTCTTGATATATACTTCACTGGGAACGAATGTAATCATAGAACCAATTGATGTATTGGCAGACTAGCTGATCAGCTGATGCACACAACAAAACATGTTTGTCTTAAGGATTTCGTTAATCAAAGTTTTGTTCGTTAATCGAACTGAAAATCCTTATTGGAGTTAATTCGTTAACCGTAATTTCGTTAATCGAACCGTTCGTTAACGGAGGGAGCACTGTATAGTGATTTAAGAATTTTTCTGACTTTACACGAGGTCCCAGGAATGTAACCCTCGCGTAAGTTGCGAGTCTACTGTATATTGGAAAATTTTGATAATTTTGGGAGGAGTGATAAAGTTTAAATATTTCCTGCCCGATTTCCCCTGCCACATAAAAAAAAAATTATCGCTATATATAGGAAAATTACGATAATTTTGGTAGCTGTGATATAAAAAAATTGTTATATAAAGTTGCTATATATCCCGACCCTAGTGTAGTCACTTTGTACCCAAATGTACTAAGTTAAAGAACTACAAATTTTATCTCTTGTGCAAACTATGAGATGTTTATATTCAAATTAATAGCTATCTCGCAAGGATTCCAACAATGTAAGTTATATTCTGCTAAGTCTGTGACATTTTATAAGAGAAAAACTTTAAGCCTTCACCCTAAAAATCCTTATCACCTTCTGTCTGGGAGGAGGGGGAAGGTGGAACAGGGGTGTTGACAGGCAGGAGAGGAGATTACCCGTAGTTGTCAGTGGAGGGGGGAGGGGTTAGGGATTCAGGATTATAAAGTAGAGGGAGTTTAAGTTATAACAAAGGTTTTGTCTACTTACTTTATTCAGTCATGGTGGTACTGTAGTTACTAAAATGGGTCACTTGACTCTATGTACATTTTTGTATCCATCCATTTGTTACTGGGGGAACCCTTTGTTTTAGTTTAATGTATTACTTAGGAAGGGTAGTGGAAAGAGATATTTTCCATTTAAGTTTATTCAGCAAGGACGTAACATGAAGGCGCCTGCGTTCATCCTATTTTCTAACTGGATGCAGTGGGGGGGGGGGGGGGTGGAGCTCACTATACACCAGCAAAATCTAAAGAGAAAACATTAGGTACACATCATCGATCCTTTAGTATCGACGATCGCCGGGCCACACACACAGGAACCTCACACCAACACTCCTATCTTGTTGTCGAAGACTTTTTCAGTCTCCAATCACAGTAGGTTTTTTTCCAAGGGTCCTTATGTTCTGTTACCCTGATTGGTTGGCACACTGTATGGGCGGGGCCATCTCCATGGCACCCCATATAGGTTTACATGTTATTCTTTTGAGGCTGTATCTAATTGTGTCCATCTGGTCTGACAAGTGCCATAAACATTGTAACGGTCGTTCACATGGGAGGTATGGGTGCCTGCCTGTGTGGGTGTTCCTGTTTATTACAAAGTTTTCTCTTATAAAATACCACTGACTTGACATAATATAACTTGCACTGCTGGAATTCTTGCAAGATAGCGATTGATTTGAGTATAAACATTCCATAATTTGCACTAAACATAAAATTTAGTAATTAACTTAGTACATTTGAGTACAAGTTTGTCCTGAGGACAATTATTTCTTCAAATTATTTTCTTCTCTACACACACACACACACACACGCGCGCACGTACGCATGCACGCACACCAGTGTTTACTCAACATTCATATTTCCCAAGCTCACCGATGCCTCCCCTTACCTGGTCTTCCTCCTTAAATGCCACACAACGTAAACACGTAGAAAAAGTGCAAAATAGGGTATGCAAGATTATTCTCTCCCCTTCCTACTCCACATATCAACAAGCTTTCAACACACTGACCCTCTCGGCTCTCACTGACTATCACCACGACCTCATCTGCAAATCTGGTGAGAAGCTTCTGCACCATCCTCGACACCGGCTCCTACTACCACCGGAGATCCCTTGCCCGAGAATTGCTATTCGACACCACAATTGCATCCAGCCCATATGAGCACGAACTGATTGCTATAAGAACAGCCCAGTCCCAACCATTGTAAAAATTATCAGTAACTTGTAATCAACCAGTGTATTCACTCCCAGTCAATCTTACTTTTTGCACTGTCACTATGTTGAAATGCCCTTTAGTTTGTGCTTCTCCCCACTTAGTTATTATATATCATATTTGTATCACTTATGTTACTTGTATATTATTTGTAAATCAAGAGACTCATTCCGCAATTATGTAACTGTATATTTTCAGCCTTCCGGCTGCCACGCTCTTTCAATAAACCGTTGATTATTATTACTATTATTACACACACACACACACACACACACATGTAGGCTTATGGCTTGTAGGCCTGTGAGGATTGAGATTTGTCAGTATACAGTCTCACTAAATATTAATTTGCTTGTAGTTATTTAGAGTACCGTTGATATCAGTAGGATGCCTGAGACTGTCGATAATTATAATCTAACTGGCCGTTCACTTCTTCCACAAAAGGGGGGATTATCAGAGTCAAAACTGGTGTATATGTACAATGTGATATTTACAAGTCTAAATACTGTAAAGTTATTTAGACTGGCCCCATGATCTATAACTCAAGAGTTCTCGTTTTGAGTCGCGCTGTACTGAAGCAGGCTCTTGTGTTAAGCAAGTTCGCAATGAGTTTCCAGGTGTAGATCTTTACGAAAAGGGGTCCAGTCCAAGACCGACGAAGGGCTTGGCTGTGCCACGCCTGTAGATAGTAATTCGTTCACTCGCCACTAGAGCGATCTATGAGTCAAGCTTCTAGAAGGTTCTCGAAGGAGGAAGTAGTCTTCTCCTTGGAATGTCAAGCAAAGCTACAGTCAACGGTGTTTACATAATGTGTATAAACAACCAGCTGGTAAGTGATCCCTTTGATCAGTGAATCACTCTTAACTGGCGGTGCCATTATCTATATAATGTATTACTTAACTAACTATCTTATACTTGACACATTGCAAGTGTAAAGCAAAGTATCCATTTACCACATATGAGCACTCTATTCAGTGTTTAAGGAAATACCTACTACTGAGAGAGGGAGTTGCATCATACTGCGACACTCAGATTAGACAAAACATCCACGGGATGTTTAATACAGCAATAATCTATGAACAACCTTTACCCGCTACAGGTCATTGAATAATGAATGTTCACAATTATACATCCATGGTTGTAAGTTATTAATTACTTACTTTAAATTATACAGTATGTAAATTTTACTGGTTACACACACACACACACACACACACACACATACACACGCACGCACGCACAGAGAGAGAGAAGTTGTTGGTACAGAAATTGCTGGTACCACAAGGTACTTCATGGCCATCTGGGAGAGTACAGACATTGATGTCTTGTTTGGTTCCAAGAACTTAAGGGCATTTGTGTCTTCAGAAAGACAGGGATCAGTCAGGTAACTTGTAATGTCTCCAGAGCTTGTGTGATGTGTCATCTTTGGAGCAGACTTTGGGGATGATAGAAATTTCCCCTACAATTACAACTGCCGTTTGTCGCTGACTAGCCGACCCCTTTTCGAGTTCCCCAGCCAATGCCACGTGGTCTAAGGTTGGCTACTAGCGACGTCTGACAAAGCGGAGATCAGCTATCAAGCCAAACCTACCTCCGCTATATAAGACCTTACCTCGCCGAAACCCCACAAATGATGACCTCCGGAAAAACACACTCACACAGGATGGAGGAGGAACAGATCACTCTCCCAGTCTTCAATCATAACATTGAAGACTGGCTTATCCACACAGAGGCAGCTTTCATCGGCTCTACAGCTATAGACAAACAAAAGTACGTCGCCCTGGTCTGTTCCCTGCCCACAGAAGTCGCCACGCAAGTATCAGAGACCATCACCAACCCTCCAGCTGACAACAAATCGCTGCCCTACAGGATTCTCTGAAGACGCGATACCAGCAGCCCCACACCACTCTTCTACAAGACTTATCCTGTCTCTCACTCGGCAACTCCACGCCTGCACCTCTCTGGGACGAAATGCATAGACGGAACTCCCGCCACAAAAGACAGTCTTCCTGACACTATCCTGTGCCAGCTTCACACTCAGAAGCTACCTGCAGAAGTTCGTCTTGTCCTCTCAGTATTGGACTATTCCACTACCTCGGCCACCTATGCAGCCACGGCAGACAGGGTATTCCACGAATACACTGCTGTGTGTCATGCGTCCGCGCACAACTTCATGGCTACACTTTCACTTTCCTCCGGTTTTGTCAACCTGACCAGCGCTCCCAAGACAACCAACACCTCACAAGACGTGCGGGACCTGCTACAGTCCCTACACCGTAGGTTAGACACCCTAGAGCAGCTCTGCTCTTCCAAGCATGCAGCTGCTCCTCTTCCTACCCCCAAGCACCACGTCCTACCGACCTCAACACGCCCGTCCTCCCTCAGACGCCGCCCCCAGCACAGTGTATCTACCCCCTGTTGGTACCATCAACGTTTTGGTGCTAACGTTAGACGCTGTGAGGCTCCCTGCAACCACACGGCGAAGCGACATCGACGGAGACGGGTGGGCGTCATAACCTCCGCCACTATCAAGCAGCACATCACACGCCTTACTTCTGACCTTGACCACTTCACTCCTGCTGCCCGTCACGACCTACTACAAACACTACGTCAGGCGGTTTCTGCATTCAAGGCTACTGCTCCACGCCAGCCTTCCCACCGCCCTGAACACATTCATCCTGCACCTCCTCCACCAGTCTGCCCACCATTACCCCTTGCAGCACCACCTCATCCACAACATTTCTGGGCACCCTCTTTTCTTCCTCAGGTACCTACTGCTCCTGACGACCCTGCAGCCGGCCCTATGGACCCAGACACCCTACCCGGCGCCACTGAGGACTGTGTACCTGTCGCGAGAGAAGCACCACATTCCTAGCCTGTACAACTTTCTCTTACCCACAACCCTCCTTCTACCTCTGCTTCTCCCACAGATCTCGTGTCTCCAGACAGAGTCGTCTCCCGCAGCGCCCGGCTCATCCACACCCCCGCCCGTTATGTCTCACATGTGGGATACAACCCTGCCGACAACAAGTCTCCTGCACCGCTCTGAGGGAAAGGGGAGTATTGTAGTGGAAATTTCCCCTACAACTACAACTTCCGTTTGTCGCTGACTAGCCGACCCCTTTTCGAGTTCCCCAGCCAATGCCTCGTGGTCTAAAGCCCCGTCCACACGATCGAGCAGTGCCAGGTGGGCTTTGCCCATTTACCTGGCAAAGCCTGTGTGTTGTTGTACACACGGGGGTGGGTGGCGGCAGTCATAGTCGGGCACCGGTAGCTAGTAGGTGGTCGGCAGTGGCGGGTGCGGTACGATCACCATGGTGTGTCGCAGGAATAATCGCCGGACAGTTAAAGCGAAGAGCATAGCGTTGTGTACTATAATAATTGCTTCTTTGTGCAAAAAGAAGCCAAATGCAGAAAAGGGAATGGTGCAAAGAGTGGTTTGGTCGAAGAAAATTATTGGGAAGTCATGCCACGATTTTACGTGAACTGCAAGATGGACATGAGCAAGACTTCACCAATTACATGAGAATGGACCCCAACACATTTTACAAACTTCTAGCGAAAGTGGAACCATATATAAAAAAACAGGATACCTATATGAGGGAGAGTATATCTGCAGAGGCTTGTCTAGAGGCAACGCTCATATATCTTTCAACTGGGTGCACCTACACGTCACTTCAGTATGGAACGAGGATATCAAAACAAAGTTTGTCTGGCATAATACCTGCAACTTGTCAAGTCATGTATGAAGTACTCAAGGAAGATTACTTGCAGTTGAGATTTGTAGTACCTAAAAATTCATTGAATAATGTTAGAATTATGATATGCATAGACAGGAAGCTAAGGGAAAAGAGTGAGGAAAGCGGCAGGAACGAAGAACGCACACGAATGTCCTCATTACACAATACATAAATAATCTCCCGTTTATTGTCACGCCAATAATGTACATTGCATAAGCTTAGTTGGTTATACACTGGACATCTGGATTGAGCTGGGAACATATACGTATCACATTTGCAGTACTTAACTCAGGTTTTACAAAGTGTTAGCATACGTTCTGTCAGTATCTCTGTTCATACCTCACCGACTTGAGGACCCCGACCCCCGAGGTCAGCGGTAGCGTAGTGACCAGCTGTTTTTGTCAGTCACGTGAGGTTCCAATAATAACACGTCTTGTATTGCAGGCTTGTGTAATGTTGAATATTAATGACAATATTATAGGAATGTCGGTTTTCCAGTTTTATCGATTATTAATAATGAAAATGATATTAAAACATATTAATATTTGTGAAGGGGTCCCAGGGTCAACTCGTTTGTCTGGCAGAGTCGTCGCTCCATATCCGGCAGCAAACCACCAGGCAGGCGGACCATGATTTTGCTCAACGACGGGCACGGGCACTACCCTGGATTGCCAGCCAATTTTGCCCGATAACGGGCATTTAGCGTGTGCCCACCGGGCACTGCTCGATCGTGTGGACGGGTCTTAAAGTCGGCTACTAGCGACGTCTGACAAAGCGGAGGTCAGCTATCAAACCACGTCTACCTCCTCTATATAAGACCTCACCTCGCCGTGACCTGCCCCCTTCTTCTATCTACAGCCACGCAGCACACAACACCTCCTCTGAGCAAGCTCCTCACCAACCAGCTCTCCCTACTTCACGCTCCCGAACCAGCAAGCTCCTAACCGCGCAGCAGCTTCCCAGCACCAAGCTGCACTGTACATCCAATACAATACATATACAGAGAGCGCATTGTGAGTTTCCTTTCTCCAACCCATCCTGAGTGTGAATCAACATCACGAAACCCCACAACCTTCCTGTGCTTATTTGTGGTTGATTCAGCAGAGCTTGTAGTAGCAGCGGAAATTGATGTATCCATATATTGAGATGATTGTATCAAAGTTTCATGTCATTCAAAGAAGTAGTTTTTTATTAAATGAAAATTGAAATTTGAAAATAGCTGTTTTTCTAGATAAGGTCCACATGCTGAAAAAATTCCAAATACAGTAAAGCCTCCGATAAAAACGGTTCGACCAACAACTTTTCATATTTAAAACACTAGCTAATTTAGGACCCAATTCAATTCACGTCCTTATTTCACTTGTATTTACAACCAAAATATAATAAAAATAAAATAAAATTCCATTTCCATATAAATAATAACTAAATCCCGATATGTATTATAAAGAAAAAATTACTAAGAAAAATGAAGATTGTGTAGTGGACGTCTCCCCTACAACTGCCTACAACTGCGTAGCCACAGCCACCACCTGCTACCGCCTTCCCTAGCAATCAACCAGATGTTACCTTATCCTAGCAACGGAACTAGGAACCGGCGACTTCTCGGGTTTTCCCAACATAACTCATAGCGGCTGCTGGGTATATACAAGAAAACCACCTTAGAGTTTCCATCCATCCTGAGTGCTAGACAACATTAATATCTCGATACCCCTACAATGGTGACTCCCGGAGATTAGCACTCACACAGGATGGAGGAGACACAGATCACGCTCCCAGTCTTCAAGCAGACACCAGCTCCTCTTCCTGCCCCAAGCACCACATCCTGACGACCCCAGCACACCCGTCCTGCCTCAGACGCCGACCCGGGCCCAGCAGCAACCCCTGACGCGGCCTCTGTTCCTGAATCTGGACACACACACACCCCTCTTTTCTCCCTCAGGTACTCCCTGCTAATGTCCTGCACCCTGCTGCTGTCGTGGACCCAGCTGCTGTCACGAGCCCTAATCCGCTTCTGCTGACGCAGCCCCTGCTCCTGACCCAGTCCCACACACACCCCAGCAGGCGCATCTGACGACCCTGTACCTGCCGTGAGGGAAGCACAACATTCATCGCCTCCACACATCCTTTTTCTCCCTTCTCCCACAGATAGTGTGTATCTAGACAGTTGTATTTCAGCGATCAGCTCATCACGCCATCGCCGTTGTCTCACATGAGGCATGCACCGCCCGGTCTGCCTCACATGTGCTAAGCAACTCTACAGACAACAAGTCTCCTACACCCCCTGGAGGGAAGGGGGAGTATTGTAGTGGACGTCTCCCCTATAACTGCCTACAACTGCGTAGCCACAGCCACCACCTGCTACCGCCTTCCCTAGCAACCAACCAGATGTTACCGTATCCTAGCAACGGAACTAGTCACCGGCGACTTTCTGGGTTTTCCCAACATGATTCATAGAGGACTGGCGGCTGCTGCTGGGTATATAAGCTCTGTCTCTCCATTGAGATTCATTCTGACCATTCTTCTTGAACAAGCAACACCTCCTCCTCCGCCGCTGCCTGGCAGCCCTCGCTTCTCCTCGCCTGCCTGGTGGTCCTCGCTCCCGCCAGCGAGCATGGCGACCCACCAGCTGTCCTTCTCTGAGCTTCCTCACCAACCAACTCTCATTCTGGTCTCTCTTCCTGAACAAGCAACACCTCCCAGCAAGCTCCTAGCTGTCCAGCATTCATTCAACCAGGAGGCCAGCAACAGGCAACATCTTCTCTAACGAAGCTCCTGCACATCTACCTCCTTCAACACGCTACTCACCGAACGCTTCTACTGAGCAGCCCCTCACCACACGGCACCTCCAGCACCAGACTGTCTATCATATAACTTATATTATATAAGAAAACCACATTAGAGTTTCCTTCCATCCTGAGTGCTAGACAACATTAATATCTCGATACCCCTACAAGTGCCTTGGGCAAAGAAGCTGCCTTGCTAATGAGTGGTAAACAACATTCGGAGCTTGGCTGGCCCTTTGTTTTCACGCATCTGGAACAGGAACTGGAGAAAAACATTCTCAGGTTTCTTACAGCATTTTTGCATCCCTTTTCAACATGAGCAAGAGAGAAAGTGATGGAAGTTGAAGGTTCCAAGTGTTCCTGAAGAAGGCAGTGATGGGTAGGGAAACACTGGGTAACACTGAAGTCCATTTATTAACGGATAGGAGAAATATAAGTAGTGACTAGAGTGTGCCATGCACGGCCCACAGAGTCAGACTGAGACTGCCTTGCCATATGGCAGCCTCGGGGCAATGTTGCCACATAACACGTGCAGTGTTGCCACGTAATTATATACATAGATGCTACTCGGCACAGTAGCTTATATACAAGGTTGCTACTCGGCACAGTAGTATAGTGAGCTTTGTCAGATCAAACTAGCGCCAGTAGAAAAACATACACCTATGAGATTGTTGTTTGTAAATGTGAGACTATGTTATCACCCCAGGGATTATCTTTGATACCACACGTGATGTTGCTGTCTATATGTGACATCAGTCTGTGATGAAGCTTTGGTCTTGGCGGGAGGTGTAATGATTGATTGTCAGACCAAAGCTTGCAGCCCAGAATTATGTCACATATAACAGCAAGTACACTACAGACCTCGTGGTACCACCACATTCCGGGTTGACACACTTCAGGTCGACCCTAGGGACTTAACCTCGCCCGCTAATGACGTGAGTTAGCCGGGTGACCTACAACCGCACCTAACCAAGACACCTGGGCAGGACCACACCTGCACACAGCTATCCAGATCAAACCAGTTTAGTGATAATTGGTTCGAGGTCAAAAGCCGGCTGGGCCGACCCTATATAAAGGCCCTACAGTCCCGTCCACGATCTTTCTGGTTCTAATTATCATTCTGATCCTGGTTGCCATTCGAACATTCGAACATTACTCTGGAGATTCTCAGAGTCACGCTTGTCCTCTCCCCAGGTCGGGAGGGGGACTTCCCGACCAGACCCCAGCTAAGCAGAAGCCTCCCATAGGAGGCAGCCCTGCCAAGCATCCACTGGGCCTACGTCAGGGTACACGTGAGTCTTGTCAGAACGATTCCCAGGGTGAGTTACCTACTGTGGGAAGTGTATTCATTCAGGTGTGTCCGAGAGTCAGTGTCGAGTAACGTAAAGCATAATGTGTTAGTACCCCGATATAATAGTGATATTAATGTGTCCATGTCATTGTGTGAATTAATAAATAGTTGTATCGAAGAGGTGTTTAACAAGTTGTCCCTTGAGAAGAATAGATATGTGTATTGACATACGAGATAAGATAAGGGTATTGACGCTGAGTAAATAACATCCCGGCCACGCTACCAAGTTTCCTATCTTTACATTCCTACTCTATACTTCTCCTACTTATATGTAATCTTCTTCTCTCATTGTGTTCTGTTTCATTATAGTAGCTTAGATACATAACCTACATCTCCCTCCCTCCCTCACGCTCATAGTCTTTGTCTTGAGCGGACTTCTTAGTCCTAAGTCGCTCCGAGCGTCCAGGTGCACTGTGGGACGGATCCTCATGAGGTGTAGGGGACTCGTCCTCGGTCAGGGGGCCAGCAGCAGGGGGTGGGACTGGCCGGAGGAAGCGGGGGTTCCTCCACCAGATGCGGCCACTCGGCATCCTGACCTTGTAGTCCCGCGACCGGCCGACGCCCATCACTATGCCCACCTTGTCCCAACGTGTCGTCGTCGGGTCCTGGACGCGACAAGGGCACCAATCTCCAGTGGCTGAAGAGGGCGGGCACGGTCGTCATACCGAGCCTTGGCGTCCTGGGCACGTGTAGCAGCGAGGCGGTTGCAGCTCTCGGCTTTGGTCTGCCACTCCTTCACAAAGGCCTTGGCGTGTGCAGGAACGCAAGAGCGGAGAGGGTGACCATACAGGATCTGGGCAGGGGAGCGTCCTGTGTGGGTGGGAGTGGACGCGGGTTCTGGGCAGCTCTGTGTGGCAGTGCCAGGCGCGTCGCTCGTTGACTCACGCACCCTGCTAGCGGTGTACCGAGCAGCTGGGATCTGCTCAGGAAAGTCTCTGGGCACCACGCCTAACTCCTTGCAGTGCTCCCACGATAACAAGGGTGTAGCGACGGTAGGCTGCACGTCCATCCATCCGTTACACGACCTGTCGCCGTAGGTGATCTCCGCTTGAAAGGAGCCCACAGCGTCCAGCATCTGGGAACCGTCCGCATTGTAGTACTGCAGCTGCGGCGGTGGTCCCATGTCACGTTTGGTGAGGCCCAGCTTCTGGAGGTGCTTCAGGCCTATCACCGTAGTATCAGCGCCGGTGTCCGGTATCACCTCGATGTGACCCGACACATCACCGTGTGTGACGGCGACGCGGATGGTAGGGGAAGGGGTAGCCCTGGGGCGTGTGGTCGATTCCACCCTCCTGATGTGACTCAGTTGCTGCTTGGGGCTGCGTGGGCCATCTGAAGGGGGCTGCGTGCGAACCACCCCGAGGGAAGTGCGCTGCTTTCCTCCTCGTCTCGGGCTTTTGGGCTTGGGTTGGCGGCAGCACTTGTCGTAGTGTCCAAAGCGACCGCAGGCCTGACTCTTGTGGCCTCGTGCAGGACACCTGTCTGTGTTAGACCAGTGGCCCTTACGGTCACATCCACGACACAGTGCGTCGGCGGCCTGGCATGTCTTGAGGCCATGCTGCTTTCCACAGCTGCCACAGGAAGCACTAGGCAGAGGCGTGGAAGAACGTGCGTCAGCCTTCACGTTGTTGGCCGCCTTCTTACCCTTCTTGTACTGTGAGATAGCTCTCACAGCAGGTGGGGCCCGTAAGGCAGAGGTGGCGGACTTGGTGGCCTCGTATGACCGACATTCAGTCACTACCACCTGGAGTGTGGAGGAAGCGTCCAGGGGAATGAGTAGCTGCACCAACTCTTCTTGCCTGACACCTGTCAAAATCCCGTGCTTGATCCAGGCTTCCTCACATTCCCAGCTGTGCGCCTTGCAGACGTCGATCTCCTCTGACAAACTCTTCAAACGTACATAAAAGTCGTCAAAGGATTCATTCTCCGCCTGCTTGCAGCTGGTAAAGACGCCGCGACGCAAAGCCTCGTTATTCCGACCTTTAACATGCTCCTGTAAAAGGTCGAGCACATCCGTCACTGAAGACGTAGAATCGGGAGGCACTTGCAACGTGTGCTCCAAAACTCTCTGGGTCTCCAGGGACAAACACATCCTCAGTTGGATGAGCTGTTTGTTTGGAGGCATGCTGTCAAGGTCCACCATCGTGGAGTAATCTGTCCAACGACGCCTCCACTCACGAAAAAGCTGAAACGTGACGTCTGGTGAGAGGGCGGGTGGGGGTTGAACAGATGCCTTGGGAGCTGTTGGAGTAGCAAGAGTACCTGGAGGATGCTGGTGTGGTGGGGGAGGGAGGGTACTGGCGCCTTGGTGCGCGATACCTGCACGTGAGGGAGGGTGGGTTTGCACCAGGGTCGCCAATATTGCATCAAAGCGCACCTTTTCCTCCTCTCTTCGTATCTCCTCCCTCTCAAGTTCCATTTCTCTGTGTCTCTCATCCCTGTCATCCATCCACCTCAGAATTGTGGTAATGTCCGTCGCTGGAGGTGGAGGGTGAGAGTCTGCTCTCGGTGGAGGAGAAGGTGGGGAGTCGTGTCTCCCATCTTGACGTTGTCCCTTCTTACCGCCCATCTTAGTATGCTTGAACTGCGCTGTTTAGTATATAAAGTGGCGCCTCATCAGCTCGAACCACATATATATGACATAAACAGCGCAGAAATAATGCATAGAGTCCACTGTTCTGTCCGTGAGTGCGTGCGTGCGTTCGTGCGTGTGTGTGTGTCTGAGACAGCAGATGCGTCTAGCCGCCGCAGAGGTGAGAACTTTAGGGTCTCCCAGGATGTCACACGAGGAGGGTGCACGCCTAAGTGCTCCGTGGGTACCACAAAAAACCAGCCAATGCTCGACTCTCAGCTCTAGACACATTAATACACTGACACTAACACTGCCACCATCACTAAAATGCACTGTGACGGCGCAACAATGCACGTCGCGGCGAAACACAACGTAACACAACACAACACACAAGTCGACGCGCACATCGCCGGCAGTCGTAACGGTCTCGGCATTGTTCACAACACTTGTAAGTCCGCAGATCCTACTCACTGCGCCATGAAGGTTCCAAGTGTTCCCTGAAGAAGGCAGTGATGGGTAGGGAAACACCGGGTAACACTGAAGTCCATTTATTAACGGATAGGAGAAATACAAGTAGTGACTAGCGTGTGCCATGCACGGCCCACAGAGTCAGACTGAGACTGCCTTGCCATATGGCAGCCTCGGGGCAATGTTGCCACATAACATGTGCAGTGTTGCCACGTAATTATATACATAGATGCTACTCGGCACAGTAGCTTATATACAAGGTTGCTACTCGGCACAGTAGCTTAGATACATAAAATACAGAAGTGTTGTTTCAAAAGCTAATAAAAAGTGTCTATGCTTAGCCGAGAAACTAGATGTGTTAAAACGATATGAAAAAGGTGAGAAGTCTGTGGATATTATATGGAGCAAGCAATGAACATATTTTCTGAAGTGGGTCCATTAACAGTGTATGATATGGACACAAAGTAGTACCTTCAGCTGTGTACCCTTATATTACTCCATTAATTATGTATAGTAAAGTATTACAGAACATGTATTAATTCTATGTAATATCTCCATTTATTGTGCACCATGTTATGTATATAAATTATCATATTTATACTGTATGTATTCAGCTTGTGAATGCTGGCATCTGTACATGCAAGCGCGCAGTAATACATAGAGTGAAGACTGCCAGTCCTGGTGGTGCGGAAGTGAGCTTCTTGGTCCCCTTGTATATATCTCCCTTACGAGAATAAGAACCTACTTATAAGATAACAAGTGTTTGTGTATACCTTCAGTAGTATAGAACATTTTGGAGGTATCAAGACGAACACAGATGGCGCAGTGATTATTTCTCTGTGAGATACAGTGGACAAGCCTTCCCGCCCAGACTGTGTTAATGGCGTCTCGTCTTCAGCTTCATGGGTTTACAGCAAGCTACTACAAGCCTCTAGACTTACAGTGTTGTGAAGTGCTATGCTGTGTACAGTGCTGTGCTGTGAAGTGAAGTGTTTTGTGAAGTGCTGTGTTGTGTATTTTAATCATAATTGTCTGTGCAAAGTGCGGTCAGATGACTAAGGGAGGGGCCCGACAGTACGTGCTCTCCCGTCTCTGGTCTGAGGGTAACTGAGGAACCAGCGCTCGACGCTGCCCAGCCGCTCCTACGTCTGGCAGCGCGCCAAGCCTCCCCTCCCACCAGCCATACACACACACACGCATTCACAGAACCACCTTATATTAAATTCTTGTGACTTACTGTAGACTTCTGTAATTCTGTGCATAGATTACGAGGGGCTGACCTGGTCTTTTGCACAGATAGAGTACAGAAGCTGTCGGCATGTCTCACAGGGATCAAAACGATACCCTGGACGATGGGGTTACGAGTTTTTGTGTGGGAGACCTCTCCCCGCCCACACTCAGGCCCCACGATCCCCACACTGACAACTCCCAGTCACCCACAGAATCTCCTCGTTCGTCGCGAGCAAGCTCGCCTGCGATGCATGCGTCCACAGATCTCCTTCAACTGATTAAGTGGATGGAAACTTCTCGACGCCAGGACGATATTGCAAGGAGAGAAGAGGAAGAAAGTCGGTACAGAAGGTCTGAAAAACGGCGCCATGAAGAGGAACAAAGACGCAGAGAACTCGAAGATATACGTAGAAGTGAGGGTGATCTGAGAAGAAGAGAGGATCAAGCCAGATTTGAAGTCGTGATCTCTCTGTTAGCCTCCCCACAACGATCTACTGTGCAAGATTCGTCTGCTACTACTAATGTTGATACGACTAGTGGTACTGGTACCTCATTTCCCAGAGTCGGATCAACAACACCTCAAAAGGCTGCAGTACAGACGCCTCCCTCTTTGAAGTCTGACGCTTCTTATCAGATATTTCGGGAATGGCATCGACGTTGGCAAGACTATGCAACAATGGTTGACTTGTCAAGTTTATCACAGCCGAAACAGATGATACAGCTTCGTATGTGCTTGTCCTTAGAGACACAACGTACTCTCGAGCACACACTTCAAGTGCCTCCTACGACAACTCTGACGGTAGAGGCCGTGCTCGACAAGTTACAGGAACACGTTAAGGGACAGTGCAACGAAGCACTCAGAAGAAGAGAACTCCTCCAATGTAAGCAGCTTGATGGAGAATCTTTTGACGCATTTTTTGTATGGCTCAAAAGGTGTTCAGAGGAAGTTGATGTTTGTCCTGGACATTCTCAAGTCTGTGAAGAGACACAACTCAAGACAATCATTTTAACGGGTGTCCGAGATGAAGAGCTAGTTCAGCGTCTCATTTCCCTTGACCCCACTTCCTCCCTTCAAGATGTTGTTACAAAATGTCGAGCGAACGAGGCTGCCAGGTGTGCGACTTCAGCTTTACGCTCACAACCTGACCAGGTGAGGGCGGCGTCTTCCTACAGAAAGGGTAAGAAGCAGCAAGGTAACTCCACCCCTCACCCTCCAGCTACACCTTCAGCAGCAGCTTTGTGTAACAGCTGTGCGAGACAGCACGATGCCTCCCAGTTCCCAGCTGCTCAAAGCGTGTGCAGAAGTTGCGACTGCCAGGGTCACTGGGTTTACACAGTCAAGTGCCCTGCTAGCAAAGTTCAGTGCAGACTTTGTGGTCGTGTGGGCCATTATGACAAATGTTGTCGTAAGAAGACACAGAAAGGACACCACCTAGGATCCAAGAAGTCATCCTCAGGTAATGCTGGCGCGCCCCCTCCTTCTGGCAAGCATCAAGACGCTGTGTCCAGTCGTTCCTGCCGTCGTGTACATAGTTCCACAGACACGACGCCCCAGCACATCAATGTCGTCATCTCTCACAGTAACTTGTCATCCAGTCTTCAGATGTTACCTGACACCGGTGCTGACGTCTCAGTAATTGGTCCACAACACTTAGCAAGTTTGGGAATACCCAGGAGCAACCTACAGCCCCCTCCTCAGACAATGAAACTGACAACTGATGGTTCCAAGATGGCTCCAGCTTTGGGATCTTTCTGGGTTACCCTTACCTTTGGTAAGCAGTCTTGCTCGGCCTGGAATGATGTTCATGATGGGATCCCGACTCCGCTTTTATCATATGGCCATTGTCAAGAGTTGGCCATTATTTCCAAGGAATTCCCCAAACCTATCTTAAACATCACCCATGTCAACAGGTTGAAGGAACTCCCTATCTCTACTAACACGTCCCCTTCTGATGCAAGAGCTTACCTTCTCAAGGAGTTTGCTGACGTGTTGGTTACAAAGGAATCTTTAGGATCCACACCACTCAAGCCGATGGTGGGTCTACCTATGAAGATTCATCTTAAGGATGGTGCCACACCTTTTGCCATCCACACCCCTCGTTTGATTCCTCACGCCTACAAGGAGCTAGTTAGACAAGAGCTTGACTCCATGGTTGCTCAGGGAATCATCAAGCCGGCCGGAGACGAACCTTCACCTTGGTGCCACCCTCTCGTCCCCGTCGCCAAACCTCGTGGTGAAGTACGGATCACCACCGATCTGTCAAAACTTAACCAGCAAGTTTCCCGTCCAGCCCACCCTTCGCAGCTGTTCGAAATGTGGACCCGAAGGCGAAGTTTTTTACAACGATGGACGCCTTATGTGGTTATTGGCAGATCGAGTTGGCCGAAGAAGACCAACATTTGACTACATTCATCACACCATATGGAAGATATCAGTATTGCAGAGGCCCCATGGGATTTGCCGGTACGGGCGATGCATTCTGTCAACGTGGTGATGCGGCCCTTCAAGGAGTCACGAATTGTGTCAAAGTGGTTGATGACATTTTACTCCATGACGAAGACTACTGTGCCCACCTCTCCCGAATATATGAAGTTCTCACCAGATGTCGAAAGTACGAGATTACCCTCAACGCTGACAAGTTTGTAGTCGCCGCACCATCAGTGAACTTCTGTGGGTACACTCTCTCAACATCAGGTATCGCAGCTGACCCGGAGAAATTAAGTGGAATCAGGGATTTTCCAACCCCTGCCAACCTGACAGACCTCCGTTCTTTTTTGGGTCTGGTCAATCAGCTGGCTGAATTTACACCTGACATCTCCGCCGCAGCCCAGCCGTTACGCCCCCTGCTGAGCCCCAGGAGGGCATTCCTGTGGACCCCAGATCATCAAGAGGCCTTCCAGCGAGTCAAGCAGGCCCTCGTAAGTCCACCTGTCCTCGCCTGTTACGACCCAGCCCTACCCACCTTCCTCCAGACTGACGCCTCCAGACTCTACGGCGTTGGTTACGCCCTTCTGCAGGACCATGGCGGTGGACAACTCGGCTTAATTCAGTGTGGATCCCGGTTCCTGACGGACGCCGAGACCCAATATGCCACGATTGAGCTGGAGATGTTGGCTGTTGTCTGGGCGATGGCGAAGTGCCGCGTCTACCTGATAGCGCTTCAGCACTTCACCCTCTTCACGGATCATCGCCCTCTTATACCTATTATAAATCACTACTCTTTGGATGCAGTAGAGAATCCTCGCCTTCAACGTCTGAAAGAGAAGCTCTTGCCTTATCTCTTCACGGCTGTGTGGCGTGCGGGTAAGCTGTTGTGCATCCCGGATGCCCTGTCCCGCGCCCCTGACCGTCGCCCCACCCCAGAGGATGAGATGTTGTGTTCTACAGCTGCTGCATCCCTCAAGTCAGTAGTTTCATTGAAGGCCGTCTTCACATCAGAAGAGTCTACAGCACCGGATGCAGACAAGACCCTGGAAGATCTCTGCACCGCAGCCCGGGCCGACCCTTCCTACATCCGGCTCGTCGACTGTGTGTCCCAAGGATTTCCATCTAACCGATACGACCTTCATGAATCGCTACTCCCATACTGGAAGATACGCGAGGACCTCTATTGTGACGGAGACCTCGTCTTGTATGGTCCACGAGTAGTCATTCCTGCTGCCCTACGCCGCCATACCTTGACCCGCCTTCATGACAGCCATCGAGGAGTGGAGGCCACCAAGCGACGTGCGAAGTAGACTGTACTTTGGCCCGGAATCGACGCGGACATTGCAAGTACCGTCCGTGCCTGTGAGCGGTGCCAAATTCTGCAACCCAGCCAGCAACAGGAACCTTTAATTTGCGACGATAACCCTTCAAGACCCTTCGAGTCTGTGTAGGCCGATTTCTTTGCAGTAGCAGGGAAGTCCTTCCTCGTCATTGCCGACCGATTGTCTGGATGGACTGTTGTCGTCCCCTGTGGTAGTGATACAACGGCTACCGCTACCATCCGGAATTTCAGGCATTACTTCAGAGAAGTTGGTGTTCCCCTCCGCCTCAGGACTGATGGAGGACCCCAGTTCACCAGCCACGAGTTCTGGGACTTCATGGACCGTTGGGGAGTCCGTCATGTCGTGACCTCGACCCACTATCCCCAGGCGAATGGACACGCCGAAGCCGCAGTCAAGACTGTGAAACACCTGATCCTTAAGGTGTCACCCTCAGGAAATATCGACTGCCAGGACTTCGATCGAGGTTTGTTGGAGTTACGCAACACCCCGAACTTCACCGGACGCTCCCCAGCCCAGGTTCTATACGGACATCATCTCAGGTCTTGTGTTCCTGCCCACCCGAAGTCTTTTTCTCAAGAATGGCAGGCAAAGACTGAGGAATGTGACCGCCGTGCAGCAGAACGAGCCGCAAATGTCGCTGCTCGGTACGACTGTCATGCCCGCCCCCTTCCCAGGTTGAGTATCGGCCAGCAGGTCAGGATTCAAGATCGGGTATCTCACCGCTGGGACAAGGTTGGGGTTGTCATGGGTATTGGCCGGTCCAGGGACTACCAAGTGCGTCTTCCTAGTGGCAGAGTATGGTGGAGGAACCGTCGTTTCCTCCGACATGTGGAGCTGCCTAGTGTTGACCCTTCCCCAGTAGAGTCCCCTAATGTTGATGTCTTTAAAGTAAATCCATCCCCACCTTGTGTTTCTGCCCCATTACTCTGCAGGTCCGAGCGATTCAGAAACAAAAGGTCCGCTCAAGATGAAACTATGAGCGTATAGGGGGGAGGGAGGTGTATGATATGGACACAAAGTAGTACCTTCAGCTGTGTACCCTTATATTACTCCATTAATTATGTATAGTAAAGAATTACAGAACATGTATTAATTCTATGTAATATCTCCATTTATTGTGCACCATATTATGTATATAAATTATCACATTTATACTGTATGTATTCATCTTGTGAATGCTGGCATCTGTACAAGTGTACATGCAAGCGTGCAGTAATACATAGAGTGAAGACTGCCAGTCCTGGTGGTGTGGAAGTGAGCTTCTTGGTCCCCTTGTATATATCTCCCGTACGAGAATAAGAACCTACTTATAAGATAACAAGTGTTTGTGTATACCTTCAGTAGTATAGAACATTTTGGAGGTATCAAGACGAACACAGAAACAGGGCAAAGCATTAAAATTTAAATAAATGCAAATGACCTCTACATGAAGATGTATAACGAGAAAAGAAAGCAGCTGTGCAAGGTTCTTTCGACAGCTTTATTATTCGAAGGCCTAAACCATCAACTTCAGCTACACCATCAAATTCAGCATCAAAAGCAGCTTGAACATCAACTTCAGAT
The DNA here is from genome assembly GCA_958450375.1 of Homarus gammarus. Lineage (NCBI taxonomy): Eukaryota > Metazoa > Arthropoda > Malacostraca > Decapoda > Nephropidae > Homarus > Homarus gammarus. The sequence goes on from CAUDMG010001005.1 coordinate 292,050, forward strand.
TCAGTGACAGTTTGAGCAACAGCTTTATGGAAAGCTACAGCTTCATCCAGAGTTGAACCTTATGACTTCGTCATCCGAGTAAAAACTTGCACAATATTCAATAATAATAATAATAATAATAATAATAAACGGTTTATTGATAGAGTTGCAGCCGGTGGCTGAAAATATACAGACTTACATTTGATTTAGACAAAATGATATAATATGCATTGAATACATTTACAGGGCTGTACAGTACATAAATCAGGAGTTGTTTATTATTTTAACAATAGATGGGATGGTGCTGTTCTTATATCTATTGGTGCGGGCTCTTATGGGCTGAAGTTTCTTGTAGTGGTGGACTACGCGAGGTGGGTGGAGGGCTGCCGGTGGCAGGAGGTGGCGATGACGACGATAGTGCAGTAGTCCACTTCCAAACCTTTCCAGTGCTTGGTGGTGGCAGTCACTGAGGAATGGCATTTCCAGGGTGGAGAGAGCGTTGGTGTAGCCGAAGTATTCTGCACCGAGCATGATTCTGCAGGCCCTTTTCTGTACCTCTCTAGCTGACGTCGTTGGGTGGAGTTGAGAGAAGACGACCAGGCTGGTGATGCATACGATAGTTTGGGGAGAATAAAGGCGTTGTAGATGGTTTTCAGCTCTGGCGTGGGTGTCCCAAGTGACCTAAGTCGTCGTAGCATGTAGAGACGGTACGAGGCTGCCTTGACTGTGTTATTTACATGGGCCTTCCAGTCAAGTTTGTTGAATATAGTTACACCCAGGAGTTTGGCAGACTGCACCAGCTGGAGAGGATGGGCACCCACTGTGACTGCTGGGGCTTGCACTAGAGTGGTGGCGGTATTGATGTGCATGACTACGGTTTTGGTGTGGTTGATGGTGACCTTGTTCTCCGTAGTCCATGCCTGTAGCCTGTCCAGGGTGCCTTGTAGCGATGAGTAATCTGGTGCTGTGTTTTCTACTGAAACCCCCACAGTGCAGTCATCTACGTACTTCCACTTGTGAGGAGTGTCCAATAGAGCGTCGTTGATCAGGATGAGGAAGCACAGTGGTCCCATCTTGGTCCCCTGGGGAACACCGCAGGTGAGGTGTTGGAATGTGGAGACCAAGCCTTGATACCTCACTGCCTGGCGACGTCCACTCAAGAAATCAGTGAGCCATGAGACCAGGTTGGTGGGCAGCCCTAGTGCAATAGTCTTGTTGATAACAGTACAGTGATCAACAAGGTTAAAGGCCTTCCTGAAGTCCACAAGGGCAACGGCCAGTGATGTCTTACGTTTCTGCAAGTTTTTGTGCAGAAAATCCAGAAAGCTCACCAAGCAGTGTGATGTAGAGGAGGTCCTCATATTGCCAAATTGCTGTGGATCAACCGCCTGTACAAAAGTCTATGTAACCAGGTCATTAGGAAAATCAAGTCTGCCAAGAAGACACTTATTATCCCAGGAAAGTGAACGGCCTCAAGGAAGTCGGCATCGGTCAGTGGTACTCCAAGGTAAAAGATCTCTGTGGTCTCAACCGTCAGTCTCCCACACTTCCTTTCATCTCACATTTACCTTGTGAGGAGGCAGCTGAGATAATTAATAACCATTTTGCTACCATATGTCATACCTTACCCAGTCTTGACCTCACTCTCCTCCCAGCTTACTTACCTTCCCCTCCACCCCTCCCAGTGTTCAACCATATGAAATCGCCAACAAACTCCTGAAATTTAAATCCAAACGCTCCACGACCCCAATTGACCTCCCCAAAAAATACACAAGGAGTTTGCAGTCGAAATTGCCACCCCCCTCTGTTCTATTATTAATGCATCCCTCAGACAAAGCAAATGCCCTAATGAATGGAAAACCGCATTTGTCACCCCCATCCCCAAGGTCACCACCACACAGTCCCCTAATGACCTCAGGCCAGTTGCCATTACCCCCATACCCAGTCTACTTTGTGAGGACTTTGTTTTTGAGTGGGCATTTGCCAGAATCTATCAGTCAATTGATCCACAGCAATTTGGCAATATGAGGACCTCCTCTACATCACACAGTCAAGGCAGCCTCGTACCGTCTCTACATGCTACGACGACTTAGGTCACTTGGGACACCCACGCCAGAGCTGAAAACCATCTACAACGCCTTTAACCCCCAAACTATCGTATGCATCACCAGCCTGGTCGTCTTCTCTCAACTCCACCCAACGACGTCAGCTAGAGAAGGTACAGAAAAGGGCCTGCAGAATCATGCTCGGCTCAGAATACTTCGGCTACACCAACGCTCTCTCCACCCTGGAAATGCCATCCCTCAGTGACTGCCACCACCAAGCACTGGAAAGGTTTGGAAGTGGACTACTGCACTATCGTCGTCATCGCCACCTCCTGCCACCGGCAGCCCCCCACCCACCTCGCGTAGTCCACGACTACAAGAAACTTCAGCCCATAAGAGCCCCCACCAATAGATATAAGAACAGCACCATCCCATCTATTGTTAAAATAATAAACAACTCCTGATTTATGTACTGTACAGCCCTGTAAATGTATTCAATGCATATTATATCATTTTGTCTAAATCAAATGTAAGTCTGTATATTTTCAGCCACCGGCTGCAACTCTATCAATAAACCGTTTATTATTATTATTATTATTATTATTATTGAATATTGTGCAAGTTTTTACTCGGATGACGAAGTCATAAGGTTCAACTCTGGATGAAGCTGTAGCTTTCCATAAAGCTGTTGCTCAAACTGTCACTGAATCTGAAGTTGATGTTGAAGCTGCTTTTGATGCTGAATTTGATGGTGTAGCTGAAGTTGATGGTTTAGGCCTTCGAATAATAAAGCTGTCGAAAGAACCTTGCACAGCTGCTTTCTTTTCTCGTTATACATCTTCATGTAGAGGTCATTTGCATTTATATAAATTTTAATGCTTTGCCCTGTTTCTGTGTTCGTCTTGATACCTCCAAAATGTTCTATACTACTGAAGGTATACACAAACACTTGTTATCTTATAAGTAGGTTCTTATTCTCGTACGGGAGATATATACAAGGGGACCAAGAAGCTCACTTCCGCACCACCAGGACTGGCAGTCTTCACTCTATGTATTACTGCGCGCTTGCATGTACACTTGTACAGATGCCAGCATTCACAAGCTGAATACATACAGTATAAATGTGATAATTTATATACATAATATGGTGCACAATAAATGGAGATAATACATAGAATTAATACATGTTCTGTAATACTTTACTATACATAATTAATGGAGTAATATAAGGGTACACAGCTGAAGGTACTACTTTGTGTCCATATCATACACCTCCCTCCCCCCTATACGCTCATAGTTTCATCTTGAGCGGACCTTTTGTTTCTGAGTCGCTCGGACCTGCGGAGTACTGGGGCAGAAACACAAGGTGGGGATGGATTTACTTTAAAGACATCAACATTAGGGGACTCTACTGGGGAAGGGTCAACACTAGGCAGCTCCACATGTCGGAGGAAACGACGGTTCCTCCACCATACTCTGCCACTAGGAAGACGCACTTGGTAGTCCCTGGACCGGCCAATACCCATGACAACCCCAACCTTGTCCCAGCGGTGAGATACCGGATCTTGAATCCTGACCTGCTGGCCGATACTCAACCTGGGAAGGGGGCGGGCATGACAGTCGTACCGAGCAGTGACATTTGCGGCACGTTCTGCTGCACGGCGGTCACATTCCTCAGTCTTGGCCTGCCATTCTTGAGAAAAAGACTTCGGGTGGGCAGGAACACAAGACCTGAGAAGATGTCCGTATAGAACCTGGGCTGGGGAGCATCCGGTGAAGTTCCGGGTGTTGCGTAACTCCAACAAACCTCGATCGAAGTCCTCGCAGTCGATATTTCCTGAGGGTGACACCTTAAGGATCAGGTGTTTCACAGTCTTGACTGCGGCTTCGGCGTGTCCATTCGCCTGGGGATAGTGGGGCGAGGTCACGACATGACGGACTCCCCAACGGTCCATGAAGTCCCGGAACTCGTGGCTGGTGAACTGGGGTCCTCCATCAGTCCTGAGGCAGAGGGGAACACCAACTTCTCTGAAGTAATGCCTGAAATTCCGGATGGTAGCGGTAGCCGTTGTATCACTACCACAGGGGACGACAACAGTCCATCCAGACAATCGGTCGGCAATGATGAGGAAGGACTTCCCTGCTACTGCAAAGAAATCGGCCGACACAGACTCGAAGGGTCTTGAAGGGTTATCGTCGCACATTAAAGGTTCCTGTTGCTGGCTGGGTTGCAGAATTTGGCACGGCTCACAGGCACGTACGGTACTTGCAATGTCCGCGTCGATTCCGGGCCAAAATACAGTCTACTTCGCACATCGCTTGGTGGCCTCCACTCCTCGATGGCTGTCATGAAGGCGGGTCAAGGTACGGCGGCGTAGGGCAGCAGGAATGACTACTCGTGGACCATACAAGACGAGGTCTCCGTCACAATAGCGGTCCTCGCGTATCTTCCAGTATGGGAGTAGTGATTCATGAAGATCGTATCGGTTAGATGGAAATCCTTGGGACACACAGTCGACGAGCCGGATGTAGGAAGGGTCGGCCCGGGCTGCGGTGCGGAGATCTTCCAGGGTCTTGTCTGCATCCGGTGCTGTAGACTCTTCTGATGTGAAGACGGCCTTCAATGAAACTACTGACTTGAGGGATGCAGCAGCTGTAGAACACAACATCTCATCCTCTGGGGTGGGGCGACGGACAGGGGCACGGGACAGGGCATCCGGGATGCACAACAGCTTACCCGCACGCCACACAGCCGTGAAGAGATAAGGCAAGAGCTTCTCTTTCAGACGTTGAAGGCGAGGATTCTCTACTGCATCCAAAGAGTAGTGATTTATAATAGGTATAAGAGGGCGATGATCCATGAAGAGGGTGAAGTGCTGAAGCGCTATCAGGTAGACGCGGCACTTCGCCATCGCCCAGACAACAGCCAACATCTCCAGCTCAATCGTGGCATATTGGGTCTCGGCGTCCGTCAGGAACCGGGATCCACACTGAATTAAGCCGAGTTGTCCACCGCCATGGTCCTGCAGAAGGGCGTAACCAACGCCGTAGAGTCTGGAGGCGTCAGTCTGGAGGAAGGTGGGTAGGGCTGGGTCGTAACAGGCGAGGACAGGTGGACTTACGAGGGCCTGCTTGACTCGCTGGAAGGCCTCTTGATGATCTGGGGTCCACAGGAATGTCCTCCTGGGGCTCAGCAGGGGGCGTAACGTCTGGGCTGCGGCGGAGATGTCAGGTGTAAATTCAGCCAGCTGATTGACCAGACCCAAAAAAGAACTGAGGTCTGTCAGGTTGGCAGGGGTTGGAAAATCCCTGATTCCACTTAATTTCTCCGGGTCAGCTGAGATACCTGATGCTGAGAGAGTGTACCCACAGAAGTTCACTGATGGTGCGGCGACTACAAACTTGTCAGCGTTGAGGGTAATCTCGTACTTTCGACATCTGGTGAGAACTTCATATATTCGGGAGAGGTGGGCACAGTAGTCTTCGTCATGGAGTAAAATGTCATCAACCACTTTGACACAATTCGTGACTCCTTGAAGGGCCGCATCACCACGTTGACAGAATGCATCGCCCGTACCGGCAAATCCCATGGGGCCTCTGCAATACTGATATCTTCCATATGGTGTGATGAATGTAGTCAAATGTTGGTCTTCTTCGGCCAACTCGATCTGCCAATAACCACATAAGGCGTCCATCGTTGTTAAAAACTTCGCCTTCGGGTCCACATTTCGAACAGCTGCGAAGGGTGTAGGTGAAGGGTGGGCTGGACGGGAAACTTGCTGGTTAAGTTTTGACAGATCGGTGGTGACCCGTACTCCAGCACGAGGTTTGGCGACGGGGACGAGAGGGTGGCACCAAGGTGAAGGTTCGTCTCCGGCCGGCTTGATGATTCCCTGAGCAACCATGGAGTCAAGCTCTTGTCTAACTAGCTCCTTGTAGGCGTGAGGAATCAAACGAGGGGTGTGGATGGCAAAAGGTGTGGCACCATCCTTAAGATGAATCTTCATAGGTGGACCCACCATCGGCTTGAGTGGTGTGGATCCTAAAGATTCCTTTGTAACCAACACGTCAGCAAACTCCTTGAGAAGGTAAGCTCTTGGACCTCTCTTGGAACGTATCTCGGGTTATATCGACGTTCTACTGTATAACAATATCTCAATGTATATGTGAAAAGGTTTTCTTCTAGGAATCGTTGTAAGGCTATTCTTCCTAGGGCCAAGCGAAATTTTATAAAATGAAAGACCGCTCCCCTGACTAACTCTTCTTCTAGTAAATCCTTCTGGTCCTTAACCAAAATCATCTGTAATAACTCCTTAACCAAAAACATCTGTAATAACTTGTGCAATCCCTCTTTTCCGACCTGATAACGCTATATCTAACTCTCCCCCTCATAAAGCCAAACACTTTGGTACCTTATTCTCCTCTAACTCCACCTTAGACAATTCCAATTCTATCCCTCATACTCCTGTTCCTCCTACTGGACCTATGCACTTTCCTATAATCTCCACTCGTAGGGTTGCTGGTGTGTTATCCAGGTTGGATGTGAGTAAGGCGCCTGGACCGGACGGAATAACCCCTCGTGTTTTGAGGGGTTGTGCTGAAATTGTAGTTCATGCTTGCTCGCCTCTTTCTCCTTTGCCTCAAAACCCAAACTTTTCCTTCTTCTTGGAAACATGCCTTGGTTCAGCCCATCCCAAAGAAGGGTGACCATTCTAATCCCTCAAACTATCGCCCCATTGTCCTAACTTCATCCCTCTTCAAAATTTTCGAAAATATCTTAAACTCTCATTTTCTCCATCACCTTGAACGCTTTTCTCTTTTGTCGGATCACCAGTATGGCTTTCGCCAAGCGAGATCTACTGGTGATCTGCTCTCTTACTGCACCCATCTTTGGTCATCCTCTCTTAGGGATTATGGGGAAACTTTCGTCATGGCCCTCGACATCTCCAAAGCATTTGATAGGGTATTGCACAAGTCTTTGCTTTGTAAACTTCCCTCTCATGGTTTCTCTCCTCCACATTGTTCTCCAATTTCTAGCTTCCTTGAGAACCGATCCATGGCAGTTGTTGTCGAGGGCTCGTCCTCTCGCTCTTTCTCTACCAGTAGTGGTGTCCCACAGGGTTCTATTCTTTCACCTATTCTTTTTATCAATGATTTACTTCACACTGCGACTAATTCTATTCATTCTTATGGAGATGATTCTACTCTTCACTCTTCTTCACATTTTCTTCCTCCCCCCCCCCCCCCTAATTCCCAAACTAGATCTGTTTCTAGAGCTGATATCATTTCATCTATCAATGCGGATCTGTGCAGCATCTCCTAATGGGGAGGCAGAAACTTGGTTAATTTCAATAGTAATAAAACAAAGTAATTACAAATTGCACTTTCCAAATTAGATGATATCCCACCAATCACATTTCCGGATGCAATCATTCTGCGAAGTTCTATAATAGATATGCTAGGTCTCACCAATTCCTCTAATATGTAATGGAGGCCACACATCCTCAACATTGCTAAAGCTGCCTCCCAAAAGCTGGGAATGCTGTACAGATGCCATAGCTACTTTACTCCTGAGCAGTTGCTTCAAGTTTATAAGGGATTCATTCATCCTAACTTGGAGTACTGCTCTCATATCTAAGGTGGCTCGTTTTCTGTCCAACTGCTAGATATGGTGGAATCAAGGGCATTTCGTCTTATTGACTCTCCCCCTTTAGTTGATAATCTTTCTTCCGTTTCTCTTCACTGCAATGTTGCTTCACACTCTCTCTTTACAGGTACTTTAACGGCCAATGTTGAGTGGATTTGGCATCCTGTGTACCGCCAGCAAGGCCATGGGCTCGTAACACTCATCTTGCCTGCGATGCCCACAGTTTCTCTGTGGCTGTCGGTCACACTATAATAACCCATTATAGTATATCCTTCCTTCCTCACACAGCCAAACTGTGGAATACTCTGCCTTCTTCTGTGTTTCCTTACTCTTACAATCTGTCTCGCTTTAAAAAGCTGGTTTTTCGGTATCTCCGTGGTGTATATTAATATGGTCTCTTTTTTTTCTATTTTTAATTTTGTTTTCTCTTATTTTTTCGCCCCCTAGGTCCCGTTGTGGGTGGATGATCTGTGCCCGGGTGGGCTCTACCCCTTAAAAAATAAAAAGAAAAAAAGGAGGGATGGAGACCCTTGGGGGGGGGGGTTAATTGACTGCTCACCCCTGCCTCTGTCATTCTTTTTTTTTATGGGCATTAGTTCACCTGGGTACAGGTCATTTTATGATAAACCCACGCCAAGGCCTGGGGGTGAAAGTATAATAAAATAATATTAATAATGATGATGATGACAATAAAAATAATAATAATAATATTAATAATAATACTCCTAATAATAATAAGAATAATAATAATATAAATATTAAAAATAAATAAAATTATAATTAAAGAAAATATTAATAATAGTAATATCTCCATTAGCCGGAATCCCTCAAGCCCGGAACTCTCCAATAGCCGGAAGTGAAATTTGCTAGGAAAATCATTCCAAAGCCGGAATTTTCCAAAAATTTCCGGCTTTAGGAACAAATTTTCCAAGGTTGAAAATCGAGAGAATTCTCTGAAAATTTCTTGAATTAAGATGAAAGTTAAAGTATTTTGGGGGGAGGGACCTGACGTGACCTGATTCAATGTCAGGTGGGGAATTATTGGTCTCTGATGGAATGTCAGGTCACCCTTTCTTGGGCGGGGGGATTAGTGGGACTCATGACCTGAAGATGTCTTGAATAAACACAAAAGTTAAAGTATCTTTAGGGAGATTGTTACAAGTATAAGTATAAATGAGAAAAGTTGTATCCCTTCAACATTACTTTTGTTATGGCATAACTTAGCAACTTAAGTTAAAGAAGAATATAATAATGAGGGCACATATGGCACAACAAAAAACAAATTGGCAACTCAGCACAACTTAACCCTTAATTTTTATCACTTGAAATTAATGTTATTTCAATACACGATAAACAATGGTAAATGCAAAATTTATAAACACAAATAAGGACGAAATTCTGCGTCATGGGTTCAAACACAGCCTTCTTACTTTATCACATGAGTTCAGGAGTGAAGGTTTGGAATTATACATGTCACAAAATATTTTATTACAATTGAATAATAGTTTACAATAATAAACGTGCATGCTAAATAATGGATAGATAAATTAATTCAAGAGAATTAATAATATACATGATTATTGGACTTTGGAAATATTTAGCATAGGACAAACCATCATAGGTAATGACTTGTTACCAAATTAAACTGCACTTGGTTTTCCATCCTTAATAAACACTTAATATGTACACAGTATATAAACCATAAACCAAATTATAACACGATAATTTATTGTACCCTGCATATAATACATAATAATAAGGCAGCAATGAATATATAATACATAACTAAACCTTATTAGAGAAGGTGTCCACTACTGACTGACCCAGACGTCCTGTCAGCACCAATGTCCAGACGTGACTCCCCAAAACACACCCCGTGCACCGGTGAACTCCTAGCCAAAACAGCACCAATATAAAACAACTCCTACATTAAGCTGCAAAAATAGTTAAATATACATATATTTTAGGACAATTTTAGGTATGAAGTACCAGTTTTGCTCACAAATAATTATATGAAATATTTTACATACAATCCACCATGATACGTAATCATTCTGACACCAACGCCACCACCACACGGAAGGGGAGGGTAATGAGCACTTCCCAAACTAGTGTGGGGAAATGTTTGCTGATTACATAAATCAAATATTTTGCTATGGATAATGCAATGCATTACTGTGCATTACACTATGCATAACACCCCTTTCCTTAAAATAAAGCCTTGTAGGGTTTTACATAGGCGATACACAGTTATCAAATCTGCCTAATATGGCCTAGACAGGGTATCAGCAATAATGTTATCCTTACCCTTGATATATCTAATTTCAATAATATATGGCTGAAGAGCCAAACACCAGCGAGTAAAAAGTTGGTTTTTGATCTTCATGCGAGTAACAAATTGCAAGGGGTTGTGGTCGTTATATACAATGATTTCTTGTTTGCTGTTCCCAAGGTATACATAAAATTTATCTAGCACCATTAACAATGCAGTTGTCTTTTTCTCAATTGCAGAGTAATTTCTATGATGAGGCTTAAATTTAGTAGACATGTAACATACCAGATGCAAAACATCATTATTACCTGCTTGCAATAAAACTGCCCCAGCTGCTACGTCACTCACATCTACTTGTACAACAAATGGCTTGTCAAAGTTTGATCCCCTTAATACTGGTTTAGAAATCAAAATTGCCTTAATTTTCTCAAATGACTTGACAACTTTCCGTCCACAGAAAATCCCTTTTGGGACTAACTAAATCAGTTAACTTGTAATTATCTTAGCTTGTAAGTCAAACAAGACACACAGGTAATGTTCTCTTCACTTGTTGTTCCTTGGTTTAATGTAAACACGTGGTGATTTTCTAGTTATGTTGGGTAGTCATGTCTGAACAATTAATTGGTATTGACAGACTAATGAGCATTAGCTATTAGTATGTAATTAGCTGATATATGTAGAGAGAGGTACAGCCTGGTGAGCTGCTCTCTCGGCACGACTTTAAGGCATCGTGCTGGGCTGTGAACTGGGGTAACTGGCTGAGCTCTCTTGAGTCTGGTGCCTGGTGGTTGGAGAGTAACCCATCCTTCAACACAGACATTATCTAAACAGGCCTACTCACACACGGAGGGTTGAGTCTGTAGATTTATGGGCTGTACACCCGAGAAGGTGTGAAAGAACAAATGTTTATGGGCTATCCACCCTAGGAGGTGTGACAGAACAAATGCTTGTGTAGCTGAATGCTCAATAGTCTGGGTGATAAAATTTATATAATGAATATATGTCCTTAGCCATATTTATATAATATTAATGTGACAGAGGCTAATACATCGCTCGGCTACCACCCACCGAGTTCCACGCGGCATAATCTCCACACATTATTTATAACAAGGTTAGGTACACATAGCGCTTATCTGCGTGGATATTACACCATGTGGAACTTGGTGGGTGGTAGCCGAGTGATGTATTAGTCTCTGTCACATTTATATAATGAATATATGTCCTTAGCCCATACAGTATTTATATAATATTAATGTGACAGAGGCTAATACATCGCTCGGCTACCACCCACGGAGTTCCACGTGGTGTAATATCCACGCAGATAAGCCCTATGTGTACCTAACTTTGTTATAATGAATGTGTGCTTTAGCTAAGCTGAGATCTTCAATCTTTATGTAAATGGTGGTTGAGATTCAATGAAACTTGCCTACAGTGCCTTTCTAAATTGTGATTCTGCACGAACCAAAAATACTCATACACTGATAACACAAATGGTAAGGTTGGTATCACAAAGCTTGAGTTTACAAATCTTATGATACTAAAAATGAATAATAGTTGCTAAGTATGCAAAAAAATGTTTCACTTATATAAGATTTTTTTTTAATAATTTATACTTTTATTAGAACTTATAATGAGTTTACTGAGCACTGACTATTGGTTTTATGTATTTATAAATCATGAATACTTGTTCACGTAGAAAGGTTAAATATTCATGGGTTGGCAACGTTTTTTAAGGAAATGGCTGAAAACTTCATAATACAGTAATCTTGCCTCATCTAGTAACCCCTAACTTGCTCTTATCCTGACACAGCAAAATTAATCTGTTCTGTGTAGGAAAGAATGAAAATACTGAATATTGTGAAGGTGTGCATGGACACAGATCTAGTACTAGGTGTGAAGATATTGATGACTGTGTATGCTGAGCATAATAGTATATGCTAGTGTCAATATGACGACCTACAGTGTATCAGCATTACCTGATCATATGTAGCTACTAATATTAGTCATTCACTACTAGAAGAAGTTCAGTTTGTTTAACCAATGTCAAAATTGTCAGTTTATTTTATTGGGAATAGTCCAATATATCATGCATTAAACTCAGAAGTAGAAAGCAATAGGATATGTATGCAAGAATAACATCATATATAGGGGTTAATTAAAGATCTCTCTCTTGGCTATCTGCAAAGCGTCAAAGAGATTAATAACAGCTTGTGTTATATAACATTCACATTACTGAGCCTGTAGTATATAGATGTGCATCTATCTATGCTTAATTTGTACGTTCAGAACGTAGTTTCATACGATACTCATTGAATATAGCTTGTGTATTTGTAGTGTCTACGACCAGTGTAGGTACGTCTTGGACGTTTTTGTTTTCGTTTTCTGCAGACGTAGAGTCTATTGCTTGTGTAGGAACATCATGTACAATGGTGGGAAGCAAGTCAGGGCTCACCTTTTTTAATCTGTCCACGTGTACTACGTCGGTAATTTGTGTATCTGGTTTAAGTATTTTGAATTTGTTACCGTGCTCTTTGGCAATTGTCAGGAAGGGTCCTGAAAATGTCGGCGAAAGTTTAGAGATCCCTTCAGGTTCTCTTATTATGACAGCGTCGCCTATTTCTAGCTTGATAGGCTTAGCCTGTTTATGTTGCTTATAAATCATTTAAGCACGCGATGCTGCTAATTGTTTATGCACTTTTCCATGGATGTCAGTGAAGACATTGATTTGCTTCTTTGCATAATCATCCATGTTATATACAGGTTGTGTAGGTCCTGTAAGTATGTCATAGGGTAATCTTTTATCTGCCCATATATGATATAGTAGGGTGCTTTGCCTGTGAAGCTATTTATTGACCCATTTATTGACGCTGATACTTGAGGTAACCAACCCTCCCATGCTACCTGCATTGGATTCACTATATGTCTGAGAATCTCTAGGATTTTGCGATTGGTTCGCTCAACTAGGCCATTCGATTGTGGGTGATAAGCTGCTGTGAAGCTTTGTTGAATGCCATATTGTTGGCATATGGTTGCAAGAAGTTGATTCTTAAATTCTGAGATGTTGTCGGATAGAATGACCTTTGGTGTAGTGAGCGGACATATGAGATGCGTCACTAAAGTGCGTGCCACAGTCTCTGTGGATTTATCCTGCAAGGAGAATCACGAATCTGGAGAAGTGATCAACACACACAAGTATGTAGGTGGAGCGTTGATGGCTTTTTGGCAGTTGCAATAAGTCGATTGCGACCGTGTCGAATGGGCGTTCAGGCGTTGGGTATTCGAGAATTGGACCAGGTTGCATCGTAGTTCCCTTGTGTTGAGCACAAGATAAACAATTATCAATGTGTCACTCGATGTCCCTTTTCATTGTACTCCAATAGTTAGTTTTTCTTATTTCTGCAAGGCATTTGTCACGCCCTGGATGGCCTGCTTGAGGTGTATTGTGGTACAGAGTGAGTACTGTGTCTCGTAGGTTGTCAGGTACGACAATTTGTGTGACAGTATCCTGCACTGTTTTTGTTGTACGGTGCAGTATGTCTTGTTGCAGTTCAAACTGTTTGAACGGAAGGGGTATTTTCTCCGCCCGCCATATTAAGTCAGTTTAACTTAGTGAATTTTGTGAATGTTCATGTTGTAACAGTGAAATTGTCATTTACCTAGTGAATGAATTAATGTAATGTAAATATCGTCTGTCGTTGCTAGATGAAAGATTGTTTGTGATTGAGTTATTTTTGTTACATCTTTTTACTTTTATCCTGTTCGCCACTGATCGGCTTGTTAGCCGCTTGGGCGATCGGTCACGTCTCTTTTCATTTATCTTCTTCACCAAAAGATCGGCTCACTAGCCGCCCGGGCGATCGGTCACGTCTCTGTCACGCACTGTTGGCAAATACTGGGCATGCACCGGCTCCTGAATGTACCTGAACCCGCTCCAGTGTTGGTCAAGTCTTGTCTTGAAAGAGCTCACACTCTGTGCCGTCACAACACTCTCTGGTAGATTGTTCCAAGAGTTTACAACCCTCACTCCGAAAAAGTTTGCCCTCACGGTTTTCTGGACTTGCGGCTTCTTCAATCTTGAGCTGTGACCCCTTGTGGGGCGAGCGTCCGCCAGCTCCAAGTAAGGACACTCAACTGAGTAGTGCCCCCTGAGATGCTTATACACCTCAACTAGGTCCCCCCTTGCCTGTCTGTAGTATAAGCTAGGCAAGTTCAGGCGCTCCAATCTCTCAGGGGAGCTGAGGTGCCGAAATGCAGGCACCAGTCTGGTGGCCCTCCTTTGAACATTTTCAACCAACTGACAGTCCCTAGCATATCTCGGGGACCAGATGGGGTGACAGTACTCCAGATGGGGAAGCACTTCACTCCTGAAGATCGTTACGAGAGACGGACCGTCTAGATAGCTGAACGACCTTCTTATAAGACCCAATAATTTATTTGCCTGATTTACCTTCTTCTCACAATGGCCCGAGAACTTCAGCTCATTGTCAACATACACACCTAGGTCCTTCTCACACACAGTCTCAACTAGTGCAATTTCTTTATTCCGTTGGGACATATGATACGCCTCCTTACCGTTGGTACGCCCCAGGTGCATCCTCTTACACTTCGTGACATTGAATCTCAGCAGCCATTTCTTCGACCATTCCTGGAGCCCAAAGAGGTCCTTCTGTAGCTCTTCACAGTCCGCTTGGTTCTTAATTTCCCGAAATAACTTGGCGTCATCGGCAAACATTTGTATGGAGGAGTGTACAACGCCAGGCATGTCATTTATGAAACAAACAAACAACATCGGGCCCAATACACTGCCCTGTGGTACCCCACTTGTTACAGGTACAGATGACGATTTCGTGCCAGTAATCAACACACACTGCTTGCGGTCATGTAGAAAGTCTTCTATCCACGCTTGGACATTTCCCCGAATTCCGTACCCTTCCAGTTTGATTTTCAGCCTTTCGTGGGGTACACTGTCGAAAGGCTTTGGCAAAATCTAGGTAAATATTTTCGATATTACCACCGCGTTCCAGAATATGGGTCCAAATATCCAATACCTTGAGCAATTGTGTTAAGCAGAGCGCCCCGGCATAAAACCGTGTTGGCAATCTTTTACAAGGTTGTTTCGTATTAGATGTTCCATTGCGGCATCTCTGATAATACTCTCAAGTACTTTACATATTATGCTGGTCAGGCTCACCGGTCTATAGTTGTTCGTGGAGTGACGATCGCCCTTCTTGAAGATAGGACTCACATAAGCCACTTTCCATTCACTGGGGACCATTTGTTCATCCAGGCATTTACAAAACAGGATCTTCAGGGGCTCTGCAAGCTCGTTGCACAACTCTCTTAGCACTCTGGGATGCACCATGTCAGGGCCGGGACTCTTATGGACCTTTAGCCTGGACAGTTTATTTCTAATACCCTCTTCTGTGAACACAATGTGGGTCAGTGCTGTGTCGAACCGTCTGTCCTCAAACGCAGGAAGGTTAGTCGCATCCTCTCTTGTGAACACTGAGGAAAAGAAGCTGTTCAATGCCTCAGCTTTATCCTGGTCAGAATCTGCGTAACTACCATCTACCAGCCTCAGGTCTGATACTCCTACTCGCGTTTTCAATTTCGACTTTGCATAGTGGTAAAATGCCTTTGGGTTTGACTTGACCTCGCTTGCAACCAGCCTCTGGAACTCCTTTTCAGCCCTCCTACACTCTATCTTTGCTTGGTTTCTGGCTCTTGCATACATCCTCCTGTCTTGCTCATCGTTTGACCCAACCCACGTCTTGAATTTCTGGGTTTTCTTCTTAATTTTGTCGACCGCCGCACGGTTCATGTGTAGTGATCCCCTCGTATTCCTAGAAGCACTGGGTTTGGTCTTGGGTATATATTTATCGATCAAATGGGACATTTTACTAGTTATGATATTCTGCGTAGTGTCTGCGTTCTTGTACCTTAATAAGTCAGGCCAGTTGATACCCCTCATCTCTTCCCTCATCCCATTGTAATTTCCCTTGAAATATTTGCACCTTGGCCTGGCCTTATCTTGAACTAGGTAACAGTTAAATCTGAATGACAACACTGTATGGTGACTGGTGCCAACTGGGGCAAGGTGTTCCAGTTTGGCCACCATACCCTCCTTGTTTGTTATGATGAGGTCAAGTGGCTTGGGTGTTTGCTCCCCTCTGTAATGTGTCGGGTCTCTAACATGTTGGAACAGAAAATTATCTCTCAAAGTTTCTACAAAAAGAGTAGCAGGGTTATTCAAGTCATTCGGGGTGGACTCGTTTCTCTAGTCGATGTCGCCATAGTTAAAGTCCCCCATGATAAGGAGGTGGCTAGGGTTGAGCATCGCCGTGTTGTTTATTAAGGTTCTTAAGTTCCTTTGATTTAGTGGGCCACAGTTTGGGGATCTGTAGATACACTCGACGATAAGTAAGTCCCCTCCATTTAATTTAATTTTACACCACTTGGACTCTTCAAAAACATCCTCTCCCTGTACCCTCGCCTGGCTGGCTCTAAGGTCTTGCCTAGCATAGATAACCACACCTCTCTTGCAAGTTTCTTGAGATAGGTTCGTAAATGAGTCATATCCAGCAATACTGAACTCACATTCCTCTGGGTCGATTCTCCTGTTCTTTTACAACAGTTCTACAACTCCTACAATATCTGGTTGGTGTACTCTTAGTAGTGTTTCAAATTCCTCTCTCTTATCAAGGAACGTGTCAGTATTAGTGTACATGACATTCAAGCCAGAATTTGTTCTCGGTAACGTCTCTGACGCTTCTCTATCATTATCTCAGGCACTGTCTGTGTTGCCACCACTACCTAGGTTCGATAACTGCCTATGGGCAAGATGGTCATGGAAGAATGTCTTTAATAAGGCAAAACTAGAATCTGAGGACAGGAACAGCCAGGGCGTTACTAGCAAGCGAGCCTCGGCTCGGCTGTGTGTAGTCAACTACCTGCGCCCATTGGACCTAGTATTGTCTGGTTCATTGATCTTCGTTATATGTCCCGAGCAATATTGGTATTACCAGTAATACCGTGTTATAGGGGCTGTTGGGAGTGTCTGCTCTATATGGCCTACCAGCTGAGTTCTATCTAGTATTATTGTTGTATAAGATTGGGGACAACTAGCAGAAATATAGTTATCCCAGGTTGAGTAGGGAACCCATAAAATTGATAGTATCAGTGAATATGTACGTGAGTTGAGTACATCAATTAAAGGAAAAGTTCCATGTTATTCATTTCTAAATAGCATTTTGTTATAGGTAATATTTTAATTCGGGATATTGTCAAGTGTGTCATATAACCATCTGTATTGACAATGAAATAATACAAAAGTTGTTTAATGATGTAATAAGTAATTGAGGATGTATTTTATGAATGGTAAAGTAAGACTTAGGTGGTCCATTGTCTGGGTGTGCTTAATTAATATACTCCTTATGTTAATAAATATGAAATTAATAAACCACAAGTATCATCGCTCTATTCCATCTACCCATTGGTTCTCAGAAAATAACCATTATAACTCACGTGGCTAGAAGCTTGCTAGCACGCTACCTAAAAGTTCACTAAGATATGTTATATTCTAATAAAAGTTTGGGTGTTGGCAGGCTACCGTTGTAAGTAATAAGTGCTCTAATTATAATGACATCGTTTCCCAGACTAATCCATGGTTTAGAATATAACTAGAACAGAATATAATTGAGAGAAAGTAAGGACATGAAATTCAGGAAATACAATAATCTATATGAAAAAAAAAAGAAATGAAGTAAAGAAGAGAATTTTGACTTAGAAAATATAAGCAAAGAAATATAAGATACATACTTATAGAAAGACATAGAATATGAAATTATTAAACTATGTACACCAGAAAAGATTAATATAAAAGAGAGATATGAGCAGGAATATAAGTATATAAGTATATAAGGATAAAGAATACAAATATATTGAAGAATAAAAAGAATAAGTATATGAAATAGTATAAAGAGGAAAAACGGACCCTTACACCCCCACCGTCCCACAAGGCCACCCAGCTGACCACACAACTAGACCGTCTCCATACTGCCAGCTACTCAGCCCTCACTAGCTCCAATATGTCTTTTGGCTGCTAGTATCAGACATTCAAATTTCACGAAACTACAACTGACCGACGGGTCAAGACGGGTCAGACGCACCTGGCGCTGCTCAGCAGCAGCCACGTCAACTATTATGTTGGCCCATACCAACTCCCTCCCCTGAACCCCCCTCCCCACCGGAATATCAACAAGTTCTCGCCAGAAGATACTATTTCATTTGGGAAAGGAATGGAACCAGTGTTGAATAGTGGTGAACAGTGCTTAAGTCAGTGTAAAACAACTCGGCAGTTACAGTTGAGTCTTACTCAAGCTAACCTTCACACAGTGAGGTACCAGGTACCCATGATAATTCCCCTGAGACTCCACGATAGAGAGGCCTGGGACCACACCTCGCCCACTTGAGTGAGTGAAGTCCTGTGACAACAGACCACGTGGTGTCCCCATGATGCTTCGACACCACATAGTGAATGAGTTGCTACAGCATCATGTGAAGTTCCTCATAACACCATCTGTGAGGGAATTACTACACCACGTGATGCCCCTCATAACACCAACTGCGAGGGAATTACTACATCATCAGGCCCCTCGTAACACCATCTGTGAGGGAATTACTACACCACATCAGGCCCCTCATAAACACCATCTGTGAGGGAATTACTACATCATCAGGCCCCTCGTAACACCATCTGTGAGGGAATTACTACACCACGTCCAGCCCCTCATAACACCACCTGTGGAGACGTGATGCCCCTCATAACGCCATCTGTGAGGGAGTTATTACACTACGTGTCTGCTGTTCAACACCTCAGCTCACATGATCTACATGTGTAAACATTAATCTGTATGTTCACTGTATGTTCCTTTACCTTTCTCTAATGAAGGCTTTTGTTAAACCACCATTGTATGTAACAAGTCATTTATGTCCAATGTATATTTTCAGCCTTCCGGCTGCAAACTTTTTCAATAAACCGTTTATTATTATTATTATTATTATTATTATTATTATTATTATTATTATTATTATTATTACAATGGAAGTCCAATGGACTCTCATACAGGACATCATACAACAAATGAATAAGGAGACCATCAGGAAGCTACAAGAAGCTGACCGGCGTCTCACTGAGCAGCTAAGTGAGATTAAAAGAAGCTTGGAATTCTCACAAGGGGTAATGAGTGACTTCCAAGCAAAGTTGAACGTTGAATCTAAAGAGAACCGAACACTCAAGATCCAAGTTCAACAGCTGAGTGAGGAGAATTCCAAGCTCAAAACGGAACTAACGACAACAGCAGACCATAGGATTATGTGGATGACATAGGGCGGCGAAACAACCTCAGGATTGCCGGAGTCCTTGAAGATATCCACGAGAACTGGAAGTCATCCCAACGCAAAATTTCACGCCTGCTGAATGAACAATTTAAACTTCCTGAAGTAAAGTTTGACCGTGATCAACGCGTCGGGAAACCCAACTCCTCCCACCCCTGCGACAGCATAATAAAATTCTTATCCTCCCGAAAGGCACCACTATCTTCGTCAACGAGGATCTCTGCCCAGGTTCGACTAAAGCCCGTCTACAGCAAATGGACCATTTTAACGAAGCCAGGAAACAAGGGAAACATGTGACGTTCAGTCATAAAACACTTGTTGTGAGGGATTGGGCAAGTGGACACCCGCCCACTCACCTACCCGCTGTACCAACCCCCCCCCCCCCCAAGCCCCTTGAGAACCCCTCCCCAATGAGGGGGAACCAGCCACTGTCGCTATCACCTGAGGAGTTTCCCTGTCGGCCAACTCGAGTACTACACGTCTACCCTCTGCGGTGGAAACCAGCAACCCTCAGTAGTACAGATCATCCTAATTCTGTTGGTTGTAGCTCTTGTGAGTACATTACCCCCCACTATTATAATTTTCATAGATCTTCCTTTTTCACACCTCAGTGACCCTGAGTTTTTACTGTTCCTTAATCAGTATCAATGTTCCCACAATGATGATGCTAGGTGTCATTCCCTTAGATGTGCTAGATCGTGTGTGTTACACCCCATTTACCCTTGGTGTCGACACAATACTCCCTCATATCGATCCTGATGCCTTTCTACAAAAATCATTGGGTTACACCAACCCCAACTGTAACTATTACTTTCCTGACTCTCCCGAGTTTAGTTCTAGTCTTCTACCTTCTACTACCTCATTCCTTCTTCTTGATTAGCCATAACATCAGCAGTATTCCCCTTCATCTAGAAACCTTTTTAGATCAGTGTTTATCTTCTATTACCCACAAATTTGATGTACTTGGGGCCTGTCCCACAATTGGTTTACCTCATATCTGTCCAACAGGATGCAGTCTGTCTGCTATAATAATCACCAATCTGATTCTTCGCCAATCTTGTATGGAGTCCCCCGAGGTTCCATTCTCGGACCAGTACTGTTTTTGTTGAACATAAACGACATAGTCCACGCCAGCTCACTCATAAAATACAACTTATTTGCCATCAACTCAGACCTCCATTCCTTGGTGAGAACTATGAACACTGAATTAACTAAAGTCAGGAGCTGGGTAATACGTAATAAACTGACCTTAAACCTTGAGAAAACCCACTACACGATCTTTCACAGAAGGAAAAACTTACCCCCAGACTTGGACCTCCTGTACCTTGGTAATACAGTCCTCAAACACGAACAAAATATTAAATTCCTCGGAGTTATTGTTGATGAGAAACTTAACTGGAGAAACCACATTCAAGCCATTCACAGTAAAGTCAATAAACAGTGCGGTATCATGTATCACACTCGACAGTCACTCACTCACTCTCACAGCAATGAAAGAAATCTATCATGATCTTGTCTACTAACACCTAATACACTGTCACACAGTATGGGGGGCCTCTGGCTCTTCAAGAACACAATCTCTGGTTACTGCACAAAAGAAGGTTGTACGGACAATGACCTACTTGAAAAAAACAGATCACACAAACGAGAAATTTGCCATATTGAAAATTTTAAAATTCGAAGATATGAACACTTACAGCTCTGCCCTCTTTGTTTACAAATCTATCAATCACTTGCTTGACATTAATCATTTCCAGTTCCGGAATAATCAGAGATACAACTTAAGGCACCCAGAGCTACTATGACCACCCCCCATGCTCTCCTCTCAATCCCAGACCTCCATAAAATATCATGGTGTGAAGGTGTGGAACAACTTACCCCCACCCATCCCAGCAAAGTCTACGCTCCCTTCCTTTAAATCATCTCCTAAAAAATATCTATTGTCTTAGTATTAATATTTCTTGTAACACCTACTATATTTACAGTACCTGTTTTTTTGTACCATCAAAACCGTTTTCTCGGAAATTGTCATGTAAATAGATAAGTAATTACCATTGCAATAAACATATTTGCCAACTAGCCATAATCCTGACAGCTCTGTCCTCTTGTTCAACCTTATTACTGTACAACCCATGTTGTACTGATCCCTCATCTACTTATGTTTTTCAATTTCACTGTAATTTATGTATAAAAAAAAATATTGAAGTGATAACCGTGGTAACATTATGAGATGTTCTTAATACCACCATGCTATTGTACTATTCCAGATGATACTAAATGTTACATAATACTCCCTTGAGTTAAATGTATAGTATATATCAGGTGCCTCAAAGAGAGCTCAGGTTCTCAACTGGCTCAGCCATGTTAATATTGTTATTATTATCCTCTCTGTATCTGTGTTTTTCTGGCTAAATAAACTGTTTCAATTCAATTCAAATCAAGAATCTCTAGGATCTTGCGATTGGTTCTCTCAAAAAGGACATTAGTCTGTGGATGGTAGGCTGTGATAAAACTTTGTTGTATTCCATATTGTATACAAATTTGTGCTGCTAGCTGATTCTTGAACTCTAAACCGTTATCGGAGAGAAGATCCTTGGGAGTAGTAAAGGACATATCAGATACATAACTAAGGCATAAGCCACAGCTCCACACACACTAGCACGTACGAGGATCCTTGATGACTCCTCGGAAGTTGTAGTAAGTCGATCGTGACTGAGTCAAACGAACGTTCTGGTGTAGGATATTGTAGAATTGGAACCGGTGACCCTGTAGTATTAGGGTGTGTCATACGGAGGCGAATTTTTTTTTTTGAGTTTGAAAAATCGGCCCATGGTATTAATGATGTAGTTCTATGTGCATAATCATGTGATATCTTCAGATTTGAAAAGTTTTCATTTTATGCTAGGTAAATTTTAACTTGAAATCTTATGAAAATTCAGTATTCCCACCCTTTTACCAACACCACTAAATAGCTTATTTAAAGTAAAGTAAATGTATCAGGTTAATTTATTAGGATGAAAATGATCCAGAATAGTGAAACGAATGATCTTGACACATTTATTAAATTTAATATTCCTTTAGAAAACAAAATCATCAAATACAAAAACCGGTTTTACTACTATGACCCGGTGTTGCTGCACACCATACAGAACATGTCTTTCTTGCTTCTGTTTCTACTCATCACCTCCCTGCTGACCACCTGAGCTCGGATGTAGCCTTCCCTCCTCTCCTGGCTGTACACGTGACTGCTGGCCTCGCTCACTTGCTGTACACAATGCTCTATACTCTGGGTGTGCGAGGGCCAGGCAGGGACATGCATGGGGTTGTCCAGGAAAGCTCTGACTTGAACATTGGTGAGGCTGCAGGTAAGAGGGGGCTCACTGCCAGCCTGGATGTTATCCAGATCTATGAGATCAGTGAGGGTCTTGGCACCTAGATTGACTTCAGGAGTCTTCCTGACCCTGAAGGAATCGTCACCAACTGATTCGTCATGCCCAGATCCTCTCATAAGTCTCATATCCAAGATCTTTTTGACTGCCACTCTTCTCTCCTCCTCATCCTTACTGCAGAGCATTGTTTGCAGAACTGCCTCGGGATGAGCATACCAGGAAGATCGCCTCACAGTCTGCTCCACAATCTGAACAACCTTCCTTGGCTGACTCCTCAGGAGCTCAAGCTGGAAGAGAATATGCCTCGGACCTTCGGAGAACGATGACTTGACCTTGGTGTTGAACCAATTTGGCAAGTAGACACTCACGATGAATTGGACAATAAGTCTCAGGTTGTGAAGCTGGTTCCCTATCAGTTTATGATGAGCGACCCAAATTCTGCAGAACCTGAGAGCCGTTGTGAGCCACCTAGTATGTGAGACTGGACCTATCTGCAGGTAAGCAAATCTATCAGGCATGACCCCAGTTTTGATGGCACTGCAAATCATGTAACCATAGTACTGGTCAGTACTCAGGTCGTCAATGACAGTATGTGCAAGCTCAACGAGTGAAGGGCCAACTGTGATTTTTTCAAAGCTCGGATTTATTTCTAACTCAGTGGCAGAGTCCAGCATCTTGCCAAGAGGACCAGACCATCTGTTGTTTGAAAGAGTCTTGCCATCCAGCTCCTGGATCAGATGTCTGAGTGGCAACTCGTTGGTGTGGAGGTCACAAACAATCCAGACCAGCTTCCTCCCAATCTTCCGCTCTATCCACTGTATGACCCCCCCTTGCCACCCTGTGTTCGTGTTGGTGCTGTCCCCTCCAATGGCCTGCAGGGTCTGGTCTACGTTCCTCTCTCTGAGCCAGTTCACAATGTTATCTGCCACTATCTCAGCTGGTTTCCTGATGTCATCTTTCTCTGGAGTGAAATGCCACAAATACTTCCCTCCTGGTTCACTGCAGCAGGAGTAGTGTTCCTCCTTCACCATGGCAGGGAACAACTTGTCAGAATCTCCAACTTTCATGAACACTTTAGTGTCATCCTTTCTCCCATCAAAGAACAAACAATTGATTCCATTTTCTCTTATCTCCTTATCAAACTCCTCTTCTAGGTTACTGACAAGTTTCTCCTGAGTTCTCCTTACTTTGTTTTGATCTATCACCAGGTGAACATCATCAGGTGTTATCAAACCACCGTCAATCCAGGCAGCTGTTGCTATCTCTGCAGTTTCTCTGAGACCAGTGTGGTGTCGCATGCTGGCCAGAGCTATGCTCGGGATATCTTTCCTATTTCGAATCTTATGCCTGGAAGGTTTGGGATCATTATTTTCTGGGTTAGGGACAAAGTCACCATTCTCCTGGTCAGCACTCGGATCAGCCATGGGGAAGTCATTAAACTCTGAATCAGCTTGACTCCAATCATCGGCCTTTTTTACCTCACCCTGGGCCTTCTCAAGTCTCTTTTCCTCGGCAACTCTTCTCCTCTTCTGTCTCTCTGTGGCAGCCTCCTGTCTCTTGGACTCCGGAATATCTTGGCTAGAAATCATGAGAGCCCCTATACTGCCAGTCTTCTCTCTCTGTGCTTTGACAAATGCCAGTTCGATCACAGGAATCTTCAGTTCACGCTTGCAAATACAGGAGATGTGGGCCTCGGATTTACAGTCACGATCGCATCCAAACTCAGGACAGAGAACAATTGGGCACTTGCAAGTAATTATGTCAAATAACTGGTCCAGTTGCTTGGCAAAGCTGTCCTTAACTGCAAGTTTTCCTCTCCTAAGAGAGATATCTCTTGCCTTTTCCCAACTGGCTAGCAGTCTCTCACTAATCTTCTTCTGACTTGTTATGACTGGAGGCTTGAACTGAGCGTTAGCCAGAGTGTACTGTGCCAAGACAGCTTTGGTCATATCACTGGCAATGTCTTTGTTTGTGTAAGTTCTTTGGTCCTTTTCACTGATTTACCTGATTAAAACACCGTATCTCAAAGCATCTCTCAATGTAGGCAACTCCGACTTCAGGAGCTCTCTCCCAGACCCAAGATAGTGACTGAGATGGCTGGATTTTTGGTTCCTCGTCCTGACACAAGCAGCCATCGCAAATATTATCAACTTATAAATGCATCAGAATCTGAAACAGAAAAAAATATTGTTAGTTGGGTTGTTAAAGAATGAAGTCAGAAAGCAATGTTCACTATTTAATTGTAATGCACTAATGCAGCTGTACGTTAGATTTTCGATAAATTTCACGCTAAAATTTACCTAGCAAAAGGTTGCAAAATATTGAAACTGAAATTATTTTCTGTTTATATACACTAAAATCTACCAAAAAAGTGATGGGCCATTAGTTTTAGCTGATCTTCCCTCCTATGACACACCCTACTGTAGTATCCTTATGTTGAGCACATGACAAACACTTAGCAAAGTGCAATTCTATGTCTTTTTTTCATAGTATTCCAAAGATATTTCTTTATGATTTCCGCAAGGCATTTGTCACGTCCTTGGTGACCTACTTGAGGAACATCGTGGAACAATGTTATAATCGATTCACACAACGTATCAGGTACGATGATTTGTGTAACAATACCCTCAGTTGTCTTCTTGGAGCGATTGAGTATGTTATGTCAAAATTCAAACTGACTGAGCGGAAGAGTTAACTTTGGAAGATTAACTTCTCCCCCCGACTCTTGAACAAAAATGACTGCAGACCACAATGGATCGCGTCGTTGTTCATTCTTTAATTGCGAAAGAGTGAATGAAGATACAGGTATCACTGGTGCTATGTTTCTAGACAAGGCGTCGGAGACCACATTCGCTCTTCCCAGTAATTAATTGAACTCGGGATTGAATTCTTGAATGGTCAAATACCAGCGTGCTAATCTGCCTGAAAGATTTTTGCCATGGAACAGCTCTGTTGCAGCCGCATGATCTGTAAAAACGGTTATTTTACAAACTAATGCTACTACAGTTAACCAAACCTATCGTTACTGAATCAATTGGAATGAGTTCAGAGAAAATAAAAATCACTTTAAATGCGGAAGAACACATCTGCTATGTGCAAGGTGTATGTTACTGTAATGGAGACAAGTGAAGCTGAGGTAACTCTCTCCCGGCATATATGGAGCAGTGTGTCGCTATACCCCACACAGAGGGTAGGGGGAAATGGGGGGGAGGGGGGGGGGGGTAAAGGGAATTGTGTATGGAATCCCATATACTGTAAAGTCCACCAGTTATGATGATAGTCTTATTAGAATGATAACATAGTCGGTTCTTGTTACCTGATGAAATATTTATTTGTGGATGATAAAACCACCAATAACACCGTGTTTGTTTGACGTAGGAAGAAGCTAGGTAAGAGATAGAGAGAAAAAAAAACGATGTGTGGGTATATGACAGATGTGCAGCTTCACATGGTTATGAAAGATGGGAATTATGATAGGCATGACAAAGGTCACTACTGGGTACTAGTACTAGGAGGGGCTTAAATAGCTGGGAGCAGGATCTTGGGGGGGGGGGGGGGGCCCTTCTAGGGTGGCTATGAGAGAATGTTGGGTAAGCGGGGAAACTAGGCTGGATGGGAGATGGTGTTGGGAAGGGGCGATGCTAGGATAGATGGAAGAGAATGTTGGGTGAATGGAGCAAATGGGATGGGTGGAAGAAGGTTAGGAACATTTCTTGACGTTGGTTGTATTAAGGGGAATTCCCTGATATGGGCATCGGTGGGGGAATTATCTGGAATTGGGCGTTGGGTACAGGTAATGAAGGGTAGGTGTAAGTGGGTGTTGGGAAGGGGAGCTGTTGGGTAAATGTGAGTGAGTGTTGGGGAGGGGAGTTGCTAGGTAATTGCGAGTGAGTGTTGGGGAACGGAGTTGCTGGTTAGTTGTGAGTGAGTGTTGGGGAAGGGAGTTTCTCGGTAGTTGTGAGTGAGTGTTGGGGAGGTGAGTTGCTGTGTATTTGCGTGTGAGTGTTGGGGGAGGATAGTTGCTCGGTAGTTGTGAGTGAGTGTTGGGGAGGAGAGTTGCTGTGTATTTGTGTGTGAGTGTTGGGGGAGGAGAGTTGCTCGGTAGTTGTGAGTGAGTGTTGGGGAAGGGAATTGCTGGTTAGTTTTGAGTGAGTGTTGGGGAAGGGAGTTGCTCGGTAGTTGTGAGTAAGTGTTGGGGAGGTGAGTTGCTGTGTATTTGCGTGTGAGTGTTGGGGGAGGACAGTTGCTCGGTAGTTGTGAGTGAGTGTTGGGGAGGGGATTTACTGCGTAGTTATGAGTGAGTGTTGGGGAGGGGAGTTGCTGGGTATTTGCGTGTGAGTGTTGGGGAAGGGAGTTGCTGGGTATTTGCGTGTGAGTGTTGGGGAAGGGAGTTGCTGGGTAATTGTGAGTGTTGGGGAGGAAAGTTGTTTGGTGGTAGAGAGTGATTGATGGGAAGGGGAGTTGTTGGGTAGTTTTGGTAGTTGTGAGTAAGTGATGAGGAAGGGAATTGCTGGGTAGTTGTGAGTGAGTGTTGGGAGGGGAGTTGCTGGGTGGTTGAGGGTGATTGGGTACTCATCCTCCTTAGTGATTGCATGTTATCCAGTGCCATTTAGGCCACCTGCTGCCGACGTATCGTCCTCCAGGGCAAGGTTGTTTTCCTCCTTTACAGGGCCAAATGCATTTGACATCTTAATTTTGCTTCTGGTAAGTACAAAAGGACTTAGAATCTCTCTTAATATTTTGAACCAGCTTCTCCCAAAATATTTTTTTTAAAGTCTAATTTGGTAATTTTTTTCATATGAAATACTTTCTTCTGACGGTTCTCTTGGCTTTGTAATTCATCCACCTGAAGATCCTTCACCTCTTCCTTGACTTCCGGGAACATTTCTACTCTTGCCTCATGAATTTCTTTTAATTTCTACCATAACAATTATGATATCCTCCACGTTATTCTTCGGCATTTTTCTCTCATACACCGGTAATCCTGACCATAGTGTATAAAGAGTACATCAACACTTTGCACGACCATAGTGTACTACAAGTGATCGAGGGCACTTCGTGCCCGGTGGCGAGTACGGTGGTACAGTTTACTGAGGTTGTTATAATCATGGTCGTGGTTGTTATAATCATGGTCGTGGTTGTTATAATCATGGTCGTGGTTGTTATAATCATGGTCGTGGTTGTTATAATCATGGTCGTGGTTGTTATAATCATGGTCGTGGTTGTTATAGTCATGGTCGTGGTTGTTTTAATCATGGTCGTAGTTGTTATAATCATGGTCGTGGTTGCTATAATCATAGTCGTGGTTGTTATAATCATGGTCGAGGTCATTATAATCATGGTCGTGGTTGTTCTAATCATGGTCGTGGTTGCTATAATCATGGTCGTGGTTGTTATAATCATGGTCGTGGTTGTTATGATCATAATTGTGGTTGTTATGATCATAGTCGTGGCTATAATCATGAGAATGGTTGTAATAATCATGGTCTTGGTTGTTATAATCATGGTCGTGGTTGTTATAATCATGGTCGTGGCTGTTATAATCATGGTCGTTGTTGTTATAATCATGGTCGTGGTTGTTATAATCAAGCTCGTGGTTGTTATAATCATGGTCGTGGTTATTATAATCATGGTCGGGAGTGTTATAATCATGGTCTTGGTTGTTATAATCATATTCGTGGTTGTTATAATCATGGTCGTGGTTGTTATAATCATGGTCGTGAGTGTTATAATCATGGTCTTGGTAGTTATAATCATAGTCGTGGTTGTTATAATCATGGTCGTGGATGATATAATCACAGTCGTGGTTATAATCATGGTCGTGGTTGTTATAATCAAAGTCGTGGTTGTTATAATCATAGTCGTGGTTGTTATATTCATGGTCGTGCTTGTTATATTCATGGTCGTGGTTGTTCTAATCATGGTCGTGGTTGTTATAATCATGGTCGTGGTTGTTATAATCAAAGTCGTGGTTGTTATAATCATAGTCGTGGTTGTTATATTCATGGTCGTGCTTGTTATATTCATGGTCGTGGTTGTTCTAATCATGGTCGTGGTTGTTATAATCATTGTCGTGGTTGTTATAGTCATGGTCGTGGTTGTTTTAATCATGGTCGTAGTTGTTATAATCATGGGTTGCTATAATCATAGTTGTGGTTGTTATAATCATGGTCGAGGTCATTATAATCATGGTCGTGGTTGTTCTAATCATGGTCGTGGTTGTTATAATCATGGTCGTGGTTGTTATAATCATGGTCGTGGTTGTTATGATCATAATCGTGGTTATGATCATAGTCGTGGTTATAATCATGAGAATGGTTGTTATAATCATGATCTTGGTTGTTATAATCATGGTCGTGGTTGTTATAATCATGGTCGTGGCTGTTATAATCATGGTCGTTGTTGTTATAATCATGGTTGTGGTTGTTGTAATTAAGCTCGTGGTTGTTATAATCATGGTCGTGGTTATTATAATCATGGTCGTGAGTGTTATAATCATGGTCTTGGTTGTTATAATCATATTCGTGGTTGTTATAATCATAGTCGTGGGTGTTATAATCATGGTCGTGAGTGTTATAATCATGGTCTTGGTAGTTATAATCATAGCCGTGGTTGTTATAATCATGGTCGTGAGTGTTATAATCATTGTTGTGGTTGTTATAATCATATTCATGGTTGTTATAATCATGGTCGTGGTTATGATCATAGTCGTGGTTGTTATAATCATAGTCGTTTTTGTTATAATCATGGTCCTGAGTGTTATAATCTTGGTCATGGCTATTATAATCATGGTCGTTAGGGTGTGTCATACGGAGGCGAATTTTTTTTTTTTGAGTTTGAAAAATCGGCCCATGGTATTAATGATGTAGTTCTATGTGCATAATCATGTGATATCTTCAGATTTGAAAAGTTTTCATTTTTTGCTAGGTAAATTTTAACTTGAAATCTTATGAAAATTCAGTATTCCCACCCTTTTACCAACACCACTAAATAGCTTATTTAAAGTAAAGTAAATGTGTCAGGTTAATTTATTAGGATGAAAATGATCCAGAATAGTGAAACGAATGATCTTGACACATTTATTAAATTTAATATTCCTTTAGAAAACAAAATCATCAAATACAAAAACCGGTTTTACTACTACGACCCGATGTTGCTGCACACCATACAGAACATGTCTTTCTTGCTTCTGTTTCTACTCATCACCTCCCTGCTGACCACCTGAGCTCGGATGTAGCCTTCCCTCCTCTCCTGGCTGTACACGTGACTGCTGGCCTCGCTCACTTGCTGTACACAATGCTCTATACTCTGGGTGTGCGAGGGCCAGGCAGGGACATGCATGGGGTTGTCCAGGAAAGCTCTGACTTGAACATTGGTGAGGCTGCAGGTAAGAGGGGGCTCACTGCCAGCCTGGATGTTATCCAGATCTATGAGATCAGTGAGGGTCTTGGCACCTAGATTGACTTCAGGAGTCTTCCTGACCCTGAAGGAATCGTCACCAACTGATTCGTCATGCCCAGATCCTCTCATAAGTCTCATATCCAAGATCTTTTTGACTGCCACTCTTCTCTCCTCCTCATCCTTACTGCAGAGCATTGTTTGCAGAACTGCCTCGGGATGAGCATACCAGGAAGATCTCCTCACAGTCTGCTCCACAATCTGAACAACCTTCCTTGGCTGACTCCTCAGGAGCTCAAGCTGGAAGAGAACATGCCTC
The DNA here is from genome assembly GCA_958450375.1 of Homarus gammarus. NCBI lineage: Eukaryota > Metazoa > Arthropoda > Malacostraca > Decapoda > Nephropidae > Homarus > Homarus gammarus. Next base: position 322,495 of record CAUDMG010001005.1, read on the forward strand.
GGACCTTCGGAGAACGATGACTTGACCTTGGTGTTGAACCAATGTGGCAAGTAGACACTCACGATGAATTGGACAATAAGTCTCAGGTTGTGAAGCTGGTTCCCTTTCAGTTTATGATGAGCGACCCAAATTCTGCAGAACCTGAGAGCCGTTGTGAGCCACCTAGAATGTGAGGCTGGACCTATCTGCAGGTAAGCAAGTCTATCAGGCATGACCCCAGTTTTGATGGCACTGCAAATCATGTAACCATAGTACTGGTCAGTACTCAGGTCGTCAATGACAGTATGTGCAAGTTCAACGAGTGGAGGGCCAACTGTGATTTTTTCAAAGCTCGAATTTATTTCTAACTCAGTGGCAGAGTCCAGCATCTTGCCAAGAGGACCAGACCATCTGTTGTTTGAAAGAGTCTTGCCATCCAGCTCCTGGATCAGATGTCTGAGTGGCAACTCGTTGGTGTGGAGGTCACAAACAATCCAGACCAGCTTCCTCCCAATCTCCCGCTCTATCCACTGTATGACCCCCCCTTGCCACCCTGTGTTCGTGTTGGTGCTGTCCCCTCCAATGGCCTGCAGGGTCTTGTCTACGTTCCTCTCTCTGAGCCAGTTCACAATGTTATCTGCCACTATCTCAGCTGGTTTCCTGATGTCATCTTTCTCTGGAGTGAAATGCCACAAATACTTCCCTCCTGGTTCACTGCAGCAGGAGTAGTGTTCCTCCTTCACCATGGCAGGGAACAACTTGTCAGAATCTCCAACTTTCATGAACACTTTAGTGTCATCCCTTCTCCCATCAAAGAACAAACAATTGATTCCATTTTCTCTTATCCCCTTATCAAACTCCTCTTCTAGGTTACTGACAAGTTTCTCCTGAGTTCTCCTTACTTTGTTATGATCTATCACCAGGTGAACATTATCAGGTGTTATCAAACTACCGTCAATCCAGGCAGCTGTTGCTATCTCTGCAGTTTCTCTGAGACCAGTGTGGTGTCGCATGCTGGCCAGAGCAATGCTCGGGATATCTTTCCTATTTCGAATCTTATGCCTGGAAGGTTTGGGATCATTATTTTCTGGGTTAGGGACCAAGTCACTATTCTCCTGGTCAGCACTCGGATCAGCCATGGGGAAGTCATTAAACTCTGAATCAGCTTGACTCCAATCATCGGCCTTTTTTACCTCACCTTGGGCCTTCTCAAGTCTCTTTTCCTCGGCAACTCTTCTCCTCTTCTGTCTCTCTGTGGCAGCCTCCTGTCTCTTGGACTCCGGAATATCTTGGCTAGAAATCATGAGAGCCCCTATACTGCCAGTCTTCTCTCTCTGTGCTTTGACAAATGCCAGTTCGATCACAGGAATCTTCAGTTCACGCTTGCAAATACAGGAGATGTGGGCCTCGGATTTACAGTCACGATCGCATCCAAACTCAGGACAGAGAACAATTGGGCACTTGCAAGTAATTATATCAAATAACTAGTCCAGTTGCTTGGCAAAGCTGTCCTTAACTGCAAGTTTTCCTCTCCTAAGAGAGATATCTCTTGCCTTTTCCCAACTGGCTAGCAGTCTCTCACTAATCTTCTTCTGACTTGTTATGACTGGAGGCTTGAACTGAGCGTTAGCCAGAGTGTACTGTGCCAAGACAGCTTTGGTCATATCACTGGCAATGTCTTTGTTTGTGTAAGTTCTTTGGTTCTTTTCACTGGTTTGCCTGATTAAAACACCGTATCTCAAAGCATCTCTCAATGTAGGCAACTCCGACTCCAGGAGCTCTCTCCCAGACCCAAGATAGTGACTGAGATGGCTGGATTTTTGGTTCCTCGTCCTGACACAAGCAGCCATCGCAAATATTATCAACTTATAAATGCATCAGAATCTGAAACAGAAAAAAATATTGTTAGTTGGGTTGTTAAAGAATGAAGTCAGAAAGCAATGTTCACTATTTAAGTGTAATGCACTAATGCAGCTGTACGTTAGATTTTCGATAAATTTCACGCTAAAATTTACCTAGCAAAAGGTTGCAAAATATTGAAACTGAAATTATTTTCTGTTTATATACACTAAAATCTACCAAAAAAGTGATGGGCCATTAGTTTTAGCTGATCTTCCCTCTTATGACACACCCTAATGGTCGTGGTTGTTAAAATTATGGTCGTGGTTGTTATAATCGTGTTCGTGGTTGTTTTAATCATAGTCGTGGTTGTTATAATCATGGTCATGGTTGTTATAATCATGGTCGTGGTTGTTATAATCATGGTCGTGGATGTTATAGTCACAGTCGTGGTTATAATCATGGTCGTGGTTGATATAATCATAGTCGTGGTTGTTATATTCATGGTCGTGCTTGTTATATTCATGGTCGTGCTTGTTATAATCATAGTTGTGGTTGTTATAATCATGGTCGTGGTTGTTATAATCATAGTCGTGGTTATGATCATAGTCCTGGTTGTTAAAATCATGGTCGTGGTTGTTATAATCATGGTCGTGAGTGTTATAATCATGGTCGTGGTTGTTATAATCATATTCATGGTTGTTATAATCATGGTCGTGGTTGTTATAATCATGGTCATGGTTGTTATAATCATGTTCGTGGTTGCTATAATCATGGTCGTGGTTATTATAATCATGGTCGTGACTATATTCATGGATCTGGTTGTTATAATCATGGTCGTGGTTGTTATAATCATATTCCTGGTTGTTATAATCATGGTCGTGGTTGTTATAATCATGGTCGTGGTTGTTATAATCATAGTCGTGGTTGTTATAATCATGGTCGTGGTTGTTATAATCATGTCGTGGTTGTTATAATCATGGTCGTGGTTATTATAATCATGGTCGTGATCATAATCATGGTCCTGGTTGTTATAATCATGGTCCTGGTTGTCACTATCATGGTCGTGGTTGTTATAATCATAGTCGTGGTTGGTACATTCATGGTCGTGGTTGTTATAATCGTGTTCGTGGTTGTTTTAATCATAGTCGTGGTTGTTATAATCATGGTCATGGTTGTTTTAATCATGGTCGTGGTTGTTATAATCATGGTCGTGGATGTTATAGTCACAGTAGTGGTTATAATCATTGTCGTGGTTGATATAATCATAGTCGTGGTTGTTATATTCATGGTCGTGCTTGTTATATTCATGGTCGTGCTTGTTATAATCATAGTTGTGGTTGTTATAATCATGGTCGCTATAGTTATAATCATAGTCGTTGTTGTTATGGTTGTTATATTCATGGTCGTGGTTATAATGGTTGTTATAATCATGGTCGTGGTTGTTATAATAATGGTCGTGGTTGTTATAATCATGGTCGTGGTTGTTATAATCATAGTCGTGGTTCTGATCATAGTCCTGGTTGTTAAAATCATAGTCGTGGTTGTTATAATCATGGTCGTGAGTGTTATAATCATGGTCGTGGTTGTTATAATCATATTCATGGTTGTTATAATCATGGTCGTGGTTGTTATAATCATGGTCATGGTTGTTATAATCATGTTCGTGGTTGCTATAATCATGGTCGTGGTTATTATAATCATGGTCGTGACTATATTCATGGACCTGGTTGTTATAATCATGGTCGTGGTTGTTATAATCATATTCCTGGTTGTTATAATCATGGTCGTGGTTGTTACAATCATGGTCGTGGTTGCTATAATCATAGTCGTGGTTGTTATAATCATGGTCGTGGTTGTTATAATCATGGTCGTGGTTGTTATAATCATGGTCGTGGTTGTTATAATCATGGTCGTGGTTGTTATAATCATGGTCGTGGTTGTTATAATCATGTCGTGGTTGTTATAATCATGGTCGTGGTTGTTATAATCATGGTCGTGTATATCATGTCTGGTTGTTATAATCATGGTCGTGGTTGTTATAATCGAAGTCGTGGTTGTTATAATCATGGTCGTGGTTGTTATAATCATGGTCGTGGTTGTTATAATCATGGTCGTGGTTGTTATAATCATGGTCGTGGTTGTTATAATCATGGTCGTGGTTGTTATAATCATGGTCGTGGTTGTTATAATCAATGTCGTGGTTGCTATAATCATAGTCGTGGATATTATAATCATGGTCGTGACTATAATCATGGTTCTGGTTGTTATAATCATTGTCGTGTTTGTTATAATCATGGTCGTGGTTGTAATGGTTGTTATAATCATGGTCGTGGTTGTAATGGTTGTTAAAATCATGGTCGTGGTTGTAATGGTTGTTATAATCATGGTCGTGGTTGTTATAATCATGGTCGTGGTTGTTATAATCATGGTCGTGGTTGTTATAATCATGGTCGTGGTTGTTATAATCATGGTCGTGGTTGTTATAATCATGGTCGTGGTTGTTATAATCATGGTCGTGGTTGTTATAATCATGGTCGTGGTTGTTATAATCATGGTCGTGGTTGTTATAATCATGGTCGTGGTTGTTATAATCATGGTCGTGGTTGTTATAATCATGGTCGTGGTTGTTATAATCATGGTCGTGGTTGTTATAATCATGTTCCTGGTTGTTATAATCATGGTTGTGGTTATTATAATCATGGTCGTGACTATAATCATAGTCGTGGTTGTTATAATCATGGTCGTGGTTGTTATAATCATGGTCGTGGTTGTTATAATCATGGTCGTGGTTGTTATAATCATAGTCGTGGTTATGATCATAGTCGTGGTTGTTATAATCATGGTCGTGGTTGTTATAATCATGGTCGTGGTTTGTTATAATCATGGTCGTGGTTGTTGTAATCGTAGTCGTGGTTGTTATAATCATGGTGGTGGTTGTTATAATCATATTCGTGGTTATGATCATAGTAGTGGTTGTTATAATTATAGTCGTGGTTGTTATAATCATGGTCGTGATTGTTATAATCATGGTCGTGGTTGTTATAATCATATTCGTAGTTGTTATAATCATGGTCGTGGTTGTTATAATCATAGTCGTGGTTGTTATAATAATGGTCGTGGTTGTTATAATCATGGTTGAGGTTGTTATAATCATGGTCGTGGTTGTTATAATCATATTCGTAGTTGTTATAATCATGGTCGTGGTTGTTATAATCATGGTCGTGAGTGTTATAATGCTGATCATGGTTGTAATAATCATGGTCGTGGTTGTTATAATCATGGTCGTGGTTGTTATAATCATAGTCGTGGTTGTTATAATCATGGTCGTGGTTGTTATAATCATTGTTGAGGTTGTTATAATCATGGTCGTGGTTGTTATAATCATAGTCGTGGTTGTTATAATCATAGTCGTGGTTGTTATAATCATGGTCGTGAGTGTTATAATGCTGATCGTGGTTGTTATAATCATGGTCGTGGTTGTTATAATCATGGTCGTGGTTGTTATAATCATGGTCGTGGTTGTTATAATCATGGTCGTGGTTGTTATAATCATGGTCGTGGTTGTTATAATCATAGTCGTGGTTGTTATAATCATGGTCGTGGTTGTTATAATCATGGTCGTGGTTGTTATAATCATGGTCGTGGTTGTTATAATCGTAGTCGTGGTTATGATCATAGTCCTGGTTGTTATAATCATGGTCGTAGTTGTTATAATCATAGTCGTGGTTGGTATATTCATGGTCGTGGTTGTTATAATCATGGTCGTGGTTGTTATAATCATAGTCGTGGTTATGATCATAGTCACTGTTGTTATAATCATAGTCGTGGTTGTTATAATCATGTTCGTGAGTGTTATAATCATGGTCGTGGTTGTTATAATCATATTCATGGTTGTTATAATCATGGTCGTGGTTGTTATAATCATGGTCGTGGTTGCTATAATCACAGTTGTGGTTGTTATAATCAAAGTCGTGGTTGTTATAATCATGGTCGTGGTTGTTATAATCATGGTCGTGTTGTTATATTCATGGTCGTGGTTGTTATAATCATGGTCGTGGTTGTTATAATCATGGTCGTGGTTGTTATAATCATGGTCGTGGTTGTTATAATCATTGTCGTGGTTGTTATAGTCATGGTCGTGGTTGTTTTAATCATGGTCGTAGTTGTTATAATCATGGGTTGCTAAAATCATAGTCGTGGTTGTTACAATCATGGTCGAGGCTATTATAATCATGGTCGTGGTTGTTCTAATCATGGTCGTGGTTGTTATAATCATGGTCGTGGTTGTTATAATCATAGTCGTGGTTGTTATGATCATAGTCGTGGTTGTTATAATCATAGTCGTGGTTATAATCATGGTCGTGGTTGTTATAATCATGATCTTGGTTGTTATAATCATAGTCGTGGTTGTTATAATCATGGTCGTGGCTGTTATAATCATGGTCGTGGTTGTTATAATCATGGTTGTGGTTGTTATAATCAAGCTCGTGGTTGTTATAATCATGGTCGTGGTTATTATAATCATGGTCGTGAGTGTTATAATCATGGTCTTGGTTGTTATAATCATATTCGTGGTTGTTATAATCATAGTCGTGGTTGTTATAATCATGGTCGTGGTTGTTATAATCATGGTCGTGGTTGTTATAATCATATTCGTGGTTGTTATAATCATGGTCGTGGTTGTTATAATCATGGTCGTGGTTATGATCATAGTCGTGGTTGTTATAATCATAGTCGTTGTTGTTATAATCATGGTCCTGAGTGTTATAATCTTGGTCATGGCTATTATAATCATGGTCGTGGTTGTTATAATCATGGTCGTGGTTGTTATAATCGCGGTCGTGGTTGTTTTAATCATAGTCGTGGTTGTTATAATCATGGTCATGGTTGTTATAATCATGGTCGTGGTTGTTATAATCATGGTCGTGGATGTTATAGTCACAGTCATGGTTATAATCATGGTCGTGGTTGTTATAATCATAGTCGTGGTTGTTATATTCATGGTTGTGCTTGTTATATTCATAGTCGTGCTTGTTATAATCATAGTCGTGGTTGTTATAATCATGGTCGCTATAGTTATAATCATAGTCGTGGTTGTAATGGTTGTTATATTCATGGTCGTGGTTGTAATTGATGTTTAATCATGGTCGTGGTTGTTATAATAATGGTCGTGAGTGTTATAATCATGGTCGTGGATGTTATAATCATATTCATGGTTGTTATAATCATGGTCGTGGTTATTATAATCGTGGTCATGGTTGTTTTAATCATGTTCGTGGTTGCTATAATCATGGTCGTGGTTATTATAATCATGGTCGTGACTATATTCATGGACCTGGTTGTTATAATCATGGTCGTGGTTGTAATGGTTGTTATAATCATGGTCGTAGTTGTAATGGTTGTTATAATCATGGTCGTGGTTGTAATAATCATGGTCGTGGTTGTTATAATCATGGTCGTGGTTGTTATAATCATATTCCTGGTTGTTATAATCATGGTCGTGGTTGTTATAATCATGGTCGTGGTTGCTATAATCATAGTCGTGGTTGTTATAATCATGGTCGTGGTTGTTATAATCATGGTCGTGGTTGTTATAATCATGGTCATGGTTGTTATAATCAATGTCGTGGTTGTTATAATCATAGTCGTGGATAGTATTATCACGGTCGTGACTATAATCATGGTCCTGGTTGTTATAATCATTGTCATCTTTGTTATAATCATGGTCGTGGTTGTGATGGTTGTTATAATCATGGTCGTGGTTGTAATGGTTGTTAAAATCATGGTCGTGGTTGTAATGGTTGCTATAATCATGGTCGTGGTTGTAATGGTTGTTAAAATCATGGTCGTGGTTGTAATGGTTGTTATGATCATGGTGGTGGTTGTTATAATCGTGTTCGTGGTTGTTATAATCATAGTCGTGGTTATTATAATCATGGTCGTGACTATAATCATGGTCCTGTTTGTTATGATCATTGTCGTGGTTGTTATAATCATGGTCGTGGTTGTAATGGTTGTTATAATTATGGTCGTGATTGTAATAGTTGTTAAAATCATGGTCGTGGTTGTAATGGTTGTTATAATCATGGTCATGGTTGTTATATTCATGGTCGTGGTTGTTATAATCGTAGTCGTGGTTGTTATAGTCATGTTCGTGGTTGTTATAATCATGGTCGTGGATGTTATAGTCATGTTCCTGGATGTTATAATCATGGTTGTGGTTATTATAATCATGGTCGTGACTATAATCATAGTCGTGGTTGTTATAATCATGGTCGTGGTTGTTATAATCATGGTCGTGGTTGTTATAATCATAGTCGTGGTTATGATCATAGTCGTGGTTGCTATAATCATGGTCGTGGTTTGTTATAATCAAGGTCGTGATTGTTGTAATCGTAGTCGTGGTTGTTATAATCATGGTGGTGGTTGTTTTAATCATAGTCGTGGTTGTTATAATCATGGTCGTGGTTTGTTATAATCATAGTCGTGGTTGTTGTAATCATAGTCGTGGTTGTTATAATCATGGTGGTGGTTGTTATAATCATATTCGTGGTTATGATCAAAGTAGTGGTTGTTATAATTATAGTCGTGGTTGTTATAATCATGGTCGTGATTGTTATAATCATGGTCGTGGTTGTTATAATCATATTCGTATTTGTTATAATCATGGTCGTGGTTGTTATAATCATGGTCGTGGTTGTTATAATCATGGTCGTGGTTGTTATAATCATGGTCGAGGTTGTTATAATGATATTCGTAGTTGTAATAATCATGGTCGTGGTTGTTATAATCATGGTCGTGGTTGTTATAATCTTGTTTGTGGTTATAATTATAGTCGTGGTTGTTATAATCATGGTCGTGGTTGTTATAATCATGGTCGTGGTTGTTATAATCATGGTCGTGATAGTTATAATCATAGTCGTGGTTGTTATAATCATGGTCGTGGTTGTAATGGTTGTTATAATTATGGTCGTGGTTGTAATGGTTGCTATAATCATGGTCGTGGTTGTTATAATCATGGTCGTGGTTGTTATATTCATGGTCGTGGTTGTTATAATTATAGTCTTGGTTGTTATAATCATAGTCGTGGTTGTTATAATCATAGTCGTGGTTGTTATAATCATGGTCGTGATTGTTATAATCATAGACGTGACTGTTATATTCATGGTCGTGGTTGTTATAATCATGTTCGTGGTTGTTATAATCATGGTCGTGGTTGTTATAATCATGGTCGTGGTTGTTATAATCATAGTCGTGGTTGGTACATTCATGGTCGTGGTTGTTATAATCATGGTCGTGGTTGTTATAATCGTAGTCGTGGTTATGATCATAGTCCTGGTTGTTATAATCATGGTCGTAGTTGTTATAATCATAGTCGTGGTTGGTATATTCATGGTCGTGGTTGTTATAATCATGGTCGTGGTTATTATAATCATAGTCGTGGTTATGATCATAGTCCCTGTTGTTATAATCATAGTCGTGGTTGTTATAATCATGTTCGTGAGTGTTATAATCATGGTCGTGGTTGTTATAATCATATTCATGGTTGTTATAATTATGGTCGTGGTTGTTATAATCATGGTCGTGGTTTTATAATCGCAGTGGTGGTTGTTATAATCATGGTCGTGGTTGTTATAATCATGTTCCTGGTTGTTATAATTATGGTCGTAGTCGATATAATCATGGTCATGGTTGTTATAATCATGTTCGTGGTTGTTATAATCATTGTCGTGGTCATTATAATCATGGTCGTGACTATAATCATGGTCCTGGTTGTTATAATCAAAGTCGTGGTTGTTATAATCATAGTCGTGGTTGTTATATTCATGGTCGTGCTTGTTATATTCATGGTCGTGGTTGTTCTAATCATGGTCGTGGTTGTTATAATCATGGTCGTGGTTGTTATAATCATGGTCGTGGTTGTTATAATCATGGTCGTGGTTGTTATAATCATGGTCGTGGTTGTTATAATCATGGTCGTGGTTGTTATAATCATGGTCGTGGTTGTTATAATCATGGTCGTGGTTATTATAATCATGTCGTGGTTGTATTCGTGGTTGTTATAATCATGGTCGTGGTTGTTATAATCATGGTCACGGTTGGTATAATCATGTTCGTGGTTGTTATATTCATGGTCGTGGTTATTATAATCATGTTTCGCGACTATAATCATGGTTCTGGTTGTTATAATCATGGTCGTGGTTGTTATAATCATGGTCGTGGTTGTTATAATCATGGTCGTGGTTGTTATAATCATGTCGTGGTTGTTATAATCATGGTCGTGGTTGTTATAATCATGGTCGTGGTTGTTATAATCATGGTCGTGGTTGTTATAATCATGGTCGTGGTTGTTATAATCATGGTCGTGGTTGTTATAATCATGGTCGTGGTTGTTATAATCATGGTCGTGGTTGTTATAATCATGGTCGTGGTTGTTATAATCATGGTCGTGGTTGTTATAATCATGGTCGTGGTTGTTATAATCATGGTCGTGGTTGTTATAATCATGGTCGTGGTTGTTATAGTCATGGTCGTGGTTGTTTTAATCATGGTCGTAGTTGATATAATCATGGTCGTGGTTGTTATGATCATAATCGTTGTTGTTATGATCATAGTCGTGGTTATAATCATGAGAATGGTTGTTATAATCATAGTCGTGGTTGTTATAATCATGGTCGAGGTTATTATAATCATGGTCGTGGTTGTTCTAATCATGGTCGTGGTTGTTATAATCATAGTCGTGGTTGTTATAATCATGGTCGAGGTTATTATATTCATGGTCGTGGTTATTATGATCATAGTCGTTGTTGTTATGATCATAGTCGTGGTTATAATCATGAGAATGGTTGTTATAATCATGATCTTGGTTGTTATAATCATGGTCGTGGTTGTTATAATCATGGTCGTGGCTGTTATAATCATGGTCGTTGTTGTTATAATCATGGTTGTGGTTGTTATAATCAAGCTCGTGGTTGTTATAATCATGGTCGTGGTTGTTATAATGATGGTCGTGGTTGTTATGATCATAATCGTGGTTGCTATGATCATAGTCGTGGTTATAATCATGAGAATGGTTGTTATAATCATGATCTTGGTTGCTATAATCATAGTCGTGGTTGTTATACTCATGGTCGTGGTTGTTATAATTATGGTCGTGGTTGTAATAATCATGGTCATGGTTGTTATAATCAATGTCGTGGTTGTTATAATCATAGTCGTGGATATTATAATCATGGTCGTGACTATAATCATGGTCCTGGTTGTTATAATCATTGTCGTCTTTGTTATAATCATGGTCGTGGTTGTAATGGTTGTTATAATCATGGTCGTGGTTGTAATGGTTGTTAAAATCATGGTCGTGGTTGTAATGGTTGTTATAATCATGGTCGTGGTTGTAATGGTTGTTATAATCATGGTCGTGGTTGTAATGGTTGTTATGATCATGGTGGTGGTTGTTATAATCGTGTTCGTGGTTGTTATAATCATAGTCGTGGTTATTATAATCATGGTCGTGACTATAATCAAGGTCCTGTTTGTTATGATCATTGTCGTGGTTGTTATAATCATGGTCGTGGTTGTAATGGTTGTTATAATCATGGTCGTGGTTGTAATAGTTGTTAAAATCATGGTCGTGGTTGTAATGGTTGTTATAATCATGGTCGTGGTTGTTATAATCATAGTCGTGGTTGTTATAAAAATGGTCGTGGTTGTTATAATCATGGTTGAGGTTGTTATAATCATGGTCGAGGTTGTTATAATCATATTCGTAGTTGTTATAATCATGGTCGTGGTTGTTATAATCATGGTCGTGAGTGTTATAATGCTGATCATGGTTGTAATAATCATGGTCGTGGTTGTTATAATCATGGTCGTGGTTGTTATAATCTTGTTTGTGGTTATAATTATAGTCGTGGTTGTTATAATCATGGTCGTGGTTGTTATAATCATGGTCGTGGTTGTTATAATCATGGTCGTGATAGTTATAATCATAGTCGTGGTTGTTATAATCATGGTCGTGGTTGTAATGGTTGTTATAATTATGGTCGTGGTTGTAATGGTTGCTATAATCATGGTCGTGGTTGTTATAATCATGGTCGTGGTTGTTATATTCATGGTCGTGGTTGTTATAATTATAGTCGTGGTTGTTATAATCATAGTCGTGGTTGTTATAATCATAGTCGTGGTTGTTATAATCATGGTCGTGATTGTTATAATCATAGACGTGACTTATATTCATGGTCGTGGTTGTTATAATCATGTTCGTGGTTGTTATAATCATGGTCGTGGTTATAATAATCATGGTCGTGACTATAATCATGGGCCTGGTTGTTATAATCATGGTCCTGGTTGTTATTATCATGGTCGTGGTTGTTATAATCATAGTCGTGGTTGGTACATTCATGGTCGTGGTTGTTATAATCATGGTCGTGGTTGTTATAATCGTAGTCGTGGTTATGATCATAGTCCTGGTTGTTATTATCATAGTCGTGGTTGTTATAATCATGTTCGTGAGTGTCATAATCATGGTCGTGGTTGTTATAATCATATTCATGGTTGTTAAAATCATGGTCGTGTTTGTTATAATCATGGTCGAGGTTATTATAATCATGGTCGTGGTTGTTATATTCATGGTCGTGGTTGTTATAATCATGGTCGTGGATGTTATAATCATGGTCGTGGTTGTTATGGTCATAATCGTGGTTGTTATGATCATAGTGGTGGTTATAATCATGAGAATGTTTGTTATAATCATGATCTTGGTTGTTATAATCATGGTCGTGGTTGTTATATTCATGGTCGTGGCTGTTATAATCATGGTCGTTGTTGTTATAATCATGGTTGTGGTTGTTATAATCAAGCTCGTGGTTGTTATAATCATGGTCGTGGTTATTATAATCTTGGTCGTGAGTGTTATTATCATGGTCTTGGTTGTTATAATCATATTCGTGGTTGTTATAATCATAGTCGCAGGTGTTATAATCATGGTTGTGAGTGTTATAATCATGGTCTTGGTAGTTATAATCATAGCCGTGGTTGTTATAATCATGGTCGTGATTGTTATAATCATGGTCGTTGTTGTTATACTCATATTCGTATTTGTTATAATCATGGTCGTTGTTGTTATAATCATAGTCGTGGTTGTTATAAAAATGGTCGTGGTTGTTATAATCATGGGTGAGGTTGTTATAATCATGGTCGTGGTTGTTATAATCTTGTTTGTGGTTATAATTATAGTCGTGGTTGTTATAATCATGGTCGTGGTTGTTATAATCATGGTCGTGGTTGTTATAATCATGGTCGTGATAGTTATAATCATAGTCGTGGTTGTTATAATCATGGTCGTGGTTGTAATGGTTGTTATAATTATGGTCGTGGTTGTAATGGTTGCTATAATCATGGTCGTGGTTGTTATAATCATGGTCGTGGTTGTTATATTCATGGTCGTGGTTGTTATAATTATAGTCGTGGTTGTTATAATCATAGTCGTGGTTGTTATAATCATAGTCGTGGTTGTTATAATCATGGTCGTGGTTGTTATAATCATAGACGTGACTTATATTCATGGTCGTGGTTGTTATAATCATGTTCGTGGTTGTTATAATCATGGTCGTGGTTATAATAATCATGGTCGTGACTATAATCATGGGCCTGGTTGTTATAATCATGGTCCTGGTTGTTATTATCATGGTCGTGGTTGTTATAATCATAGTCGTGGTTGGTACATTCATGGTCGTGGTTGTTATAATCATGGTCGTGGTTGTTATAATCGTAGTCGTGGTTATGATCATAGTCCTGGTTGTTATAATCATGGTCGTAGTTTTTATAATCATAGTCGTGGTTGGTATATTCATGGTCGTGGTTGTTATAATCATGGTCGTGGTTATTATAATCATAGTCGTGGTTATGATCATAGTCCCTGTTTTGTTATAATCATAGTCGTGGTTGTTATAATCATGTTCGTGAGTGTTATAATCATGGTCGTGGTTGTTATAATCATATTCATGGTTGTTATAATCATGGTCGTGGTTGTTATAATCATGGTCGTGGTTGTTATAATCGCAGTGGTGGTTGTTATAATCATGGTCGTGGTTGTTATAATCATGGTCGTGACTATAATCATGGTCCTGGTTGTTATAATCAAAGTCGTGGTTGTTATAATCATAGTCGTGGTTGTTATATTCATGGTCGTACTTGTTATATTCATGGTCGTGGTTGTTCTAATCATGGTCATGGTTGTTATAATCATGGTCGTGGTTGTTATAGTCATGGTCGTGGTTGTTTTAATCATGGTCGTAGTTGTTATAATCATGGTTTGCTATAATCATAGTCGTGGTTGTTATAATCATGGTCGAGGTTATTATAATCATGGTCGTGGTTGTTCTAATCATGGTCGTGGTTGTTATAATCATGGTCGTGGTTGTTATAATCATGGTCGCTTTAGTTATAATCATAGTCGTGGTTGTAATGGTGGTTATATTCATGGTCGTGGTTGTAATGGATGTTATAATCATGGTCGTGGTTGTTATAATATTGGTCGTGAGTGTTATAATCATGGTCGTGGTTGTTATAATCATATTCATGGTTGTTATAATCATGGTCGTGGTTATTATAATCATGGTCATGGTTGATATAATCATGTTCGTGGTTGCTATAATCATGGTCGTGGTTATTATAATCATGGTCGTGACTATAATCATGGACCTGGTTGCTATAATCATGGTCGTGGTTGTAATGGTTGTTATAATCATGGTCGTAGTTGTAATGGTTGTTATAATCATGGTCGTGGTTGTAATAATCATGGTCGTGGTCGTTATAATCATGGTCGTGGTTGTTATAATCATATTCCTGGTTGTTATAATCATGTTTGTGGTTGTTATAATCATGGTCGTGGATGCTATAATCATAGTCGTGGTTGTTATAATCATGGTCGTGGTTGTTATAATCATAGTCGTGGTTGGTATAATCATTGTCGTGACTATAATCATGGTCCTGGTTGTTTAAATCATTGTCGTCTTTGTTATAATCATGGTCGTGGTTGTAATGGTTGTTATAATCATGGTCGTGGTTGTAATGGTTGTTAAAATCATGGTCGTGGTTGTAAAGGTTGTTATGATCATGGTGGTGGTTGTTATACTCGTGTTCGTGGTTGTTATAATCATAGTTGTGATTATTATAATCGTGGTCGTGACAATAATCATGGTCCTGTTTATTATGATCATTGTCGTGGTTGTTATAATCATGGTCGTGGTTGTAATGGTTGTTATAATCATGGTCGTGGTTGTAATAGTTGTTAAAATCATGGTCGTGGTTGTAATGGTTGTTATAATCATGGTCGTGGTTGTTATATTCATGGTCGTTGTTGTTATAATCATAGTCGTGGTTGTTATAATCATGGTCGTGATTGTTATAATCATGGTCGTGGTTGTTATAATCATATTCGTATTTGTTATAATCATAGTCGTGGTTGTAATATTCTAG